>VXAD01010349.1:281462-332556 GCA_013399195.1 Dicrurus megarhynchus
CCGGAAGTGGCGGGAGGGAGGGGAGGGGGCGGAGAACCAGCGGCACCGCCTCCTCGGGGCATCGCGGGGCCGGCGCGGGCAGGTGAGGCGGCCGCTCCTTCCTTCCCTTCCTGCCTTTCCCTCCTTCCCATTCCTGGCGCGGCCGGGACGCGGGTAGGCGGCACGGTGGCTGAGGCGAGCGGGAGTTCCCGTGAGAAGCGGTGTCGCGGTGGGCGGGCAGCGCGGGCGGTGCGGTGGGCAGCGGCACCGGTCCCGGCCCCGGAGCGCGGGGTGGGCAGAGCCCCGCGGCTCCCCCGCCTGTTCCTCGGGCACGCCCGGCGCTGCCGCTGCGGGCACGGCCCATGTGCGCGGCCAGCGCTTTGTCTTTGGATCGTTCTGCTCTCAGACGGGTTTTCTCTGAAGCAGCGGTGGTGCCGCACACCGGGTGTGTGGGGTTGCAGCGTGCGGTGCTGTCAGTCTCAAGAGAAGCATTTTGGTACTGATGGACACGGGTGAAAGGTGGCGTGTGTCTAAACAGGGGTGGGGAGGGAGGTGATAGAGCATTTCTTGGGGCTCTGCGTTTGGAGCGCTCTGTTAACATCCCAAAACCTGATAATAAATTCAGTATAATATAAGCTGGAGCAAGGGAGATTGCTGTCTGTAATCCAAGTAGGGGGATAAAAAGCAGCAGCAGCCCCAAAGCTGAGAATTGATTACATGTCAGGAGCAGAGATGAGAGAGATATATAGACGGCGTGTCCTGTGTAACATTTATCTTTGTTTTCGTGGTGTTTTCCAGAACGTGGGAACTTTACAGAGTATTGGTTAGCTTTGAAAATGCTGGGGGTTTGGCACTTCTGTTGTTGCCCTGTAGTAGTTGGCTGTAGTTAGCTACAGGCAGGACGACTGGGGGAGATCAGTATCATAACCACAAGGAAATAAGCAGTTTTTTCTCATACAAACTACTTCTAACTGGTGTACCCTTCACAGCTGTTTGTAACAGTGTTTCTGCATTGTTGCATCTGTCTTTTTAAGCGCTGTTTCCCTCTATCTGTTTAACCTTCCATCTTTTCTGCACCCCTTCTGTATCATCTTTGTACTCTACAGTAACAAGTCAAGCTTGGTTTTTTCCTTGGAGTATCAAAATTCTTACTGAATCCATCTTTGTCTTAGTGAACAAGGTTTGATTCAATCAGTAACAAAACTGTTTTTGCTATGTAAAACTTTTTTGTTCATATTGAGATGTAATATGACTCTTGGTTTAATATGTGAGAAATTTGAATTTTTATACTGGTTGGCTTGTCTTGGCTGTCTGTTTCTTTCTAAGGAAGAAAGTTTCACCCTTCTGGCAGTTGTGGTTAGAACAGATCAGGCCTCCAGAGACTGAGCCAAATGAACTCGAGTACAGATTTTTTTTTTTTTGCAAAACCTCTCATCTCTACAAAGTTGAACGAAAGTTCTCTCTGAGAATCTGAGAAGCTGTTTTGACATCTGTGAGTGGGATGTTTAAAATTTTGGAAGCCAGCCTTCCTGAAACGTTCGAACTTGTCTCAAATATAAATGACTTTATGTGATGTGTTTGGCAGAGTTGGATTTAGAAAGGAACTTGGAGGTTAATGAATGTGAAGGTTATCTATTCTGTGGCTGTGCAGGAGACACTTAAAACACATACCAGATATCAGTTTGCGTAGTTTACCAGTTTAAAATAGTACTGCCTTTCTGTCTGGAAGGTAAGAGAATGATATTTACCATATGGGTTTTTCTAGACCTCAAAGGCTGTTTTAACACTTCTGCTAAAGGATAGTAATGGTTTATTTTGCAGTTTCAACCAGGAAGTTGAAATATGCCTGCAGTATTTGGAGATAAAACTCAAGAGTTTTACATATGCTGAAAAGTCACTCCTCTGCTGGGGAACTGTTAGGGGAAAATAAGTTCTGCAAGCAAAGAACTTGGTCAGGAAAAGACCCATTAAAAAGTTATTTCACTTCAGGTTTGGTAATTCAAAATTGCTGGAAATACTTTGCCTAACTAACTGTATAATTACTGGGAGAGAAAGCAGACATGGGGAAATCAGCCAAGTAATTACTGTTTGAAAACTGTAACAGTTGTGCTTTAATACTAGAAGTCTTACTCATCAAGAACCTGGAAGGCATGTATTTCCTTGCTGCAAAGCTGGCTTCTCAACAGACTCCTGGTGTACATGGCACAGCACAACTCTTCTTAGTTGTCTGTCCCTTAAAATACTGTAGTACAGAGGATCAGACGGAATACTACTTTTGGTACAAGCATCCATTATTCTTGAAAAATAATAAGGGTCCCCAGAAGAAGATTTAGGCAACTGAAGCTTGTTAGCTAGCCTAGCTATGCAGTATTTTGAGAAATGTTAGGTACTCCTGTAAGTGACATTGAGCAGAGTTGTTTCCAGCAGGAAATGCCAGTAAGGTGGGTATTTCTGGATTCCTGATGCTTGAGAGTGGGTGTTTGCAAGTGTCTCACTGGTAAGATTTGGCAGACTAAGGACCTGTCTTTTGTTTGGAATGCTGATCAGCAAGCCCTCTCCTGTAAAAAGCAATCCAGAGGCCACCTTAAAAACAAGCTCAACAACAAAAATACAAAAAAAGAAAACAAACAAAAAAAAACCCAACAAAAACCCACATAGTGGTGCATGGAGAAAGTGAAGTTGGATTATGGTAGCCTAGTGGTTACAACAGTTGAATGGAACAGGACAAATACTGTCTCTGTTCTCTCCTGTCTCGGAGGTTTTCTGCTTGTCAAAAGTGTGTCCTAACCACCAAACTGAAAAGTGTGTGGGCAGAAGCATCTGCCTGTATACATTACTGCCGAACATGGAGTGTGAGTAACAGTGCAGTAGTTTGTTTTTTTTTCCCCAGAAAACACATTCATTGGCCACCAGGTGCTTACTATGCAAAATCTTGGAGCAGATCCTCCTGGGGCACTTGGAAAATAAGAAGGTGATGGATGACAGCCATTGTGACTTCACTACGGCAAATTTGACAAATTTCGTGGCCTTCTATGAGCACCTTCCAGTAACTAAAGGGAGACTGACTACAAGAAAGCTGAAGAGGGACTATTTACAAAGGCCTGTAGTGATAGGACTGGGGGAATGGCTTTAGGATGAAGAAAGAAAGATTTAGATTAAATATTATGCAGAAATTCTTTATTGAGAGGGTGGTGAGGCACTGGCACAGGTTATCCAGAGAAGTGGATGCCCTATCCCTGGATGTCTTCAAGGCCAGGTTGGATCAAGCTTGGAGCAGTTTGGTCTAGTGGAAGGTTCCCTGTCCATGGCAGGGGTTTGGAACTGGCTGATCTTTTTGGGTCCTTCAAACCCAAACCATTCTATGATTCTTTACTATACAGTGATAAATTTTTTACATAACTTTTCTAATCTATGAATTTATTTGTCCATGTAGAACCACTTGAACACTGAATATGATCCTCTCAGTAAAACAGGGCTCCAGCCTGGAACAGCATTCCTGTCCATGTGTCTTCTCCATGGGCCACAGCTCCTGTCAGGTGCTCCAGCACAGACTCTCTGTGGGCTACGTCTTCCTTCAGGGTACATCCACCTGCTCCAGCATGGGTTTCCCTATGGGCTGCAGGTGTATCTCTGCTTCACTGTGGACCTCCATGGGCCTACAGTGGCACAGCCTGCTTTACAGTGGGCGGTAGGGGAATCTGAGTGCCTGGAGCAGTTCCTACATGTCCTTTCTGAATCACTTTGGGGTCTGCAGGGTTGTTCCTCTCAGTTATTCTCACCCTCTCAGCTGCTGTGCAGTGTTCTTTACCCTTTCGTAAACACCTTATAGCAGAGGCATCACCAGCATGGCAGAGGGGCTCAGCTTTGGGCAGCAGCAGGTGCATCTTGGAGCTGACTGGAACTGGCTCTGTCTGACATGGGGACAGCTTCTGGTGTCTCTCATAGAAGCCACCCCTGCAGCCCACTCACCGCCAAAGCCTTACCAGGTAAACTGAATGGAGGTACTTACCTGGAAAAGAAGACTCCTTTTATTCTTAAGAAGGATTTTTCAGGTTTCAGTACAGTGAAACTGAAAAGTGGATAGTCTCATTTGAAATGGGAACTGCTGTAATTTTTCTGGTGGAGTAATGCATAAGCTACTACATAGTAATGCTTCTGGAACATTGTGAAAAATATTTGCAATGTTCCCACAGACAGAAAGAAATTAACATGTTCACACTTGTTATTTGCAGAGATTATGGCTTTTCATGTGGCAGTCTGAGAGCTGTGCTTAGCTTGTAGGCAGAATCAGTGTCTGGCTAAAAGCAGTAAATAAAGGCTACTTTTCATCTTCTGGGAGATTCTTGTCATGACTAGGGAATGTATTAACATGTTGTGAAATCTAGATCTCAATGTTTGGTGAAAGATCAGAGCAGGTGACTTAGTTCTTGTAAAGCTGTGTGATGTGGACTTTATAATAGTCTTTTTCCTTTGTTACCCCTTTTTAGCCTATTTCTTCTCTGTTATTTTGCACATCAATGGAGTTTCTTGCTTAATGTTACTGAGCAGAGCTGGGTTACTGAAGGTGATGATAAACTTCTCAAGCTTGTTGAAGTTTGATGAAGAGAGCTAAAGGTTTTTCTCAGCTTCGTGTAGTATACTTGGACCTTACAAATTCCAGTACTTACTTGAAACCGTTATATCCCCTTGAATTTGCTGTGATTATTGTTTGATTTGTTTCTTTGTGGGTTTTTCTTTGTTGGGGTTTGGTTGGTTGGTTTGTTTGTTTAGGTTGTTTGGGTTTGAGGTTTTGGTACTGTGTAAAAATATTATCAGGCAGTAACTATAACATTCTTTGTGGTTAAGAGATACTGGGATAGAGCGGCTCAACCCATGTTTTTAGATTAGTCCATCTCAGTAATGTGCTGGCAGCTGCTGCTCAGCATCTCACAGGATGTGTGGTAGAACAGAACAACATCTCTATGTAAATGTTAATTTTTTTATTATTGATTAAATGACAAAGTAGAAATTTTGTGTTTAAATTCTGTCCAGTTTTAAATTGGAGAGAATATGTGTCTCTTGCTGTATAAGGTACAGCAATAAACAAGTCATGTGTGGTTTACTGACAGCATTGTCTTCAGCAGCTTCTGTGTTTGGCATCCTTTCCCTCTTTTTCTGCATTTTGACTGTCCTGTCTCTTCTCTCTTCCTGGTTGTTTGTCAGACCTGAAGAAATGCTATTCTCGAGTATGGGCTCGTATTGGTAGTTGTAAAGTATCACATTTAGGTTTGAAGTATTATCACCTTTTTTGAATCACCTGTAGAAAGGTGTCACACATGCCTGGAGAGCACTCGGGATTGCAGCACAGTGCTCTCAGCTATCAGATTCCACTGGTCCTGTCTTCTTCCTGTCTGTCCTCTGCTTCCACGTTGTTTCCTCCTCATACTGTCCTGCATCACCAGCAACCCAACAAACTGGCTGTCTGGTGGTTTCTTACACCTTAAATCATATTGCAGAATTGGAATTTTAAAATGGGCAAAATGCCTCAGCAGGAGTCAGGCAAATGATTTTGCTGTTAAGTGTACTGTTAATGAAAATATTAGCTATAGTGGTTCTACTAAGGCAGGAGGATACTGAAAACCTTGTGTCCAACCAACTCACTTGAGACTGTCTCAAAAATTGCTATTAACATTATCTGGATTTTAATGAAATAATTTAAATTGCTGGAAGCTAATAAGGGATACAGCTGGAATATGCCTACAGCAGTAAAAACTGAAACTTTGAAAGGAGCAATATGGGGGTAGAGCGCAGGGCAGTGGTCTGTTTTGTTACTATTATGTGTGTATGTATATATATATATACAGAATCATGTAACAGATGAGCACTACTTATGATTCTTTGGTATTTGATAAATTCCACAATGTAAATGTCACTGTTTTGATATAATGGCATTTTAAAAAGTTATTTTCCTGAGTGTTGGTAATTTAGAGATGTTTTGTAAGTAATGCATGATGTGTTGTCTTTTCTTCTTGAGATAACAGATACGAAGCACTTTTATTATGTTGTTCCATTACTTTCCATTAGTGTGCAGTATAGAAAGTACGTATTTGTTCTTCTGATGGCTGCAGAGACACAGATGAAAATCTGGTGAAATGCTTCTGTTTGTACAGGAGTTGTGTATGTTCTTACTAGTATTCAAAATGTGAGTGTTAAAACTTTGAGCCCTTTTTTCATGACTGTTCAGACTACTGCTGCTGTGTTGAACTGATTTGTTGCTGACTGGAATACAATCTTTATGCTCTAAGTAAATATGGAAGCACTGGGGCTGGATTCCTGAGCTGCTGAAACATGTGGAATGAGGACAGGAAAACTGGGGATATATCTGTTGACACAGTGAGGACTAGGTTTTGGCTTATTCTTTCAGAATATGCTTTGGAATTCCTTTAGAATATTCTTGTAAAAATGGAGAAATGTTCTGTTAGAAGAAAAATCTGTAGAGCACCACTGGACTAAACACAGAACTTGGAGTGCAGGGCACAAGCTATCAAAATTTCTGATTTTATGTATTTAGAATGTTGTTTTATCCTTTTTTTGGGATTTTATTTTTTTGGGGTTTTTTTTTTCACTTTTGGCCAAGACATACCATGTTGTAGACAGGCCACACATTTGGTTGAAAGTCTTTTTAAGAACACCAGTACATTTCTCCAGGAAAGTGAAGATTTTTTAATCTATAAGCCGTGAAAGAGAAGCCTTGTGTAACAGGTGAGGTCTAAACAGAACATAGTCTAGTTAATTTTACCTGGAGAGGTCATTGCACGGTAGAAGGTGGTTGTCTGGATGTTCTCGATGTTCTCTTTGGAAATAGGTCAGTGTATATTTCAACACAAAGCTTTGGGTTTTGTCTTGCTTACGGTGCAGTCGTTCATGGCTGAGTACATAATTTTCTAACATTCACTGTCTAATGAGGCTTATGCTCATGCACCAAGTACAAGAAGATACACCATAAAGTATCTCTGCCCCTTATATTGCTGCTGCTGCTGATCACTTCTTAGTACAGAAAAGTGGTTCTGGGAAGACTTACATGCTCAAGGGGCAGCAAGATGGAATTCTGTATGGGGCACTGTGTACTGGAATCTTCTCCAGCACTGATAGTACTTCTGAAGCAGGAAGACAGCTCCATTTTCTTGCTCTGCCATTTATTAGTTCTCCTTGGTGTACAGCTAGAGAACCATGTGTTTACTCAAGCATGCTCTTACTGCATTTCTGATGTCAGATAACTGGAGATGGTGTTTGGGAGACTTGTGTAAATTGTTCACTGTAGTTGCAGTCACTAAGTATTTCTCTTTGCTTGTCTCTTTTCTTGGTTTATTTTTATTTCACATACCGGAAGAAAGAAGGGGATAGCTCCATTTTTATTGTAGCATTTGGGGGGAAAGAATTTTAATTCCCATCTTATTAAGTCTAAGAAATAGGTAATTTATTAAATATATCCTGACACACATTTATGGTAATGACTGTGGCTTACAGCATCTGCCATCAGGGTGATAAGCTGCCAACCATCAGCAGTCAGAATGCCAGTTTATATGCAATTCAGTCAGTTCATGCAGTAGTTTATAAGCTTGAAAAACGCCAATATCCTTTTTTGATCCATTGCCTTTGGTGTTACTTTTACAAACTGTATGAAGACTCTGGGGCCTAGTGACAGTAGCATGGAGTGGCAATCTAGTTATTCATTTGCCTTCAAGCAGGTGAACAATGTTAATCTTGGATAAAATCTGTTAATTCCAAGCAAACTATGTGGCTGTTCAAAGTCTGTTTTCTGCAAGGAAGCCCCACTACACTGTACTTGCCACTCATAACACGAACAGTCTCCAGATTCTTGAACGAGGAAGGTAGCAGAACAGTGAGTTTTCAGATAGGTCTGTTGGGGAACTAAGTGTGTCAGATTATATCTTTGTGTCATTTGTAGACAAATATATTGCTCTTTCCCTTCAATCTATTTGTGTGGGTTTTACTTGCTTTGAGAAGTAATCCATTTGGGCTAGAGAGACTTGGTTAGTGCCAGACATCCCCATGAAATACCCAGTCATCAATTGTATACAAACTTCATAACTTCTGCTGCTCTCACAAAGTGTATTACAGGTATAGATAGGAGAGAGAATACCTAAAAATCTTGTTTTAAGACCTTCTGCTTACTTGTTTCAAGTCACTGTTCTTCCTTCTGTATGAGAAAACTGTAAGTTTTAAAAAGCTGTTAAGAAACTGGTTTCCGATGTACAGATTTGGAAGGTGGTAGAAGGTGATACAAGAGTATCTTCATTTTTAGGCTTTATCAGAGGTTTTTGGGGGTGTCTTTTTTGGTTTTAATACTGTTACAAAATTTTGCGTTAGTTGCCAGTACATGTTGGCAATAACCTCTGCCTTTCTGAAGCTTGCTAGAAATAGGATTTGGGAAGCTCTTTCTTTACCATGTCATAAACAGGATTAATTTACCTCAACACCCAATTTCTAACTCTTGTGACAGTCAGATGAATTAGGTGTTTGAAATGTCATCTTGTTCTTACTGCTTAAAGGGCAAACAGCTACAGTTTCACATTCTAAGGGAACGTAATTTTTTGTTAGCAGAATTGAAGTACAACAGATACATAGCAAATAGGTTTAAGAAAGAAATCTTTTTAATCCTCTTCTGTCAGCCCAGGATCCTTACGCTCAGACCTCAGTTTCCACTTCTGGGTCTGATGTTTCTGTATTTTTGACCCACACCTAGCCTCTGAATTAGGACAGATTCTTTCTGGTCAACTTTTGCTTTGTTTACCATCCCCCTTCACAGGAAGCTGAATGATTAACCACCACTTGGAATTTACTATTGCTTCACTTAGTTCATAGGACAGCCAGAGTCATTTTGACTGATATTTAAAAGCAAATTCAGTTCTGCTGAGACATCACTGTTGAATGGCACTTGCGTAACGACTGACAAATAAACAACCTAATCCATTGGAACAGATGAGCTCCTAAACAAGTAACTGCTTCTTAATTTTCTAAGTAGTAGTGGTGCATTATAATTAATCTTAAAAAGCCATATACATCTCACAGCATCAGTTACATAGTTAAAACAACAGATGCCCGATCTCTGGGTCTGTTTCTGTGTACAAGTTATTTTGCCAATATTTTATTTTCATATGATAGGTTAAAAGGGTGCAATATGTGTTCACTTCACTGGTATATTAGTGGTTAGAAGTACTTTTGTCAGAAGGCAGTGCTAGTGTCCATCTCTGTAATTTTTAATTTTTCAGAGTGGAAATAAGGCAACACTTTGTTGCAAGCTGTCACATACATTCTGTTTTCATAGAAAAGTTTAACTTGAGTTTTAAGACTAGGGGTTTTTATATAAAGCCACCTAATGGTGGCTTTATATTTTTTGTTAGCACTACTGTCTGCTTGCCACTGCCATTTGATCACAAAACTTCTGTGGAAAAAACAGCCAATGACATGAATAGTGAGTTAAATATTGTAAATGTTGGAGAATATTTTTGTTGTGTTTTTTATGTAAAATATATACTCTCCACTTTAGCGTTTTTAAGTTAGGAAAAAAAATGCATTTGCCAGCTTTTACTTCTGTGAGTTATATTGTCTGTTTCTAAAATTTATACATCAGTAGTTTGATAATAATTTTGAAACTATTCCCCATGCTCTAAACATACCTCTAAAAGTGTAGACTGTGTGTGGTGTGCACTGTTTTATTTCTGATGCTTTGCTCAGAGGTACGTAAATGTCCAAACACTTTTTTCCAAATGAGAAGAGTTTATTTTATCTCCCCTTATCAAGTGTGTCTTTTTTTTTTTGTCTATTTTTTGTAGGTTAAAAAGTCATACTATCTCAGGGAAGCAGCAGCATATTGTGGTTTTCTTGGAGCAGCAACTCTAATCAATAATGAGCATATGATAACCAGTTAAACAGTGCCTGGTAAACAACACAGTCACAGTGGCAACACTGCTCAAGCAACATCAGAGAGCAGGAAACTTTGGTGTTCCTGAGTCAGCGGGAAACATGCCCAGGATCTCAGCTGCAAAAGTGCCTGTAATTTTTACATAGATTTCTATAGGTCTCGTAACCATGTCTGTTAATGCAACAGAGAATGATCCTCCCAGATTCTTTGTGGGTGGAGAAGATGGGGAAGGATTATTGGATTCAGCCAGATCTACAGATTATGAGCACTTCTATGACCATGGGGAAGAAGAGGAGGAAGAGTATGACTCTGTAAGTACTGTAGGGACACTTGTTTACTATTCTTTGTTCTTGAGTGTTACTTTTGATTATTTCCAAATTTTTTTTCAAAAATGGTTTCTAAAAAATATTTTTTTAAAATATTTTTCAGTATTTCATTATTTTTCAAAAATGGCATTAGCTCACGTGAGTGAAATGGTGTTCTAAATTGAGAAATTGTTCATATTCAGATAATGATCTGTCACTAATGTTTGGAAAAGAAACCTGAAAATTAAGTATACCTTGGACTGTGAAGTAGATGTGCTTGATTTTAGAGCATTTCAGGGCAACTGAGGTTGATATGCATGCTTTGCAGACTTGATTTGGATTCTGGAAATGAACTTGATGATGGCATAAGCCTCTGTTTTATTTATTTGGATAGTTGGAAGCAAAAAATTATTGAGACTTTTTCTTTTGTGTGCTCTCAACTGCTTCACAGTTAACTATTGATTTTTTTTCATTGTTGTTCTTCCTTGTCTTGGGATATTCAAAGCGCATACTAAGTTAATCTTAAATTATACCTTAGTTTATTATGTTTATAAAGTGTTCTGAATTGTATTTTAGCTCACCAATTTTCAGTTTACTTAAGACAAACTCTTAATTTTTTTATCCATGAGTTATTGTGCAATTTTTTTAACTATTCATTGTTTGTTCTTTTTGCAACATTTCACTTTATGGAATAGATTAAATTTTCACTAATTGTAAATATGTCTAAAAAGTCATAATGCAAGACAGTGTTGCTAAAGCACTTCCCATGATTGGAAATAACTTGGAAATGCAGACTAGCAGTGCAAAATTAGCAGCTCAAGTAGCTCAATTCAGTTAGTCTATTTTAGCAAGAGAAGGTTGCTGGCTATATTTTCAAAAAGCAGTAATTTGAATTAAAGGTTTGCTCAGTGGGCAGTCTTTCTTTAAAGAGCAGAGTAGGTTGGCTGTTGCCTTTAGAAATACCACTGACAAAGAAATTAGTGTAAGTTTAACATGAAAGTAAATACAGAGTACACAAAAAAACCAAAACTGTTTCTGCACTAAATAGTTCAGAAATCTAGAATAGTAGTTTCTTGTTTTCTAGTTTTCCTTTCCATAATTCACTTGTAATAGTAGGTGAGGAGAGGCTTTGTGACTATTAATTAGACATAAAAAAATGAAATAATTGAAAAATCAATTATTAGTTAATGTCAGAGTAAGCCCTAAGTATGATTTTGTTCAGATTCAACACTTCTGACTTAGCCTTTGATCATGTCTATTTGTTCCTGGTAACAATACTTACAAATAGTAATAAACAGCTATTAAACAGTTTCACTCTTGAGACATTTTTTGTGAGGGTGCTGTGTGATATGCTGTTATGCTGCATTTTGTTATCTGCTAGCAATTTACCTGATTAAAAACTAAATTAAAGGTAGCATGTGAATTTTAAAAGAAAATACCTGCTCTAGTATTGTGCTTCTAAAACCCTGTTGTGTGTTGAGAACACATAATAATTACTTTTCCCTTCCCCCCTGCCTCTTTCCCAGCCACCAGAAAGACAAATTGCCGTTGGGATTTGTTCAATGGCTAAGAAATCAAAGTCCAAACCAATGAAAGAAATTCTTGAACGCCTCTCCATGTTTAAGTATATAACTGTGGTGATATTTGAAGAGGATGTTATTTTGAATGAGCCAGTAGAAAACTGGCCTTTATGTGACTGTCTCATTTCTTTTCACTCTAAAGGTAAATCTTCTAATAATACCATAAATACTTGTGACATCTAAATTACTTAAGCTCATTGAAAGTCCTTTTAGGTTTTTTGTCTTGCGGTTTTATTGGATTTTCCTAGAAAGTGATTCATTTGTCATCTTTAATATAATACAACTGACTTTTAAAATGCAAGTTTTTAAAATGATACTGTTTACATTGCTTGAGAAAGTGCTCTCTGACACAATATAAAAATAGCTGTTCTACTGGTTCTACTTCTGAAGCCAGTGGAAATAGTGATCTAATACAAAGGTTCCAAACTATTTACTGGTAATGTGTCTTACAATTTTAATTTGTTTGTCTTAATAAACAGGGTTTCCACTGGACAAAGCAGTAGCCTATGCAAAACTCAGGAATCCATTCGTAATCAATGACTTGAATATGCAGTATCACATACAAGACAGGTACATAACACTACCCCCCTTTTAAAGCCAGCCATATTTGTCTGAGACTATAAAAATTTGTTGTTATTGCATAGCAACAGTTCCAGTGTATTGTCCCTGCCCATGGTGGAGGGTTTGGAATTAGATAATTTTTAACATCTCTTCTAATTCAAACCATCCTGTGTTTCCATGATTGTACAGTGGTTTAAATAAAATTACAGTGAATGTTACACTTTATTAATGTATGCATAGTTTTCTGGGATGTGTCTTTAGGGGTGGTTTTGGGTTTTTTTGCTGCTTTTACATTGATATGTCTGAAAATCTACCAAGTTAGAAGTTTGGTGATGCATTTTTCTAAAGCTTAGCAAATAAAAAAGTTTAAACTCTGAAAATACATGTAGGATAGGTATGTATAGAAGCTGTACAAGCTCCTATAATTGCAGAATTCATTTGATTTACAGTATTTTTTTCTGTAAAGATGATACTTAACAGAAGTTGTTGGTACTCTAAGGTCATGAGGTTATTGAAAGTGAATTTTCTTTTGGAGCTGAGGTCATGCATAGCAAACATTAATAAAACTATTAATAGTGAGCAAAATACATAAACACTGGAGCCTTCTGAACAGTGGGCAGACTTACTATTTTGGATGCCTTCAGTTACTGTTCTGTATAAACTCTACCATGAACAGTTGAAAATCTCCTTTAACAAGACAATTGTTTTGTGTAAATGTCTGTTGCACTGCCAGAAAGGAAAGGACTGGCATTGCAAAGTGTGTTTTTACTGATGTTGAGGAGATCGCTGCAGAGGTACAGCTGTGTCAGTGACCTTTAAAGCTGTCAGTAGACTTTAGTAAGTAGACTCTTTAGTAAGAAGAGTATTATATATGTAACCTTACCCCGTGAGATTTGAAAAACAATTCATGTTTATTTTTCACCTCCTTTACTCGTGGACTATAAACTGCAAGTATCAGCAGGATTTGCTGGCTCATTGTGCGGTGTTTGTTCTTTTCTAGAAGAGAAGTCTATGGTATTCTTAAAGCTGAAGGCATTTTACTTCCTCGCTATGCAGTTCTGAACCGTGATCCAAACAATCCCCAAGGTAAAAAGAACAGAGATAAACTATCAACCGTTAGCATCTCTTTGTTTTCCCTGGAGAACAGTATGTACATAGTGGAAAGCTAAATTTCACTGCCTAGACAATTCATTTTTGGAGTTTGATTTCTTCACCAGCATTTAAAGTGGTGTTGTGGATTGACCCCTACTGGCTGTGGGGACAGTATGTGAAAAAGAAAAGAGGTTCAGGCTGTGTAAGCACTGTTCAGCATTAAGAAAGACATCAAGACTTTTTTGTCACAAGTTCAAAACATTAACTCCATCCCAGCCAAAGGCAGTACAAGTATGCAACCGAGAAGTATAATTCTGACACCATACATCTCACAGACATCATAGAACAACTAGAATATAAGGGCCTCCTTACTTAAACTGAGATTCTAATATGTCATCAAAGAGAGCATTCAGGATGTTATATTAACCACAATTATTAGTAATTTTCCTTAGGAAAGTAATATTGACAGAAACAAGTCAGGCTACTGAATACTTCCCCTTCAGAGTATAAGCAGCCTTATATTGGAAATCCATTCTAGATATATCTGCAGATGATGTACTATGAATATAAGTTGGAATTAATTTTTTGTGTGACTGGAAACAAACTGAACTTTTCTACTAAAATAGACTTCAAGCAACAGCAGGAGATTGCAATGACAGGTCAAGGGAATTTTGCATTAAAATGTCTGTGTGATCTGGGGAAAAAAGGACACATTTCTGCTTCAAAAGTGAAACAAAAGCTGCTACTTGCAGTTAACCTGTATTGAATACCAGATTCCTGATTGCTGATACCAGAGGACCTAATCTTAAATGCAGGGTACGTGAATTACACAGCGTGAGACAGTTCTAACCCTATGTGGCATCTGGCACCACACCATGTGTACTGCTCACCTGCCAGCTCCCTGATATTTTAGAGAAAGGCACTGAAAAAAGAAGACAAACAGCGCTTCCCTCTCTTCAAAACATTTCCAAAATATGCCACCTTATGCAGCTTATGCACCTGCAGGAGACAATTTCTTGTCTGACACAGAGGGAATCAGCAGAAATTCCGGAACACAGTACTTAAATAACATAATCAGACGTGGTTCATCAAACATATACTGCATGTAGTCAATCATCAGTTGTTGTGCAGTCAGTAACAAATCAGAGAAACAAAGATGTAATACAATATTATTATTTCAACCTGCAAAATTAATGCAAATCTCTTAATAATTGCATACCATTAGTATACCATTACAGCTCTATTCTTTGCACTGTTTCTTCAGAATGCAACTTGATTGAAGGAGAAGATCATGTCGAAGTGAATGGAGAAATTTTCCAGAAGCCCTTTGTAGAAAAGCCAGTTAGTGCTGAGGACCACAATGTTTACATTTATTATCCAACATCTGCTGGGGGTGGAAGCCAGAGGCTGTTTCGAAAGGTGACGTTATGGTACTAAAGCTATTGAAAAGCTGTAGGTGTTTACCAGGATTGCAGAGTAATTATGTCATGTCCTGCTTGCTTAGGAATAGTGGCAGATCAGAGAAATTAATTTCAGGAGAACATGTAGATTATGTTTCTTGGAGTAGATTGTTAGCTACTGCAGATTCTTAGCATACACTATGAATATACTTTCGGAATCTTACAAAAATCTTTTGGCAGTGGTCAAAAGCTTGCTTCATTTGATATAGGAAGTGTTTTCTCGGTACAAGTGTGTTATTTTAGGTAGTTTTAAAGTTTCTCTAGCAGTACCCTATGAGTTTTTTAATGGAAAAATATGTCTTTCAGATTGGCAGCAGAAGCAGTGTTTATTCTCCTGAAAGCAGTGTGAGAAAAACAGGCTCCTATATTTATGAGGAATTCATGCCTACAGATGGAACTGATGTGAAGGTATGACAACTGCGCATTCTTATTTATATTTAGAACAATCAAGTACTCAAAGAGCTTGTCAATTTTAAAGATAATAGTGTATCTTTGTCAAGGATTAGTTTTAATTGAGTTCTAATACAGTTCATAAGTAAAGAATGCAACTGTGATTCTAGCTAAACATAGTACTTGTAATGTAGAGCAGCTGTGCTTGCATTGTTAGAATTAAATGCTGGAGGCTTGCTAGCTAATATATTGTCTTTCTTTTTTTGTATTGTATTAGTGCCAGAACATCATTCCTATGCTAACAGATGCTGCCTAGATATTTTATCTGAAGGTTAAAGGTTACAAAGAAATCTAACTGAAATAGATCTTATTATGCTAATGAATAAACAAAAGTTAATTGCTAAAGTTTTATGAAGTCAGAGAAAAGCACCTTCATGGACCTTATGTGCAATAATATTCACTCTCTTGTTCATTTAAGTTCTTAAGAGAGGTAAAGATTAGGTACCATAAGAGAATGCTAAAACAGAGCAATAACAAAGTACGTGTTAAGCCAACCATGTGTGAAGATAACTTCCTTTCCCTTTGTCTTCATTCTAGCTATTTTAAGCCCATTTCAAGACGTGAAACCAATGTTTTACAATATGTAAGAGATCACCATATTTAGACACAAAAGTGCAGGTGTAGAGAGTGTGAGGTCTAATCCAAAAAGCCCTTTTATTAATTGCAGTCGACTTCTTGGTATCACTTGGCAGCACATGAGGAGAATACTCTTTTCGTGTTCTCAGAAAAATGCCATGGTGTACTGTTCTGAAGGTTATTCTGTGCAACACTTTGCAATAGGTTAATTTGTGTTTACAGATGTTTGTGTAAGAGTTTTACAAACTTTCCAAAAAGTTTCTTGCAACATGAAGAAATGCAAATAGCTTGAGGGGTAGGGACTGTTTTGACTAGCTGTAGTGTAGTCATCAGGAGCAGTAGGCTTTTAATGCCCCAAATAAATAATGGATTTTTTTAACAAGACTATCAGCTTTATATTAGGCAGTTTCACTAAACTCACACTCTTGCCTGAATTTAGTTAATTGGCAGTATTGGCAGTCATCTGCTTTACCTGAATACTTTTTTTATCGATGCTTGGAGTTTGTTTTTTAATTAAAGAAACTGTAGCCTATTTTTGAGAGCTGCTGACAAATCTCTTCTGGCATATGCCCCAAACCCTTCAGTGAGTATCAAAACTGCAGTAGAGAGATAACAAAATTGTTCTCTCAAGCTCCTGCCTTGTCATCTTAAAGCTGGGCAGATCTTTGCTTTGTTTAGTCCTGTCTGAAAGGTAAACATACTTTTTAAATTAAGAGAATGACTTAGTCCTGCAGCCAGATTTCCATAATAAGTAAACTGAAATAATTCTCAAATTAACATGTTCTCCAGGTTTTGCAGATGTTTTGGAGAAGAAAACATTTACACCACTGTACCATTATAACTGAGTAATTAATATTTATTCATTGAGTTTTATAATGACTGTTTTTCTTGTTTTATCCTAGGCTGTCAGTAAATGATGTGTGTTCTCTGAAGGCAGAGAATGCCACTGAGGAAGATACTTTAATGTGACCTTTCCAATGACGAAAGCAGCTAGTATCTCTTGATGATGTTGTTACGTTTGAATTACATGCATAAGTTTTGCAAAGTTATGCAACATAATTAATTTACACTTAATCAAGAGGTTGTGTTTTTCAATACAGGTGTACACAGTAGGTCCAGACTATGCTCACGCTGAGGCCCGGAAATCTCCAGCTCTAGATGGCAAAGTAGAACGAGATAGTGAAGGAAAAGAAGTGAGATATCCAGTCATCCTGAATGCAAGAGAGAAGTTAATTGCTTGGAAAGTATGCCTTGCCTTTAAGGTAAGCTGATTGCTTTCCTATCTGATCAAACATTTAGTGTTAGTTAATTGTTTGTTACATGAAACTTCCATAGGGTTTTAGTGCATAAGCCAGCAGTAGTAATTGCTGCAGAACTCTTAGGAAGGTGAAAAGTTAAACGTCCATGTCCCCATCTTTTTTTATTCAAGAAGGAATCTTCCTTTGATGTATTGAAAAGTTCTGAAAAGTTGGTTGTGTTGCATTAGTTTCCTGAATTTACATGTTGCTATTGTGCTTTGCCAGCCCCCAGTATATCTATTCTGTGTATAATATTTACACGTATTTTGATAATAGTTTCTAAGTTGGCAAAACACAGTTTCAGTAAAATTTTTGTAACTTTTGTTACCTAGTATTTACATCGGGGACAAGTTAATTGTTAATTTGGTACTGACATGATTAGGTACTTATTTGAATAATTTGATACTAATTTTACGGTTTCCATTTTTGTATAATTTTAAGATTGCTGTATGTAAGGATTCCTTTGTTCAAAACTTCATTCAGTCTCTTACCCTCCTTTCACTTGTTTTATAAAAAGGCTTTTAGTCAGTCTCCTTACCTGTGTGTCCCAGTGATGTCGTTCTGGAGCCTCTATCAGCAAAGTGGGCTTTGGGGTCTTAAAAAATAATCAGTTGAAGTAGCTTCTAGTATCCTCTTCTAATGATGTCAATAGTATCTTGTTAAATACTATCATGTATGTCAAAATGTCATACTATGTCAAAACTATCTTGTCAAATTTTGACAAAAATGGTTTTTCAATTTTTTTGTAATTTCTTGCCTGCCATCCTTGAAAACTGTATGTAGCAGCAAACCAGTGTCAGAAAGGGGAATTAGTAGGCCCATCATTGCTGTAAATCTTGAAGTTTGTGCTCATGTGAACTTGACCTTCAGTACTAATACTGCTAGGGATATGCAGGAAATCAAGTTGGGGATAGAAAGTTAAAAACAGGAAGATGTTTGCGTGATATGGGTGAACCTAACATGGAACTGACAAAAGATACTAAGCGTAAAATGTGTCACATTTTTGTCATGTTTTCAGATGAATAAGCTGTTAAAATATAAAGTTTGTTTAGAATAAGCAATCCTAAATCACTTGAACTTTTATTCTTAAAAACAGCAAACAGTTTGTGGCTTTGATTTGCTACGTGCTAATGGACAGTCCTATGTCTGTGATGTGAATGGCTTCAGTTTTGTGAAAAACTCCATGAAATACTATGACGATTGTGCTAAGATACTGGGGTAAGAGTTTTCTGATTTATTTCAGATTTGCTTATTAACTCCATTGTATATAACTATAGTTTACATACTACAGATTTCTTATTACTATTAATTATTGCTTATTTATTAAAAATTAAATATCACATTAAAAGTCATTAAAATACACAGTAAAAAATATATAATTAAAGAGAATCCTAACTCAATAAATAAATTCTAACTAAACTCCTTATTCCTGAAATCATCCCAAACATCTGAGTGTTTAAAAGTGCTTAAAGCTAACTGAATAAAAGTTTTGAAAGCAAGATTAATGTTCTTAAAGTTAGCTGAAATATTTTCAAGTAGTGAAGCACTGCTGGATGGTCATGATTGCTGCTGTTTGATGTGTCCAAATTACTGTACATTGTCCTTGATCTGAAGCTGGTGTATACTTGTGGATTTCATACTTGTAAAACCAAACTGAAGTAGAATCAAGGTGTCTTCTGTCATACCATCTTGTCTCTGCCACTGGAGGCAAAAAAAGGTATAACAAGGGATCATACAGAAGTGAGTTCAGAACTCTATGCCAAGGAAATGTTGTCCTCAAAGTAGGCTGAGCCCATTGTGACTGGCTTTACAGTAAGATTGCACAAATGATGAGATACAGCATGATCTAATTGTCTGGAATCTTATATGAAAGATTTTGCAAGTTTTTTCAAGATTTTTAGCAATTATGTTTTGGCTTACCCTACTTTAAGATGGACATTTTTTTTGTCTGTGTTACTGCTTCTTATGTAGATATTAATCTGAATTCATTGTATTTTGATGAAATATTTGTGAAACAGAACATTAGATGTACCAACCTTCTTGACGTGGAGACTGTGTTGTCATTTTATAGGTATGATGAGAGACTGTACCTCTTTTTCCAGTTTGATCACAAAAACCTTTCACAAACTACTGGTGAAAGATAGAAGTTACTCTTTGATGAGAATGGCTTGGTGATTATTAGGCACTTTTAGTTAGGCAATGAAGCCAGTTGTCTGCATATATAAATGAACAAGACTAATTCATATCCAAGGAGCTATTTTAGGAAGTGAAGTTGAAAAGCTGAAGTTTGTCACAAACACAGGGCCAGTAGTCTAATGTCCCTGTAGCAGTTGTAATAGCTTTAGATTGTTAAGTGGTCTTTATTATGCAATTAAAAGAAAAATATGTATCTAGACATTCGTGGCTGCTAGTACTCTAAAACTACATTAATAAAAACACATATATATAATCTGTTTGGTTTGGCAGTTGCGTATGTTGTATAAGCTGTGCTTTAAACTTCCTTGATTTGTTTTTTTAACCCCTTTTTTAGAAATATCATAATGAGGGAACTTGCTCCCCAGTTTCAAATACCATGGTCAATTCCTTTGGAAGCTGAAGACATTCCTATTGTGCCAACCACCTCTGGAACAATGTAAGAAAATAGTAGCTACACCTGAATTGTGCAAACTCCCAATGTAACTTTTGTGTGAATCTTTTTTTCTCTTTACAAGGTGTGCCCACTTTGGCCTTTGAATGCTTGTTTTGTGTGCTGAAAACAAGGAAGGAATCACAATTGCTATACCAGCAGTCAGAGTTTCTCACCCTTAGTCAAGCTGAGTATAGAACAGCAGATTTTCAAGTGTAGTGTCTTTTATGCGTAGTTTCCACTGCTAATCATTGTTCCAGCACCAACTTAATATGCGCTTCTAATAAACATGCTCTCTCATTTAATGATCCTCAAAATCTTTGTTTTAAAAATCACTTAAAATAGGTATTCTGTAGTTACCTAAGTCTTAAAAAATCAGTATTTGTATTTTATACCTTACATCATTTTCAGTTAATCTTATATTCTTGCATATGCTTCCATCACTTCTGTAGTTATGTCAGATGACTACAACTTTGTCATCTCTCTTGACTGTGGTTGGTTTAATGTTAAATAAAAGACCCTTTTATACAGACTTGTGAAGTACAACTCTTGAAATTTCAGGATGGAGCTTAGATGTGTTATAGCTGTAATACGCCATGGGGATCGAACACCAAAGCAAAAAATGAAAATGGAAGTAAAACATCAGAGGTAAGTAGAATCTCCTTTAGAGTATAGGGTTTTGGGGGCTAAGCAAGCAGTGAATTGACCAGGAATTGCACAATTGCAAGTTGCTTTTTGTTTGGTTTTCCTCTAAATCTAACAGTTTTAGATATTGCAATTAATTACAAGTATGCGCCTCTCTTTCTAACAGGACTGTCAACTTACTTGTGCAGATTTCCTTCAACACATGCTGTGCCTTGTGAACAGTCCTGTTTGATCACAAATGAAATGCATTTGTGTCTATAAATGTCTTTATTTAAAAAAATGCAGCAGAGAATATTCCTGGTTCTCCATTAGACCATGACTTCTGCCTTCTGCTTTTTATTGTAACTATTCTTGTATGCAATGTCATAGTACTTTTGCTAGGTATTTTTCTCAAAGTTTAATGACTCTGAATTTATGGTAGATACCATCTTTATGTTAGCATTCATAAGATGACTTACATAATTGACTTGGAACTAGATGCAGTTTCAGTAAAAAGGAATTACTTATTTTGGGACTATATTCTTGCATTCAGAACATGCTGAAGAAGTGTAGGACTGCTCACTTGGTATTTTTGGTCCCTACTTTTGTTCAGGATCGTTCTTGAAGATTAAGAATTGACATAGCTGCATATTCAAATATTATATCATTCAAATAAATAGAATATATTTTTTTTTATACTTAGGAAGTCAGTAAGAGAACATTTTCAGTGCTCTTATTTCCCTAATGTGTTGAAGACTTTCTGAGGAGATAGGATTTGAGTAAAACTTAGTTTGACCTCTGAAGTGCAGGTTTTAACCTGACTTTCAAATAGTGTAAAGGTACTAATATTAGATCACTTTAAGAGCCTCCTGTTCAAGTAGTAGTAATTTAATTTATTAATTGAATTTTTTAATCATTTCTCATTCTGTTAAAGATTTTTTGATCTCTTTGAAAAATGTGATGGATATAAATCTGGAAAACTGAAACTGAAAAAACCAAAACAGTTGCAGGCAAGTTTGTCTTTATTTTTTTACTATAAGATTCTGTAAGCAGAAATTATTTATTTAATTAAATCCTATGTTTCCTTCCTTTAGGAAGTGCTTGATATAGCAAGGCAGCTCCTTGTAGAACTTGGGCAAAACAATGATTCTGAAATTGAAGAAAGTAAAGCAAAACTTGAACAGCTAAAGACTGTGTTAGAAATGTAAGTGTCTAATTTTCAGGCTTCATAGCAATGAAGTTATGTCTGCTGTTTTGACCTGTTTCACTATTTACTACGTGGATTGCAATGTTACCAAATATGTAATAATATAATAATTCAAGCACAAAGTTTTTGAAGAGAAGGGATGTCATGTTTGAAATGGGCCATCATTGGTTTTTTTCTCCTTGACTTTTTAATTTAACTTATTGCTGTGTCTAGTGTCTCAGTATACTTTCAACAAGAGAAAGTTACCTTCATTGATATCAAATTTTGTCTTCTTGCGTATTTTTAAAATAAAAATATTTGTAATCAGAGTCGGCTTCTTACAGTGTGACATAATGAAGTCTAGTAGAGCCAGTAAGAAGTTTCACCATGTGTACTTGTCTACTTACAGCAAACTTAGAGGATTGAAAATAAATAAGTCTTTGAATACTAAGCCTGAAATATTTAGTAATTCAAAAAAACTTCAAAAACCTGACCAAACCTAGAAAACAACAGAAAGAAAATAAGGCTTCAAGGTTTGTTAAAGATCACACAGAATCACTGGATGAACTAGGTTGGAAAAGACCTTTGAGATTGTCAAGTCCAGCTTATGACCTAACATCTCCTCATGAACTAAACCATGGCACTGAGTGCCATGTCCAGCCTTTTTTTAAACACATCCAGGGACGGTGACTCCACCACCTCCCTGGGCAGATGATTCCAGCACGCAATCACCCTTTCAGTGAAGAATTTTTTTTTGACGTCTAACCTAAACTACCACTGGCACAGCTTAAGACCATGTCCTCTCGTTCTGTCAGTGGTTGCCTGGGAGAAGAGACCAACCCCCACCTGGCTACAGCCTCCTTTTAGGAAGTTGTAGAGAGTGATAAGAGAGTGAGCCTGCTTTATTCCAGGCTAAACAACCCCAGCTCCCTCAGCTGTTCTTCATAGGGCTTGTGTTCCAAGCCCTAGAATGTGAAATGGTAATAGGCATTTGTAATTAAAAAAATATCAGGGAATAGACAATTATTATTGAAATTTATGATAATTATTTTAAATACTGAGTTTTGTTTGAGAACTTAATGGGCTATAAAACCAGTAGCCATCTACACTGTGAGACCAGTTTCTGGATACTGATAGCCACTGTAGTTTTGGATCTGAATAGATAAATTACTTGTGCCATGTGCCATACTGCTTGTTGTTGTTTTGGGGGAGGTGGGTTCCGATTTTATGTTCAGTGTTGTAAAAAATAGAATTAGATAGTATTTCAAGATGTTTCATTATAGCCTAGTTGTTACTTCTGCTAATTCTGTGCTTGTTGAGTTAATGTTTATTCAAAGCACTGCTTTAATAAATGGTGGTCAAATGCACAAATCATTGACCAACAACAGATTTATTATATTCTATTACAAGATTGTAGCACTTTTGGAGGAAAATATTTAAAATGTTTCTCTCCCTCTTCCTCTCTTATTTTCCCCTAGGTACGGGCATTTTTCAGGCATAAATCGCAAAGTTCAGTTAACATATCTTCCTCATGGCTGCCCTAAGACTTCCAGTGAAGAGGAAGGTATTGTATTGCTTTTGTACCTTATCACTTAATACGATGTCTATATAAATAGTCACGGAGTAGTAGTATAACATGTCTTAATGTTAAGAAGAAGGAGTATTTTGTTTTGAAAGAATGTATTGTTCGCAGATATTCAGTGTCTTCATCTGCTGAATTGTACACCTAAAAACTCTGTAGTAAATTTGTCTTCTAACCCTGCTCTTTTGCAACAGAAAAGTAACATTAAAGAAACTTCAGTGATTCACTAAAGTGGTGTTTTGAGCCTGTATAAGAAAATCTCACTGAACAGTTACTATCTTTAGAACATTTATAAACTGCAGGGTATTTACCCTCCAATTTGTTTTAATTTTTCTGTCTGGATTTACTTTTTGCTTCAGATTCATGCTAAATATTTTTCACTTATATTCTCTTCATAGTTGAACTACTTCAGTTTTCTCTGTTTAAAGTGCTTATTTAGTTCACCAGGTCAATACTTCCTTAATGTTAGAATCCTATTAAAGATTCATAATGTTGAAGAGATCCTTTGATGAAGCTTTTCATAGACCAAATATTTCTTGTTCATTTGGAAAAAAAAGTTAACAATATATTTCACTACTAAGCTCCTCTCTTTGTGTACAATTAGATAATAGAAGAAATGAGCCATCCCTGCTTCTGGTTTTAAAATGGGGAGGAGAATTGACCCCTGCAGGCAGGGTTCAAGCAGAGGAGCTTGGAAGAGCTTTCAGGTGTATGTATCCAGGCGGACAAGGTAAAAAGAAAATTATAATAACAATTTTCAAAAAAATCAATTGAGTGTCATAAATCACTTTTGAAGATAATCAAGTGCAAGATGAGAGTTTGAGCAAAATGTTTGTTTGGTAGGAGATTATGCTGGATTTCCTGGATGTGGTTTACTTAGATTACATAGCACTTACCGGCATGATCTCAAAATCTACGCTTCTGATGAGGGACGAGTTCAGATGACTGCAGCAGCTTTTGCAAAGGTACAATGTGAAATGGTATTTTCGGTTCTAAAATTCTGATATTCTTAAGTTTGTTTTTTCTTTTGAAGTCTGGGAGAGATTTACAGTTTATTAGAAAAATTTTCAGAGTATTTTCAGAGTAGTTCAGTGTGAAAAAGTATCCAATTAATGTGCCGAACACTTGAAGTTGTTTGAGCAGATGAAGAGAGTTTTTAATTAAATAGTCCTGTCTGAGGCACTTTTGTTGTGCAAGGCTCTTCTCCATAAGATTCCATGAACAAGCTAAAGTCTGCTCACTTGAAGTCCAGGGCTCTAATGCAAGTATTTTTCTTGTTCACTTCTCCACAGATCTGTTAGAACATCAGATTTCAATTACCGAGACTGACATCTACCTTTACTTTCGTGACACATCTGAGTAGCAGGTCCAGGGCAATGCCTGTGCTCAATAGTTCATCAGTAACCTGTGTCAAAGAATTGTCCTAGGTGTTCTCCAGAAATCTTGATTGCTTGTCCCCTCCAATATTGTCATGGAGGTATCCAGGGCCAAGAGTACGCAGGGAAACAAGGCCTGCAGTTAGGCAGCTTTCTCCACTTGTGTTAAGAAGGTTTCATCCATTTCCCCTTTTAATTTGGGTGGTCTGTAGCTGAGGCCTACCATGATACTGCCCTGTTTGCCTGGCTTCCAAAAGGTCCTATATCTAGTTATAGAAAAAGTCCATTCATGTGAACTATTCTACCTATATTCCAACTATTCTAATATTCTAACTATATTTCTGTAATTGGAATTAACTTAAAGCTCTACAAGTCTTCTGTTTCTCCTGTTTGTTTCTATGCTGCATGTGTTTGTACAGAAATCTTTCAGCCATCTGACCTGTCCCTTGGTCAGCAGTCTTGAAAAGGCACCACACCATTTCCTTCTTTATTCCAGAGCGCTTCCATTGCCAGAAAAGTCACAAAAGTTTCCAACCTTCTTCCTTTTGGAATTCTCTATTCACCTCTTGTTCAAGGCGTGTGATTGTCCTGTGACTGACACGTCTTGGGCTTTTGCCTCTGTAGAGTATCTGTAAGACCCTACCTATCTCCTGTTTATCCTGCCAGATGCTATTTGGTTTGCTAGCTCTTCCCATAGCTCCTCTCTGGTAACACAAATCCTTGAGCAAAGCATGTCACCCACAAGTCAGGCAGCTGTTGATTCCAGCTTCAGGGAGAAGGCACCTGCACTCCCCACAGTCCAAGACTTGAACAGCTGGTGCTGGGGAGCATTTTCTGTGACATGTCACCACCACTGTTGCACCATCTGTATCAACCCTGCACACTAGCAGTGTTTAGGGTGCCATTTCTCTGTAAATACATGCGTTGTGCCTGTGTTTATCTAACCCATAGGAAAGTGATACGATCTTTAATTTAAATTAGTGTTTTGGGTGGTGTTTTTTTTAAGATATTCATATTTTCATCTTGATCTATTTGCCTGAGTAATTGTATTGTTTGCTTCAGGGACTACTGGCCTTAGAGGGAGAGCTGACTCCTATTCTTGTCCAGATGGTAAAAAGTGCTAACATGAATGGTCTGTTGGACAGTGACAGTGATTCTTTAAGCAGCTGTCAACATCGTGTTAAAGCAAGGCTCCATGAAATTCTCCAGAGAGACAGAGAATTTACTGCTGATGACTATGATAAGGTTAGCATATGATTAGTTTCCCATGAAATAAATAATTACGAAAATTCCCGTGCAAAAGTAATGAGCAGTAAGTTTATGTATCTGTTTTGCAAAATCATTTGGGTGCTTGCAAAGAGTTTGAACTTCGAAGGTGGCTGTACCAATTGTGGCTGTAGGTATTTTGTCCTGCAATTTGGGTAATCAGAATAGCTACAAACTTTAAAGGAGGAGGACACAGGGATCTTGTTTGTAAACCTTTTTCACTGTTCCATTAAAAATATTTTAATTATTTACGAAATGATGTTATATTGTTTACATTTTACTGTGACAGTGTGTGGTGTAACAAAATGTTTGCCTACCTCCTGCAGTTGTTTCAATAGTTAATCTGCTGCAAGATCTTTTTTTTTTGACTTAGAATACTAAGGTACTGAAAACAAGCAGAATACTTTCTAATCAGTAAAATGAAATATCTTGTTAACATGCAAGCATACTTGCACATAGTAGTATATATAGTTAGCACATAGTAATATAGTTTATGTTGACTTAGTACAGAACATGTCATTGTTCCTGGTTTTAAATGTATTGTTTGTTATAATTAAGAAAGTTCTTTCTCTTTCTTTGGCCTTACTCTGTCTCATATAACAACTAAATACAAGTCATCAAATGAGGTTTAAGCTTAAACTGCTATCTTTTAAAAAGTACTGAGAGCAAATTAATGAAGAATAATATACCCAGCATGAATATACTCTGTGTGGATTCATTTAAATATGTAAAGTGTCTTGCAAACCACTGCTAGCAGTGGATTCAACAGTAACTGGAAAATGCAAGGATTTATGGATGTTTGTTGTATAGATATAATCAGGTTTGAAATGTGGCTGGAACTAATAGATTGCTCTTCAGTCACTGAAAGTTAGTAACCTTTGGCATTATTAAGCAATAAAAACTTTTGGGGGGGTTTGTTTATTTGTGGAGGCTTTTTAATTTACTTGTAATTTGGGAAAATTGTATGGGATTTATTCCTGTGTCTCCTTCCCTATTATGTATAAATAAATCGATTTCTTGATTTACTTCATCATACTAGGGAGATAGGAACTGCTTACTGTTAGGTAGAGAGCAGAAGTTTTCCATATCCAAATTACCTATCCATTTCAGGATACTGAGGAAAGTGCAAATAAGTGTGTGTTTTGTGTATAAATTACTGTTTAATATCACTGGTCACTTTGGATTCTGCAGACTTTTCTGAACAAAATGAGGCTAAGCCTCACACATACATTGGCTCTATTGTTTTAGTGACACTCACCTTCATGGTGATACTTTGTAGCTTTTACCGTTTCTATTATTAATTCAGTTCTGAAGAACATCTCATAAGTTATTGATATATGTGCATTTAAAGGCTTTCTTTTTTGTGTTTGTGTCCTGCAGTCCTGTAGAAACAAAAACCTAGGACAGGAACAGGCAAACTTGTTTTAAGGTATCGGTTACTTTTGCAAATCTGGTTGTTCCTGTAGACCAAAAAATACTTTGTGAGGTGTGTAGCCTAATGACAAGGTTTCCAAAAGAATTTTTTGTAAGCTTGTGAATACAGAAGTTACTTGAAGTTATGGAAGCTTGCTAAGTATATACAAAGTTTTAAATATCTTTCCAATTTTCCTGTCTTGGAATAACAGAAATAGTTTTATGAATTCTTGTAGTTACTCACACTTACTGTATAGAATTAGTTGCCCTATGAATTTCTAATGCCTTTGAATCTCTAGTAAATGGTACTACCTTTTGATGTATTTTCTTAATGCCTCAAAGGTAATAGATAATTGATAAATTAGTAAAAATATTCATAAGCAACCTGCTTGAGTGCTTTTTCCCCAATACTTGGAATCTTTGACATGTTCCATTTTATCTCACCAAGTGTTTCAAATCTAGTTCTGTTCAGTTAATTTTGTGTTTATCTCAAATTGCAGCTTACTCCATCTGGAAGCATCTCACTGATAAAATCAATGCAGGTTATTAAAAATCCTGTAAAGACATGTGACAAGGTCTATTACTTAATCCAGAGCCTGACTTCTCAGATCAGGCAGAGAATGGAAGACCCGAAGTCTGCAGGTACTGAAACATTTTTGTACTTGTATTTCCTTTCTCTAGTTAACATATATGACGGAGAATTGTAACATAACTTTTCTTCACTAACCTCACTTTTAGCAGAACATTAGTCAATCAATAATGGATTAAGGATTTTTACAGTCTGATTTCATAGCATAGTTTTAAAATAAAAAGCAGGAGGAACATGTGGTTGTATTGCAGGTAAGGGCTCTGTGGTGGTTAGAAATTCCAATGTTTGCAGAAATTCTTGTCTTAGTTACTTGAAACTCAGCATTCCACAAAAGTAATAGGAAAAGCTGATGGTACTAAGGCTAAGTTATATAGGTACATCTTATGTTTAAGGGCCAGTGGTGCATTTCTGCAGCAGTGTTTTTTACTATCATAGTAGAGCTATGTAGTTGTTATGCTTTCAGCACTGAAATTAACCTTATGCCCAGCTGTCCTTTTTTTTGTAATGGTAATGCAGTTAACTTATTTTGATCCCTCTATAATTCAGTTGTTACTTCTATGTAATTAAAATGTCCTTTTGTTACTTGAACAGCCTTAATTACTTACAAGAGATTTATGTTTATCCAGATATTCAGCTCTATCACAGTGAAACTCTAGAACTGATGTTGCGCAGGTGGGCCAAGTTGGAAAAAGACTTCAAAACAAAAAATGGAAGATACGATATTAGCAAAATTCCTGATATTTATGACTGTATAAAATACGATGTACAACACAACGGATCCTTAAAATTGGAAAACACAATGGAATTATATAGGCTTTCAAAGGCTTTAGCTGACATTGTGATTCCTCAGGTAAGCATTTTCAGTTATTAAATAGGAGAAAGTGTAGAACAAATGCTTTTTATAATTTTAAAATTTTTGTGAAAATGTCTGCTTTGTATTTTCTTTTGAAGCTCCCACTTCTATTATTTTGCAATAATAGAAGCCTTTAATATTATCTCTTATTTTTCAGTAGCAAGTTGACTGGGATTTTTTAAGAAAAATTTGATTCATAATTAATTAAGCTGTGTTCAGGGTGAATTTTTTTAGAAATTTAGGGTGTGAACATGCCTCCTTCCTTTACAGCAGTGTATAAAAATAAAACAGTTCATCTCCACCATTCATGATAGATTTAACTGTAGCCTTTGTGAATAACTCTGTTTTCTGACATTGCTTTTAAATTCATTTCTCCTGCTTATGGAAATTTCATTTTTGGGTTCTTTGCAAATGACACTGTTAATCCTAATCTATGTAATTTAACTCATTTTAAACAATTTTAATTTTAAAAGACCTTTCTACTTTTTCAAAATGCTAACGCTCCATGATATGAATGTAGACATTAAATTCCATAGAATTTCAGGCCGGAAGTGGACAAATTTACATGCTCTGCAGCCTATTAAATTTGAGTTAGCTCCAAAATCTTGCAGGTGGCAGAACATGAAATTGGTTTGTGATAACAAGACAGAACAGACTAAAGCTTTCCCCAAGTGTCCCGGCAGTTACAGAGCACTGTTGTAACAGACATATTTACCCCTATGGCGTGCAGCATTTGAGGGAAATTCGTCCTCTCCCCATCTCTCAAACTCCTTGACATGGAGGACAAAAATAGTAATGATGCTTACAATGCATTGTGTTTTGTGGGTCTGTTAAGCTGAAATTTTGAATTTCAAGAAAGTTAGAGGAGAGCAGGTAAAAATGAGGACTAAAGGAAGAAAAACAAAGAAAACTTGATAGCCTAAATAATGCAAAGGAAGGGGGCTTATGTTGCTCTCTAGGGTAACAAGAAGATTCATTCTAACTGTGAGAGCACTTTCATAGCATGTGCAGCACAAAGTATGAAGCTCCTGGAAGAACATATTTTTAAATATTGATGATATTATAACATCTAATATCATCAGTAATTTCCCACTTGTACATAAATACCATTTGTATTATTGTTTGATGTAAATAGAAGATTTTTCTCTGGGATGGTTTACCCCAAACTAAGACAGACATACCAAATATGTCTCTTTATTGACTGTTAAAGGCAAAAAAAAAAAAAAAAAAAGCATGGTGGGGGCAGGATAGGAGATTGAGATGGTGACAAGAAGGAGGAATGACTCCCTAGATGTTTTGGTGAAGAAAAAGAGCTTTATCATGCCAGAAGGTAAATCCACTTCTTTGGTTTAACTAGTGAATGAAAAACTGTTTCTCTGTATCAGATCAACCAGCAAAAAGGCAAACTGCTTGTTAGTTGAAGTTCCATCAGTAATCATATGTAGTAAAAATATTAAACAAAATGGTTTGCAGCCAGAGCAAACTAATAGATGGCTAATATGCTTTAATACAGAAGTTTTGAAATAGTAGGTGTTTTAATCTTTAACTGAATTTTAAAAGTCAATTTGTTTTTACACAGGAATATGGTATTTCTAAAGCTGAGAAATTGGAGATTGCCAAAGGTTACTGCACTCCTCTGGTCAGAAAAATTCGTTCTGACCTTCAGAGAACTCAAGACGATGACACTGTAAATAAGCTTCACCCTCTGTAAGCAAGTAACATTTTTACATGGTTACATTAATTCCCATAAAAATTAGAGATATTCTATAGCTTTCATTCTTGGAGTACCTTTTTAGCTTATAGAAATTAGAAAGTGTAATTTATTCATTTATTAATGGCTATTTTAAAAATAGGGACACATCTTATCATGGTCTAATAACATTTTTCTTTATTTTAAGCTACTCCAGGGGTGTTATGTCCCCAGAACGCCATGTTCGTACCCGGCTGTATTTCACCAGTGAGAGTCACGTCCACTCCCTGTTATCCACCCTTCGCTACGGTGCCTTATGTGATGTGAGTTTCTCTGTTGAAGCTCTGATATTTTGAGAGGAACCTGAATCCTTCCATGATTGTATTAATTGAAAGCTTAAGTGTCTTTGAAATTTTCAAACATTTGATTTCCTATTACTTATGCAGAAACATATTGCAAATTGCACATTAATTGGCATGCTGATTTCCATCAAAGTAATGCTGTGTTCCAGTGGCTGTATGTGTTAATCACAAATAGATGTGGAAAGGCCAGATACCTTTTTTTTTTGTCTTCTGTTGTCACCAATAATTCTTCCAACTTCTACTCTCAAGTTATCATTCAGGGTTCTCTTGAATTTACTTTTGCATTGCTTATTATTTTTGACCATTGACATACTGTCAGGACGTCCCTATCTAATTTCAAGACTGCTCATAGAGTACAAAGTTCCTCCTGTACAATGAATTTTATTCTTACTTTCCTGTACTGTTATAGAATACTACAAAGGTGGTGCATTATTCTCCATCTGATTGTCTTTAACACTGAAAAAGACAAGGTCTCTAGATTCAGAAATTACTTAAACTGAGCTCTTGGAGAAGATATATGCAGCACCACAAACCTATCTGCTTGTAAGATGCAGCTTGACTAATATACTACTTTTCAAATTGTTGTATTGACATACTTGCTTCTGGTAATGGATGACTAAACTCAGTGATGACAAAAGCATTTTTAAACCTCTGTGACATGATACAACAGGTGCACTCCAAGTTTTAGTTTGATAAACTTTTAATTTTTCTTTAAGGTGGATTACTAAATGTTTTCTTTCCTACAGCATGAAAAAAGTGACTGTTCATTTAAGTAGTTTGGGATGTGATGGTTGTATCTCCTCTATATACTAGCAAGCTTCATTTACTCTATTTGACTGACATATCTGTTAGTGTGATATCTAAAAACATTTTTCACAATATACTAGCTGAAATGAATTTATTGCAAAATTAGCAGTTCTCATCAGGAGAATTGAAAACAGTGCCTCTGTCCACATATGATCTTTGGCAAAAAAACCATAAAAGATACGCTGAAATAAATTATGAAAAGTTCTGCACTTCACTTTTCAGTCATTAGATGAGCAATTTCAAGTCACTCATGGAGGTTCATAATTGTTTTTTTTGTTGTACCTCTGCATTTTCCATAGTTATTATGAGCTTTGTGCTTCTGCTGTGAAAATCCATGTAAATGGGGGAAAAGTGAAATCATCGGTCTTTTTAAAGAAAATAGCTGAGTTTTATTTGTTGATTTTTTTTTTTTCTCCATAAGGAATCAAAAGATGAACAATGGAAACGAGCTATGGATTACTTAAACGTGGTCAATGAACTCAATTACATGACACAGATTGTTATCATGCTTTATGAGGATCCAAACAAGGTATTTAAAATGGATAAATATCTTCAGAAATGAGTGGTGCTGAGCTATGTATTAAAGTATAAACCTATTTAATTATTTTACTTCAGGAACTTTCTTCAGAAGAACGTTTTCATGTAGAGCTGCACTTCAGTCCAGGAGCTAAAGGGTGTGAGGAAGATAAAAATTTACCATCTGGATATGGATACAGACCTGCCTCCAGAGAGGTAATAATTATGCCTTTCTATAAAGCAAAACTTAGTTTTTTTGGATATGGACAACCTAAAATAAACACTGTAAAACTGTTAGGTAAAAAATACAAGTGTGATTTTTTTTTTTGTAAAAAAGCGTGCAGTAAAAGATAAGTCCCAATATTTTCCATTTTGAATGGGGACTGAGGTAAGCACACAGATAATTTGGATGTTCTAAGGCTTTGCCAGAATGTTTACTAGAAATACAAAATACTCTAAGAAAAGTGATACCAGCATCAGAATGTCACATGAATAATATTCTGGCAGCTGGAAGACATATTTAGGAAAGTAGTTTGGCATGTTTATGAACACAGATTGTTGAGGAAGGATTCATATTTTCCAAGATGTATGGTCAGGTCCGTGCAGTTACCACTGCTTTTTGAGAAAGGAAGGAGAGCAAAGCTTGGCTGGAATTCTTCTACATAGAAAAATAAAGAAGAAACACATGTAGATTATTAAAGTCTAGAGGAGTTTGTTCAGTAATATATGATTTGCATCTTGTATTTTTAAAATCAGCTTGCTTTATATTTATGCAGAATGTTTACTTGAGAGCCACTTCTGTCTACATGTTTGAAGTTGTGCAGACAAATTAAAATTTAATTATGTCTTTTCTGCAGAATGAAGGCTCAAAGAAAACCTCTCATAGAAATGATAGTGATGAGGAGGCACATACTCCTAAAAGAGATGAAACGGATCGATCGGTAGTGATGTTCAAGCCAATGGTATCAGACCCAATTCACATACACAGAAAGTCACCCCTTCCAAGATCCAGGAAGATTGGTTCTGTTGAAGTAAGTGTTTGTGTTCCAGATAATTTCTGTCAAAGACACTAACTTTTGCTTACTTTTAAGAAAACAAAACCAAATGTACTTCTGCTTTTGATTACACAGAACCAGCATGATACCTGTCACAGAAGTTTCGCCCTTACTCAGTGGGAAATCCTCCATGGCAGTAATTTCTCTGAAGGGCTATTTTTTTAAATTATTACTATTCTGTGATAAGACTTCCTTTTTTTTCCCAAGCCATTTTAGAAGAGTTGATATTTGAAAATGAAGACTCTTTCAGTCTAAACCTACGTCTACAAACTAACATACATTGCTTTCTATTCATCCTTAACGAGACAGCTACTACTGGGAATTGAGCAGACTTTCAGGGTGATTGTGCTGAAAGGGAACAGAGGGATTAGGGTGGTAGGGGAGGTGGAGGAAATGAGATGTCTTCTGCTGTATTTGCTTTCATGTGGAGTGAAAGTGACTCCACATGTCAAGCTTTTGAAGGTAAGAAGATAAAGTGGAAGCTTTTCTTTTGAGTGGCTGGGGTTTGTGTTTCATGAATTCCGTAGATAACATCTTGAACAATCTAGTTTCCTGTCTTGAAAGCCATGACATCTAGGTGTGCTTCACAGATATGGCTTAATGTCACAGAGGTGGGGGGATGCACAGCTGTATCACTGATACCATTGGGATGGTTGAGTGGAAAATTTCAGATGGTGCATAGTGGCACTTCTGTGATATTAATGCTAGAAGCAGACTAACAGCTTCTTATTGCCTCATTTTCAGTTGCTTAAAACCATCAGAAATGAAGATTCACACCAAAAGCTTTTTCTTTCATGTTTGTGTTGGGAATGAGTTGTCTGTATGCAGTAAAAGTATTACAGATTTGCAAATCACTTGGTTATTGGCAATATGGAGAGAAAAAGATGCATGATTCCCTTCTGTAAGGATGTCTGTATAACTTCACATGACTTCCATAAATTAACAGACATAATAAATGTTAATGTCTTACATTTTCTATTTCCAACTTTTTTCATAAACAAATGCTCACAACATCAATATTTTTGATTTTTAAAAGCTGTTTTCACTATGATCATGCAAACTCCCCTCCTAGCTATGAGTTCACTTATGCTCAACTTAATAGTCTATTACTTCAGACTTTCAACCATTTTCATAAATTATATGGAAGTTAACTTTCTCAAGATCTCAGTAGCACAAATTGCCAAATTTTGACTGTGCAGATAATATATGTTTAATGTGTTTCAGCATTCAGAGCTTGCTTATTTGCTGGAAGGAAATAGATGATTTAGAGAAAACTTACACTATAAAACATTTTTTTCTTACAAATAAAATAGGAATTTTCATCTGGCCTACTGAAATCTGCAAACTAGTATCTGGAATATTTAAACTAAACGGTATTTTGGAACAATTTAAAAAAAAGTCACTGAAACTTAAACTGCAACTGCCTTGAACTTTTTTCATTTTTCTTTTTTTTTCTTTTTTTCTTTTTTTTTTTTTTCCCCTTTTTTTTTTTCCTTTTTTTCCTTGGGTTTTTTTTTTTCCTCCTGCAAGGCAATTCTCTTTTCACCAATGTCCGTTAATTTGAAAGGACACTGTCAGGTGTAGGATTATATGGAAGTTTTAATCTGGGTTATAGTCAGCAATATTTACAGAAGGAATGCAACTGTGACTGAGTCATGAAAAGAAAAAATAAGCTGAGTTATAGTAGTAAAACAAGAATGTAAAGCTCATTGATATTGGAAAGGAAACTCTGTATTACAAAAAATGTTAATTGCTAATGGTACATAATGATGTAGACATGGTGGGGTGCTTAGCCTGACACTGTCCTCTCTTGAACTCCTGATAAGGTGTCCGGGGTCACATAATTTTTAGGACATTTCTAAGTTTGGTAAACTACTACCAGTTAGGTTGGTGCTACTACCTGTGAGTCAGCTGTAAAGTCTCAAAGGCAATTTTAAAAATAAGAAGCTTTCAGATAAGCTTATAGTCTAGAAATGGAAACTATTAAGTAATAAATAGGAAAGTTTAATGTACTTAGGAGGTGAAAAACTATTAAACAGTATGTCAAGGGTAACAAAAGTTGTTTACAACATGTAAAGAATTCTTAAAATTATGAATCAATTATTGATAATAAATAATTTTCTCTCATATCTAATACTAGTCTACCAGAAATTTGATTGAAGTGTTGTAGTAGAAGATACAGTTGGATGAATAGATAAAAGTGAAACTTATAACTCTCTAATATTGTATTATTATTCTTTTCTCTTCGCTGTTTAATAGTTTTAAAGGTAGTATATAAAAGGGTGCAAGCAGACTGGGTTTTTTTCTTTTCTGTTCATTTGGCTCTGTTGAATCTAACTTTGCATGCTTTGCTGTTTTTTGCCCCCTTTCTCACTTCCAGGAAGAGAGCCCCCTGAGTGTGTCTAGCCCAGAGTGTATTGGTACCTGGCTGCATTACACCAGTGGTGTGGGTACTGGGCGTCGAAGACGCAGATCAGGGGAACAAATCACTTCTTCCCCTGTCTCCCCTAAATCACTGGCTTTCACATCCAGTATTTTTGGCTCATGGCAACAGGTTTTTAAACTTTACTTCATTAAACATTTTATGCATTCCAAGCAACAACTGTCTTTAAGGACATCTAATCCGTTGTTATGGATTATGTTTCAAGCAATACCTTCCACTTCTTAAAATTACTTGCCAAGAATGTTTGGGGGAAAAAGAGCAAGTGCATGTTTTTCCACTGAACGTTTTACACACTTTCATAAAAATTTGGTTTCTTTATAGGAATTGCAAATCTTACCGCAGTAAAAAAGACTTAGTGTATTGCCTAATGAAAGAGAATTATGCTTTGGTTTAGTTGTCCTTTAAGACTTTAAAACCAGCATTGCTTAATTTGGTGGTAGGCAAATTTAAAAAAAAACTATTAATTGCAACCAATACCATTTAAAATAATTTATCTGGTACTTCATGTTGCTATTCAAAACTTGTTTTGCATACATCATATTTTCAGTGGCCTGGTATTAACTATTGCAGGGAAAAAACTCTAGCACTAATAATTCTTGCCATCTGTATCCGGAGGTGTCTGAAACTCCCAACACAGTACATCATCCATTGACTTGTACAATATTTTGAAGATTGTTCCTTGTAATGGGGGGTGAGGGGAAGGCAGGGAAAAAAAGAAACAGTGAATGTTTTGGAAGTACCAGTGAAGATCTAAAGCTATTCAGAATGCCAAGATATTGTTTACATGTAGGACAATGGATGGTGTTCTGTAACCATATCCTTTTTCTTTGAAAATTTTTATAATTTATTATGGAAAATTCTAGAACTATTTACATTTGGAAAAGTTTATATCAGCAAAGGCTGTGAGCATCTGAAAATTATATTGATTGAGCCTGTGCATGGTCAGTGATCGTATGGTGTCCTCAATAGCTTGTCTGTCTTTCCTTCCCTCCCCTCCTTTTTTCAATACAGGCGCAGTTTAGGAAAGTGCATTTGGTAAAATGAAATAAAATGTCTCAAATGTCTCGTATCAGTCTTGGTCTGTGTCCTTTCTCATTCTGAATGCTTGCTTTGCACCACTTCATTGCAAGGAACTCATATGTGAAATGGACTCCCTTCAGAAGGGGATATTGCATGATCTTTCATGTTTCCTTTACATATTTTTACTAACACTTATCATACAGCTTATTAACACCTGTCTGTCTGAAACAGGCTGCTGTATCAAGTTAAATGGATCTTTCATGCTGCTGTTCTTCTTCCCCTTATTTTTCTGTTTCTTATATCCAGGTCCTATCAGAAAGCAATAGTAACTTACGAACACCAAGAACTATTCTGGAACAAAAGCAGAGTGGTCTAGGTATGTGCCTACAGTTAAAAATTTGTTTGATGTTATCAGCTTTTCATCTGCCTGCTGTTCTCTATAGTTGCATATTCTATGAATAGCTTTTTTATTAACAGGACCCAATAGTACTTGTTATCAATAACATATGCTGAGTGTCTGCCTATGGACTGGACAATTTTTTTGCAGCAAAATTTTAAAATAAATTATAACTGAAAAGAGAGACTGTTCGTAGTACTGATTCTGTAATGCTCACAACAGGTACACAGGATCGTTTTTAACATAAAGTAGATTTTTAAGATAATGTAATCTCTGATTGAGCTTTTGGATTTTGCAAGAATCTTTTGGATTAAAATGGCCTGCTCTGGAAACAGTTAAAACACTTTTCTTGAAAATTTCTGTTTCCTACTGTGGGCAATTGATGAAAGTGAAGGTGTTTTTCTGAGGGGAGGGGTGTGGGGAACAAACATAGTTTCTTGATAGTATCAGGGGTTTTGCACATATTCCCTCTCCTAAAATTAATTTCTTCTTTTCAGCATTAGATTGAATCATATTATAATTCAAGGCTTCTTTCAAATTCTCTTAATTCAAATGGTGCTTTTCTGTTGCTTTATTAAAACAGGCATACATATGACTCACGTGCAAAAAAATGAAATCATGCACTACTATAAATCATTATTGCGGTTTTTTTCTGTGTGTCTTTTCATGGGAAAAATTAAGTGTAAAAAAATGCATAACCTAAATGCATAAACTTAGAAGTAGCTTTTGCTTTATTTGCAAAGATACATATTTTTTGTATGTCTAATCTTTTCTTCCCATTATATTTTTCCCATAGTAAAATGCATACATCAGGTGCTCTTGTTTATTGAAGTCCTGGTTTTTATTATGTGCTTGATAAAGTTAAATGAATTTTCTTTTGTGTGACACAATATGGCTTGTGGAAGTTGATATATTTTGGTGTAGATTAAGGTATTATATTTGGTGTGAAAGGCTTTTGCCACAGACCAGGCAGCAATTTATTTTGGCTGTGATTGGTCACATGTGCTAGTAATGTTTCCCCTCACTGGATTGTTATAAGTAATGAAAGGAAGTATTGCTGGTTTTCCAAAAAAAATCTGCTGCTACTTATCTAAAATGTAAAAGATAAGTTCTGAGTGAAAAACCGCTTCTCCTTTCAACTAGTAGTAAAATGTAAAGGAAAAAAATTGCAACTTTTTTTCCATTTTGTTCATTGTTGTATGTAAAGTTTCATTAATGGTTGGCGATTCCAAAAGTTATTTTTATATTTTTGTCTGTGACTTTCAATGATTTGTTTAAACTCCCATTCTAGTGGCAGGAATGCATGAGTTGTAACAAAGTACTGTCACTTGCATGGAGCTGTGCAAAAGTCTTCTCAGGAAAGGAAGTCAAGTTAAACTTGATGAAACTTTTAGGTATTTTCAGTTTGTACCGTTGTCAGTAAATGGTAGCTGAAATATGAATAGAGTATTTCCAATTTGGTTAAGATTTTGTTGGGGTTAGAAGTATTTCCACATATTAAGTCTGTGGAACTTCATGAGTGCTTCATAGCAGCCTGTCATCTCAAAGGTTGATTTGGATGAAAGCAATGAGCAGTATTTTTCCAGTTTGTATTTGTGTCAGGAATACAGGTTTTCAAAGACACAACTTTACCATCATCATCATCAATCATCATTGTCATCATCATCTTCATTTTGTTTTGTTGTTTTGTTTATGTTTACATTGATGCTAACTGGTAACTTTTTTTTACCAAAAGTGAAAACAGGACAAGAACTCACTTTATTAAAGCCAATCCTCTCTTTGCACATATAGCAGAGTGTGCTGTTTCATGAGTAGAAGCACAATAAATTATGATAGTTTCAGCCTACAAGTCCCACTCTGACATTACAAGCATATTGTGAACCTGTCCAAGGCACTGCCAAAAGCTGCCTTTTGTGTGGTAAGAGCCATGTGCTTGCATGCTGCATGCATCCCCAATGTGAATGGACGAACACCTGGTTGTTGTATGTATTTTCTCTAACTCCCATCAGGGTCTCACTGTGCGGGCCTGTTTAGCACCTCAGTGCTCGGGGGTTCTTCAAGTGCACCTAACCTACAGGATTATGCTCGTACTCATCGTAAAAAGCTGACTTCTTCTGGCTTCATAGATGGTATGTGCACACTCTCGCACATGCACGCACAACCCATGTGCCACACTGAACTTCTAAAGATTTTAATGGAATCCTAGAATCTTTGGCCTTAGTATTAATTTTATGAGTTTTTATTGCTTCTTTATTGCCCATAGCTTGCTTATGTTTAACTTAATAGCATAGTTAATTCTTATATGTCTTGCATTGAACACCACATCACTTGTAATGTGCGCCAGGAGATTCCAGCAAGTGCATTTTTTAAGTAAACTGAAAGTTTTGGTTTTAAATTCTTTAATCATTTTAATCTCTAGTTTTTATCACTGCTAATTGATCTTGAAATTAAGTAAATTATTTGGAGCATATACAAGGAATGAAATTATAAAGTAATAAGTTAAATACTGATGGTGAAAATTTTAGGATTCCTGACCTTTTTATTTGGTGGGGTTTGGATTACAAAGGAGCAGGAGATTCTCAGTTTTGGATAATCTGGGATAGAGAAGAAACTCTCTCACTAGATTTCAGAACGTAAATATACCAAAGCACACCTTTATAACTCTGAGGTGAAACAGTATTCATGCTGTTTTCCCCCCCACTTCACTACGCAGTGTTTGAGTCTAACCTGAATAACCCTGTATGCCAGAATCACCAGCTCATTCTGCTTGTTTTCATGAACTTCATTACACGTCTTGTAGTTACCAACAATCCAAATTTTCTTCTTTTAACATCTATTTAGATTTTAGTCCTTTTCCTTGGTCCCTTCTGCATGCCACTCACTTCTAATACCTTCTCATCTTTTCTTTTTTCCTTTCTTCTTCCTTTCCTATTTTAAAATCTCTTTCTTTTGGTAGCTGTTACAAATTTCAGGTACCTGTTTTTCTCTTTCTCAGACACCACACGCGGTTCTGCTGTTAAAAGGTTTTCTATCTCATTTGCTCGACACCCAACCAATGGTACGTTTTGCTTTTATTTTAAAAACAAAATCAAAAACAAAAGGTTCCTTGCTTCATCCCTTTTATTTTTATTTCAAATACGGGGTGTACAGTATCATCCAGCCGTCTGTTGTTCCTAACTTCAAGCACAATTCCAAATATATTTGTAATCATTAGATATCCTAAATCCTTTCTTTACCATTCATTAGTATAAATACAACATCAAAATTCATTCCTTAGAAAAATCCATGAAAAAAAAAATTAAGTGCTACTGTTAATCATGATCTCTCTAATAAATTATTCTCCACAAGCTCTTGTGTGATCAGACTGTATGGTACAAGATACAGACAATGAAATCTGATCTTATTAGACATACACTTCTTGATAGCTGCTGCTTCTTCTTTGTCTTTCTCCTGCTGAACTGATTTTCTGAGCCTGCCCGTTCTAAAATAAATCACTGAATTGACAGCTGGAGTTACCTTCTTGAAGTGATGCTAAATTACAAAAACTAAAGCAGAAGCTTTGGTTCTATGCCTGCTAAATTGCTATATTTTTCATGGGACAAAAATTTATTTTACCTTATCATACTTCTCTGTTCATCAGATGTGCAAATTACTTAAATATTGCACTAAAAATCACAGCAAGAGAGCTGTGACTTCTTGAGCAGCATTGACCTCTTGAACTTCAAGAGTGAGAGTTAACTGTCTTCAGCTTGCAAAAATTCTCGTTTAACACACAGGACAGAGGTATGTCTTTTTCTTCCTCAGCAAAATATTTTGCGCCTCCCTTTCTACATGATTAAATAGGCCCCAGATATATCCTGTTCATGAAAAGTAGACTCACTCTTCAGCACCCATCGGACCTGAATGTAGCTTTTCCAGATTTCTTAACTGCAGTTTTAAAATGTGCCTGACTGCTGGCTGAGTTCAGTGATAGCGATACTGAATTGCAGTGGAAATCATCAGTATTTTCATATTAGATTAAAAATATATTTGCTTAGAAAGAAAGTTTAAAAAAAGTCTTGAGTTTTTGTTTGGCTTTGCTTAGAAGCAAAGTAGTCTTTTGTTACATTCATTTTAAACCCATAGTGAGTTTTTTGCACTGCAGTGCTTCTTGAAAGAAAATTGTAGTAAGGCTAAATTTATACCATTAAGACTGTGTTTGATCTAAAAGGCCAAATCTAATGTCCTATTTCAAATGGAAAAGTCAGGAGTCCATTTTTTATGTTAAGACTCAAACCAAACAAAATTTCCAAAACATACAAGGTCAGAAAGTAAGAACTGCATTTGAGAATCTGTGGTTAATGATATGATTACTTTCTGTTCCATTTAGTCACTTTTTGTGACTCCATTCTTTAAAACAAAGATCTAAATAGCTTTTATTGATCACACTGATTGTTCTGATTCATTTAATGCAGCAGTTTTACCACACATCTTCAACAAGATTAATGCATGCAGTACAAGCTCCTGTGAACCCTAAGTATATTGCAGGTTTCCAAGGGTTCTCTACTAACTCCATACTGATGTTGTTTCGTCTGTCCTGTGGACTATCACTTTGATTATCCTTGTCCCTTTCACTCTGTTTTTTTCTTACTTTTATGTTGTTATCACACCCTCTTAACTCATTTCAGACTACCCCCCCCATCTTTAGTTCAAGGAACATGGTGAAACAAGTATCTTCTGAAAGTGCTATACCTTATTTTCTGGGCCTCTGCAGAACACCCACACCTCTTTAGGTGCTGGTCCATTTCCTCTGTGGAATTTCTAGGCTTCAGTGGTATGTCTCTACAGCTTTTGAATCTTAAGACAGCAGGGTGGCTTTTTGAGATGCTGCGTTAACCCTTTCATTGTCTTGCCTTTTGATGCTTTAAGAATAAATACAGCCAAAGATCAAAGGCTGTTAGGGTGCAGGAAATTGCCTTCTTAAAGGGATACTGTCGGGCTTTTTCATCATAGAATTTCGAATTTATTTCTCATAACATCATACAATACTTACCAGAAATATTCAAATAAAACCCTACATGCAGATTATGGTTTAAGCCATATCCCTTAGACATAAAGATACTACAATAACCTGCTGGGATATGATTAGCTGACAGCAGAATTGTCAAAACTCAACAAAAAAATATGGAGGGGAAATTCGTAAAACGATACAATTTTATTTCTTCTCTTTTTTTTAAAGGGTATGAGTGCATTTTGAAATTCCTTTCTGGTTCTCTATAACATGCACTGCAACAATAATAGTTACTAAAAAGTTAACCTGACATTGTCCCACTTCATTAATTGCAAAATCAGAAAAATAAATTCTCATTCAAGTGATAGTTACTTTTCTGTCAGGGTAAAGAGAAATCTTACATTTTACTGTAATGCAACGAAAGGGTTTGCGCTTTACATGCATGCGTGTAGTTATTTAGGATATTAATATGTATGCCAAGCATCTTAGTGCTTACACTGAAGGTTAGCTACTGACTTTATAGGACAATAGAAAATAATAGTACGGTGGTGTTTCTTTTGTACACAAACCCCAAGTTTTCATGAAATGCAACATTTTGTTTACAATCTAAGTGAAGCTGACATAAGTACACTTCAGTTGGTTGAATATTTGTAGCAATGGTCCCTGAAACTTGAGTATGGCCGAGGTGGATCTAAATATAAGTATAGACATTTGGTAGTTGAAATCTTGTTGAATTTCTTCCTTATGCAAAGTATTAATGGGGAGTGAATGGGCAACATTGGATATCACAGGAACGTTGTTGCTTATTATTTTATGGAAAAGAACAGTTCACAATCATAATGCTATCTCGAATGTACCTTGAACTGAAATTCTAAACATTATCTCATTCACTATTGCTTCTTCATTTAATTGTCTTAGCAGAAATTTACAGTATTGAATTGCAAAGTTGTAATGTTACAGCTGTATGTTGAAAACACTAATGGACATATTTTCCTCTTCTGAAATGCAATTGGATGAAAAGCTGTTTATTGAGTTACCAAACTTTAATCACTTTAGAGGACTGCAAATTTTTTTTTAGCCAAGATGTTTAAATGCATTTTAGTCTGTTAGTAATATGAATATGCATGGTTAGTGTATGATCAATACTAACAGAAAAGCATAGTCCAAAAAATTCTTGGATTTTTGGGTTGCTTTACTTACTTGTTCTAATATATGAAATTTCTAGTCTTTTAATACTGTTTTTAAATGCATAAAGGTAGGTGTATATCTGCCTCAGAATGTAAAACCATGTAACCTCAAGGTATAAAAATGCTAACAGTGATTTTCCTTTGATATTAAAGGCAACAGTTTGTTTTCACAGAATACTGAAGATGATAGAACATGAATTCTGCAAATTTATTTCTTGGAAGATACAGCATTTTTAGCTCTTGTTTGCTAACAAAATAGCTATCCTACTTTCTTGCATGAATGAGTTATCTATCTAGTCTTGTGCCAGGTATGAGAATGAGTAGGAGAAATACTACCTTTTCCTGACTTTTTTTTTTTTAGTGATCTGCTAAGTTTGTCTTAAAGGGAAATTATCTTTCATGAACTGATTTGGGAGTAGAGCAAAGTTCTAATGTTGGAATAATTTATGTGTACCCATGTACTTCATGTGTACACAGGATTTGTATCCCATGGTATGTTACACAGTATCTTTAGCTTAGTATATGCTAGAAATTGGCTCATCTTGTTCCAACTCCTGTAATGTTTAATTTCCATGATTTCAAGAGTCTTATGCCTGCACATGCTAATGTACACTAAGCACTTTTTATCATGCATTAATGCAGTACCTTAAATCCTGTCTTATGTTTGGAAATGTCTTTTTTTTATTATTTTTTTCATTTAGGTTTTGAACTGTATTCCATGGTGCCTTCTATTTGCCCTTTGGAAACTCTACACAATTCCTTGTCCCTGAAGCAGGTGGATGAATTTCTTGCTTCTGTTGCTGCTCCATCAAGGGAAAATCTACAGGAGACATGTACTGGTTTTAGTTTGTAATTATGCTAATTTTAAATTCTTAACTATTGTGTAGTTAATCTTTGCAGTGTTTTGCAGTTAACAAGTGAACTAAGGATACTGCTTTTGAAGAAAATGAAAACGTACATAAACCATAATTTTACATTTTGCACTATCCTTTTGTGGGTATGGACACTTACAATTCATTGAAGTAATGTCTCTGTTGGCTGAGGTAGTAAATTAAGGATTTAATGAAATCATAGTTAGTTTATTGCCTTTATTATTACATTGACTTCCTGTACTGTCCGCACTGTGAGCTGAATCACAGTAATGCTTTTCAGGGAGCATGCAGTATTCCCAGCTTTATACTGTACTGTTGTACTGGCAGTAACTTCAGGAGAATAATATTGCATTTACAAGCAGAATAACATTGCATTTACATGTAAAACTTTGTTATTTCCTGTTTCTTTCAGTATTCCTTGGGGTTTCACCTGTAGACTGCTTTGCAGTTACTTAGCTTTTTAGCAGTTTGTGCTGCATGTTTAAAGTTTAGGTAATCTTGAAAGGAAATACTAAGCTAAGTTCTATCCTTGTGCATGTGTCTGGGAAAATGATTTCCCATTGTGATTGTACTGCTGTGTCTTTGGAAATAGTTTCAGTTATGTCAGATTTACCACATATTAGGATGCTTATAATGTGTCAAGTGATTGAAAATCGTTCTTCCTAAGGAAGTGTCTAAAGACTCATGCTTTGATCAGAAAACTTGTACTTGCAAGTACTGATACAACAGTATTCTACCTGTTAGGACTTTCCCCTTTTTTCTGCTACAGGATTTTTCCTTCCCTCCCCCCCGCCCATTATTTTATACAGTTTAGATTTTTATCAGCAGCTTATTTGATAGGGTATGCCTCCTATATTTGAGAAGGAATATAAGCAATTTTAAAAAATTGATATTACTGAAAAAGAGCTCAGTGATACTTACAAGTATAGGAAAATTCTCAGCTACTTAAGATGCCTTTTTATACTGGTTAGGAAGTTTGTGTGTCTTCAAAATCAGTTCAGAATTGAGAGTATACAAGATGAAGAAATACTGAAAAACAAAACATGTCATACTACTAGCATATGGTTGTCACCTCTCTACCAAGGAGTGGTTGGAAAATAGACCTAATGCAGTTAAAGTCATAGATGTTTAGCTCTCCTGCTTTCCTGTACTATTTGGAGGTTGTCTAGAGATTAATGCATTCTGTGCACTTTTCCTAAATGGGTTGGACTCAAGGCCTATTCAGGTGCAATCTTCATAACCTATGAGAAATACCACTAATGCTTTTGCCAATCTTCTGGCAAGGCACCTGTTACCGAAATTCTTAACAGCATGAACTTACTGTGTTGCTTTCTGAGTTAAAAAAGAGATTTTAAGAATTGTCTTTCATGTTGTGAAGTTTTGACACTAGAGTCAAAAATCAGTAGCTGAGCAGCCAGTTGTATAAATGTGGTATCTATTTTGCTGGATAGATACACAGTCCTGTGGTTACAGGTTTTGACATCTGGCTCAGGTGTGAATATTTTTACTATTAATGATTCTTTTTTTCCCCACCATTTCAGCTTCTCCAACTTACATGATGCCCCTTTCAGGAAGAAAAATTTCTTTAAATACATTCACACCTGCAAAAATTCAACCAACTCCACTTGAAACTTTGCCTGAAAGGCTAGCAGTAGAGAAACTAACCTTATGTAAGTAAATTCTGTCAAAGGCAAAATTACTAACTTGATTATTTCAAACAGTATAATTCTTCCTTACATATTACATTACTTTATAGGGCAGCTATTTCTTAACAGTCCATATGTAAGCGGAATAATTATGTGGATCGGTGAGAACTCACATAGCATTGCACAAATACCTTTAGCAGTAAAACTGTGTTAATAGTTATTTTTTCTTATCCTCTGAATTGTTCCATTTTCATGAAGTTCATGAGCTTTTGCTTTGAAGTATGACAGCTATCTCCAAGTAAGACAAAGTAAATTTATTTATTTAAATGGCAGAATTTCTAAGGTATTTTCTGAACAGCTAGTGTAGAGCTCTGTGACCCTGTTCAGACTAAAGCTGCCAATAGCATGATGATGCGGTCAATCATTAGTAATGTTCATTCTGAACTGTTGGCTAGCTACACTGTCTGCTTTGGGATGGTGGTGCTGTTTAGAGACCAAATTTCACTTGGATTTCGGATTTCATTAGATAGTGTAGCTTATTTGTTTCCGAGCTAGATAACATGCATTTTTCTTGCCTTTGATGCTTTTTAGCATGGATATTAAGTGTAAAACCGAGTACTTCTTTTCTGTCTATCTGTACAGCTACCCTTGGATCTCCTGTTAATGTATCTAATACTATACCATCTCTTGAAGAGGCTTCACTAGATGCAGAACTTCGTGGTGAAACTCCTTCTGGGGAGAAATGATCAGACAAAACTGGAAACAACTTCTCAAACAGTTCTTTAGTGTGCATTCAAGCAAACTACGGAGCTTTCAAAAGCCATTCATGTCTGCAGTTCATAGTGCACTTAAGAATCTTTAGTTTATACCTGGTTAACTAGTGTGCGCAGTATTTAGGTCAAGTGTCTTTTCTCACTTCCTAAAACATTTCAGGAAATATAAGTTTGATGAACTGCACACCTTTTAATGGAAAAGCTGCACATGAACCTTTTCTGTGTCTTCAAATATCTACTGTAAACCTGTACAAAAAGAAACTGGTATGTGTTACAGTGGCTCTGTTGATATCACTGTAATGAAGGCATTGTCTGTTGTCATCATAAACTTCTATTTTCAGGAGTTTATAATCTTCCTGTGAATTTCTTCTGTGTGCTGAAACGTAACAGATATCTTGACTTGTTTTTAATTTAACTTCATTTCCAAAGAGATCTCTTTTCCCTGGTTTGGAGATAAGCAGATGTTTTCTGCATTTTAATTATTTTATATCATATGTGCTGCAATAATTAGGCATAATGGAGTGAGTTCATGTATCAGCACTTTTGACTACTCTTTTTTTTTTTTTTTTGTGTTTACATCAGACCTGTAACATTCAAATCTACCTTCTCTTTTATTGTTCAGTATACATGGTTGTATACGGGTACCTGTATATCATCCAGCAGATAAAACTGTCTTTTATATGTTTTTATCAAAACCTTCTTATGTTTACTAAAAAAGACAGTTTTATTTTCCTTGCCATATGTTTCTACAATAAGGTGATATTAAAAAGCAGGTTTTGTAGAAGGAGAAATGGTTACAGTTGGTCTGCTAGTAGGTTTATTCTAAAAATTGTAAATATTCCATCTATGCTTTATTATCATCCTTTTAGCATAAAGAGAGACTGTGGACTACCAGAACGCAGTGCAGACTGTTGCAAAATACTCAGGATTCATGATGGCCTGGGAATTTTCATACCTCCCTTCTTCCAATTTAGGTGGTTGAAAGCAGCTCTCAAAAAAAACAAACAAAACCAAAACCAAACAAAAAAACCACAAAACAAAAAAAAAACAGGAAAAAAATTAAACATTTTATAAGAGATGTAAGAAGCATTTGTAAATTGGTGGAACATGGAGTTATGGGGTTATTTAGAATAATCATCCAGTCTAAGCAATTACTGAAATTTTTTTCTGTGGCATGAAAAATTACTGGGTTATAAGTATCCCAAATGTATGAAAATATAGACCGCCTCTTCAAGTAGCTGAGTAGTAAGAATGGACTTCATAACTACAAGTTAGGTAATTCCTTTCATGTTTAAGCTGCAGAAGACATAGCTTACAAGTAAAATGTTTAGGTAGGGCTCCTACTTGTCTCCAGAGCCAGTGCAACTATAATTACATTCACTTTGCCACAGGGTCTTTTTTCAGTGTTTACCATATATGAAATGGCTTCAGCAGACTATTTCTAACAATGCTGGTTAAATACCAAAAATATGAAGGGTTTCACAGCTATATACTTCAAGGATTTCATTTTCTGTAGTGTAAGTGTGTTATTGACAATGTTGGTCTTGCATACAACTGAATGTACACTTGTTTACTGTTTAAATAAAAAACAACTGTAGAAATTCAAGTATATTTATCATTCCAGTCAACCAAAGCTGTGGCATAACTTTTTTTATGTGCTCCTAAATAAAATCAAGGTCACTGGCAACTTCTCTCTATAGTGTTTTCTTTTAAAAGCACTGTGAAGTATAGTGAGTAGTTCATGAAATAATCTTAATGGAAAACAATTTACATATAGGCCATGAATTTACAAATAAGCCAAAATTTCTCTTGCTGGTAAGGATGTGGCATAAAAGAAATGGCAGTATCATTTTATACTGACATCACTCCTCAAAAAGATAAGTGGCAGTCACACACTCTGCAGTGCTTTGTTGTGTTCCAGAATGGTAACGTCAAATACAGAACCACTGTGAGGGCTCTTCTACTTCCTATTGAGAATGACAATAGGATACAACGTGGACTGCGCAGATTTGAACCTATTTTTAATTCAGTTTCTTTATGCAATAGCACTGTCTCTCACATTAAACTTTTTGAACTGTAGATCCTATTCCAACCAGATTTGACAGAGGTCAAAGAATATGGTTACAGAAAATGGTCAAAAAATATGGTAACAAAATCAATGGTCTAATATGAGTGTAACTCCCAAAATATTATCACCCTGCAGTGTAGTTTAAGTAATTATGTAGCTTAGAATTTCTTGAAAAATGAAGCATCATTACAAAACAGACCAAACCACAAAAATGTATATGAAGACTCCTAAAATTAATTTAAATCTTGTTTTATGTTGTATGTTTCTTTATTACAATTTATTAAATTAATTTCAGTTGTGTAATTATCCAAGCACATAGAAGTTGTTAAGGGAAAGCAGATGTGCTACCACAGTTCAGTTTTGTAGAAATCCAAGAAATTATACATAATATTATATAATGGTATATAAAAAAATCATGATCATACATGGAAAAATATCAGCAAAAACAGTTCAAAGGATGATGGCAGAAGAGATGCAACACAGGTTTTTAAAACACATCTCAGTGTAATAGACAAGTGGCAGAATGTATGGATTTAAGACTACTTTCTGTATCTAACGTAGATGGAAATAATAATATTCCTTTATTTTTCCTGCATTTTTTATCAGTTTACAGCATTTTTTTTGACAGACCCATAAGTAACTTTATAAAGAAAAAAACAGCAAAAACTTTTCCAAATAGTCAAGTCTACAAGGAGCGGTGTAAGAAAAGAACTATAGTAGTAGTTCATGTTTCTTTTATTTTTCTTTCTAAATAATGATTTTCATTTTGCTTGCTTTTGTGAGGAGGACAAAATTCATTGAGTATTTTTAAATATTAATTTTTTTAGTCCCTCACTTAGCCTTAAAAACAACCATCTTGTGCTCTGAAATACAGAACTGGTGTAACACCAAAGCAGTCCAGAGTGTATTAGTGTGAAAAATAGATGTTGAATAAAAAAATAGGCCAAATATTTTATCTATAAAAAAAGAGAATGTGTGAGTGTGTGAATGGCATCAAATGTGGGCCTAGGAGGAGGAGAATGTACTAAATACAGAGAACATCCATATCATAAAAGGTAGAAGGTAGTGTGAAAAAGACCTTACAGGAAGCTTAAATTCTACATTGATACAAAAACAGTTCTAAAGTGCACTTGCTTAAAAAAAAATTAAAATAGACTGGATTAAAAAGTTATTTGTCACTGTGCCACACAATGTGTGAATGTAGTGTATAGAAATAGACTTCTAATCCAGAGTTCAAAAAATTAGAATTTACAGATCCCCATCCTGTTCAGTCAAAGAGACAAAAGTCACTGACAAGGGAAAACAAGGTAATTGGGTGACACGCATTTCGCACCAGAACCAGAATCCTTCTAAAATAATGGCAGTATCTTTGCTTCCAACAAAGCTTGTTTGGTCTGGGTGCACCTGTCTTACTAAATCTCCTATTTCATCTCTCCAGAAGAAGGAATGACTGCTCCTTTATTTAATAAGATTATTATTTGTTGTATACAAATAATACTAATACAAGTACTAAGACGTGAATATTTTAAAATCTGAGTATAAGTTCATTCAGACTTCCTGTCTTATTTGTCTTCAGACTTGATAGCTTTTTCATTTCTCTTTTGGATGATGGCTGGGAATATATATAGACTTAAAAAATTACAAGTAAAGCTTCCATAAATTATTTTAAAAGGCTTCTCTGGAAAGTATTTTGAACTTCATGAATTTAAACTAAGAGACTGTAGACATTTTTAAAGAGCACTTGCACAGAACATGTAGAGTTACAAATACTGAAAAATAGAAAGGAAAACAAAGGAAAAAACCCAAAAAGAATTCAAAAGACTGAAATGACATTGTATTTGAAATAGGATGGAAAAAGCAAAAACCTGGAGATTCTTGCCTTTTTTACCTTCAATATTAGTTATGAGTAAGTAAACACGGACTAATACTGTGTGCAGTTCTGGGCCACAAACATTAAGAATGATGCTAAGGCACCTGAAGACATCCAGAGGAAGACAACCAAGCAGGCAGAAGGGCTGGGAGGTCTGTTCTGCAAGGAGTGGTGGGGCTTGATTAGTTTGGAGAGAAGGCGGCTGAGGGGCAACATCACTGCTCTATTCAGCTCCCAGAGGAGGGGAAGTGGAGAAAGAGGTGCTGAGCTCTTCTCCCTGCAATTCAGCAACAGGGTGTGTGGGAATGGTTCAAAGCTGCATCAGGGGAGGTTCCGACTAGACATTAGGAAGCACTTTTTTTCTGAGAGGGTGGTGAAACCCTGGCACAGGCTTTCTAGAGAGGTGGTTGATACCCAGAGCCTGTCAGTGCCTTAAAAAGAGGCATCTGGATAAAGTCCTTCATAATGGGCTTTAAATTTGGTCAGCCCTGAAGTAGTCAGGCAGTTAAACTAGGTGATCATTGTAGGTCCCTTCCAACTATTCTATTCTATTCTATTCTATTCTATTCTATTCTATTCTATTCTATTCTATTCTATTCTATTCTATTCCATTCTATTCCATTCCATTCCATTTCATTCTATTTTCTTTTTTCTTGT
>VXAD01010349.1:332727-366369 GCA_013399195.1 Dicrurus megarhynchus
CTATTCTATTCTATTCTATTCTATTCTATTCTATTCTATTCTATTCTATTCTATTCTATTCTATTCTATTCCATTCCATTCCATTCCATTCCATTCCATTCCATTCCATTCTTAATTGCTATACATTTTAACCTCAACATAGGCTATGAATTCAATCCAAAAGCAGTAAGATTAAAAAAGGATCATAGGAACACACAGTAACTCAGGATGGAAAGGGCCTCAGGAGGACTGTTGTCCAATGTCTTGTTCAAATCAGGTTCATTTGTGACACCAGACCAAGTCAATCTGCCTTGGGCTTGAGAGCCTTGAAGGATGGAGACTGCACCAACTGTGTGAGCAACCAGGTCCAGTCATAGACATGTCTTCATCACTTCTCTTGCTCCTTAACAATGTACAGTTTGACTTTGATAAACTTCCTTAGGTTCAGTTAACAGACCTACAGCAACACTGGCAAGTATTTTCTTCGCCTTTTCCAGATTTTGTTACAGACTAGTCCAAAACTTCACTTCCTTTTCCCAGTAAGTTTTAGATCTCATGGTGTAGGACAGAGTATGTCTTATCACGTTAAATCATTCTGTTCATTGCTTTCAGCTGCTCTGAATCAGACCTGTTACTAACTGAAGATCTGCAAAATGCACAAAGCTCTAAACCCACCACTTTTTTCATATTCTTTCGTGTGTTTGTGTCCATCGGACAAAATTCAGCCTTGCTTAAAAAGCCATTATTCCAGCTGAAATCAGGTTAATTAGGTAAAAAAGTTAATTTGGCCCACTAAATAAATCAAGGGATGCTTTTCACACTTACTAAAATTATTTTTTTAACTTGTTATATAAAAAATTAAGATGGGATTTTATTAAATTATGTGCTTAAGAAATTTTGTTTAGGTTTTAAGTAGATTTTTGCTGTAATGTGTTTAACTTAGCCAAATAGTCCTTTAAGATATGACTAAACTTTTGAGTTTGGATGGCAAAAGTTGCAAGTTATATGGCAATAGGTAATATTTCTTTCTTTGTCTCTTAATATAAAAATATTCCTTTTTTTCCCCCCAGTATACTGTTATTCTGCCACATCAGAATATCCTCCCCAGAGCTGCTTTTCTCTTTCCTGCCCCCTCTCAAATTAGTACCTTGGTTTTTTATCCTGAATGTGGTTATGGCTTTCCAGCAAAAATCAGATTTTCAAAATAATAGCTACAATTCTTCATAAGGGAAAGGAAAGAGAGTATTTCATAAAAATGTTTGGCTTTGGAATTAAATCCACGTACAGAGAACCAAAGAAACACACTGAGTAAATATTCTCTAAGTTGCTCAGCTTTCAGCTTTCAGCTGAAAGAAATTGCTTTCAGCTGAGCAATTTAAGAACTTCACTAATGCTCAAAACACCATAGCAGTTTCCAATGTACAAACATGGAATATAGGAATAGTGAGAGAAATAAGCCTTTTGATAAAAGCACTCAAAGGATAATAAATTAGGAAGGGCTTGGAGAGAAGAATAGAAATTAAGCTGTTTTCTGTGTATTTTATCTTTAATATTGTGTTTACTTATAAACTGTTTTGTATTGTCATTCTAATTGACTGTCATTGATGTGGGAAGCTACTGATGAGCACAGACACTCTGAGATGTCGGTACTTCATGTTCTGGCCAGGATGATGCAGAGAAAATGGCTTGTAATGGTCTCTTGTTCTGTGATACAGTAGACCTAAAAAGTGTTAATCAGATTTTATGTGGGAAAACAAAGCCCAAGTTTTCTAAAGTATCTCCATTTTCCATGTAAAATTTGGATGCCTGGATAAACACTGCAAAAAAGCAATGAAATACAGTAGCTTATCTTGGGGAAATCTTAACGGCGTGATTGCACTGAAAATGCAAAACTTTGAAAATTATGGGGATTTAGGAAATTGTAGGTTCATTTTCAAATATTTGGTATGGAATTTGAGTACTAGCTTTAGGAGAAGTTTTCAGGATCTGCTTTTCTTTTTCTGCCTAGGAATTTAAAAGTTTTGCACCATGTTAATTCTGTCAGTGTGATAAATCTTAATAAATTTTACAGCTAATTAAATACTAAAATATCTGCAGGGAGGAGGGGAACACATGATGGAACAGGACTGCTAATCTGTAAAACATGTTTTCTTTTAAACAGTTATGTAGTCAGAACACATTTATGATCATCCCCAAGCACCTGTTTTCTCCTAAAGTCCATCACTACTGCTGCCTGCCCTCTCCTCCTTGGAACTCCATTTCAGAATCTGACTGAAAATGCAATTGAGAGGAAGAGCAGGAAGTTGTTGGGAGGAAGTTCGTTGGGAGAAAGTTGTGATACAGTAACTCACAAGATCCACAGCCTTATTTATACCTCAGGACAACATAGGAAGAAGATGGGATTTCCCGCTCAGGCTTATATTACAGGTGTCAACATGAACCAAAGGAATTTGTGTACTGTAAGCAACATGGAGCATCATAATGCCCCTGAATTACATTACAGGTTCCTTTTCTTAGACTGCTGCTTGACTAGATACATTCCCTATATTCTGTGCTAAATTTACTAATTTAGTTCTTAGAACACTTTTGTGGTCTTGCAAACCCAATGACTCGTAAGGACTTGCAGAGCCTGTAATTAAAATTCCTTATAAAAACTCTGCATTTTATTTTTCTGTTGTCTGTTCTAGCTGAGAATTTCCAAGAAACACAAATTCCAGCAGTATTTGGGAGTGCAGTGGTTAGTCTGGGTGCATATGGAATGCCAACATTCTTCAATGCAATTCAAGACCAGATCACCTGCAACTTTCTTGGCAGGACCATTGGGACTAAAGGGAGAACAGAACATGGCCTTTATATTGGGGTGATCCACGTCTTCCCAATGAGAGCAATAAACTTCAGCTGCGTGTTTAAGAATGTGTCTTTAAAGACCCAGATTCAGAAGCAAAACCTAGCTTAAGTCCACCTCTAAGGGTTTAAGAGCTGTATGGTAGAGCTGGAAAAAGAGGACTATGACATCACACTTTTTCTTCCTTTTCCCTTTTACTTGCAAAAGCAAAGTTAAGCAATTGTTTGCAAGGTTCGCTGCAGTAATAGCATCTTTGCTTAACCGGCAAAATGCAGTAGGGAAATGATCTAATTGGTTGTTGGCAAAACCCATTACTAAAGGTTTGTTATCTAGTCAGCGTTCAAACTTTGTAGGTTGTGTGAAAATACCACAGAGGTGGGAGGTATTCCCGTGATGAGAAAGTCACCAAGAGACGGTCACTTGATCCATTCTTACAGCTGTGTATGACGGGAAATTGCATGGGGGACTAACGCTTATTAAGCCAGGCTCAGGACAGGTGGGTCTGGTGGAAGACACCGAGGCTCAGGCCAGGGAGGGAGGCGGAGCTCGGCACGGCCGGGATGCACCGCACAGAGCCGCCGCCGCGCTCCGCCCTCAGCCCGGCGCCGAGCGGGCCCGGGGAAGGGGCGCGCCCCGCACGCCACCCCTGGCAGCCGCTGCTGCGCGGGCCGCAGGTAGGAGTGGGCGGACATGAAGCCCCGGCCTCACGGCCTCTGGCCCTGCCGTTGGCTCCCGGAGCGGGGTGGGCCCAGGGAGGGGCCGTAGGGTGGGAGCCGTGCAGGGTGGGTGTTGGGGCCCGCCGTAAGCGCGGTGGTACCGCCGGCAGGGAGACTTGGGGAGCCGCAGGGTGCAGACCCGGCCTCCCGAGAGCGGCGGCGCCTCTGCCCCCTCCCAGCGGCTGCGGGGCCCGCGGGCTGAGGGGCTGGGCGGGCCGTGCCCCGGCGGCGCTAGGTGCCGCGGAGTGAGTGACGGCCCCGCGCTCTTGCAGGCCCCGGAGCCCGCCCTGCGGCCCCGGGTGTGGCGGGGCTAAGCCGGTAGGGAGGAGCAAGGCAGGAGCTGCCCGGCAGCCGTAGCAGGAGACGAGGACGCTGGTGGCGATCCCCGTGTGTGCTGGAAAGCCGGGGAGTTGCCATGCAGGGCCTGGAGCCTGCGTTGAGCTGCTGCTGTGCGCTCTCCGTGGCACCCGATGGGTGACGGTGTAAGTGGTGGAAAAGCCCAGAACTTACGTGTTACCAGCTGTATCTAGTATTAGTGTATATATGTATTTAGTATGCATATCTATCTCTTCAGTTGCAGCTTAAAGCCACTGGCAGCCCCATACTCTCAGGCAACTGATAAACTTGAATATGACCTTACTATTGATTCTGGCAGTAACGATGTGCCCTAGTGCACAGCCTTCTGTGGGTAACTTTATATTTCTTTGTAATAAATTTTGCTTAGTGAAGAGAAGACGGAGACTCAGAGTTTTGTCTATATATTCACTGTTTGGCCTGTGATGCTCACAGACTGCTGTTGTGCACTCAAATGTGTGCATTAATGTGTTACTTCACATTGCTAAGCTGCTTTGGTTCATTAGCAGGCATGTTTTTCCAGTTCTGTCTCTGCACGTTTACTGGGAGAGTATCTCTGAGCAGTATCAGTCCTGTTTTGAGTGGTCTGCAGAATGTAGGAAAACAAGCTCAGATCTTAATTCTCTATATATTATTTATATGCTGTTTTATATAGGGATTTTACCTAGCATAAATGTATTATCTATGATAAAGAAAATAGCAAATGATGAACACTAACAAATATTTCTTATGAACATGTCTTTGTTACTGTGTTCTCTAGAGTGGGCCAGGATGTCATACGTGTGTGCATGCATAGCTGCATGCAGAAATGAATCGATGTCAGAAAGCTACTCCTCCCACCACCCCCCTGCTCTTGGTGTGTTTTGAACTATATACCGTCTGACTGGGTGTGCTTCAGTTGGTCTTTTTCCCCCTTGAGGCAGAGCATTTGTTAGGATGATGAAGATGGAGGAGGGTGGTTCTCACAGTGGCTTTGAAGCACAGGGAAATGAGGTAGTAGCAGTGCAGTCACTGAAATTAAGCTCTTGCGTAAGAGTGCTGACATCATAGTGTGGCTTTCTATGCAATCTGTTCTCTGACCAGCCTTATGCTGCTGGCTCGGCCACCGGGCATGTATAATCATATGCAAATGTGGTATGTTATGGCAAAGTCAGATGAGTCAGAACTGAGTGTTCCAGGAGGAAGATTGCTGTTTGCACTAGTTGTAAGTGTAATAGAAATTTACTGTAACTGCATGTCCTTTTGGGCTTTTATTAATTATTATTCCATACTTTCATTCCACTTGTTTTTAAGCAGCATTTAAGTAAAGGGAAGGAGCATTTGAGAAGCAGGCAGACAACAAAACTTTAAAGCCTTTGCATACATTACTCTAGTGAGCTTAAGAAAGTGACCTTTAGCCATATGGATAGTATAAGTGAATGTGAAGCCTTTCCACCAAATATCTAAGTATTGGCTGCAGATTGTAGCAAGTTAGGAAAAAGAACTAGTGACTTACAGTGCTTCCTCTAAAAAAATGAAAAAAATAAATTGCATTGATTAAACATATTTTTCATAATATCTGTGAGTAGGTCTGTTTTTAAAGTATCTTTCTTGGAATAGCTGTTCCTAGTTAAAGGCTGAATATAGTATGGTTTAGGCTGATAATTTCAAAATAATGTCTCCAGAGCTGCACTGTCACTATAGAATAATACCCAACATGAATTTGTCCTCTAACACAAAAACAGTGGAGACCCGTAGTCCTGCTTTGGTTTGTAGAAGTTTGGCTTTTAAAGAAAAGAAATCAGTATTTATTTGATGAAACCTGGAATACTTAAAGCACTCTGCTTTTGTTTGTTTGTTTCTACCTCTTATTTTTAAAACGCAGCTTTGTTGACAAGTCAGGTTGTTGGGTGTCTTCCCAAGTGGGCTAACATGAAAATTAAAAGAACTTTGAAAATGAAACTTAGATTTTAGTTGATGAAAAGATGGAGGATCAAAAAGTAAAAATGCATAGCTGCATGCAGAAATGATAAGGGAAACATTCTTTTACTTACTAATCCAATAAAGAATGATAATTATTTGTTTTACAGTGTGCATCATCTTCTTTGCATGTATCTCACTGTTTCATTTTTTGATGAGTCAGGATGATAAACAACCACCTTATGCTGTCCAGGAGCATAATTTTACTGACTAAGTGAAAGGGAAGTGTTTGTCTGTGATTCAGTCCAGCAAAGGAGTTGCATTGTGGAAGACTAAATATTTCAGAGAAGTTATTGTCTGTTAAACACTTCCATCTAGTATTGCTTGGCAGAGAGATGTTAGAGTTAAATGGCCTTCTTTCCCACCATTTTCTTTCACTTTTCCTGCTTGCTGTGTGTGCTTATACAAAATTCATTAGTCTGGTCAGACTCTTAACATTCCGTCTGTCTCTTTTCTTTGTAAGTTGTATGCTCTGTCATGCTGATCTGGTCTGAGCTAGTCACTTGTGTTGCTAGTTGTGGTTCCTCAGTAGTGCACTTGTGACTGTCTTCAATTTTAAAAGGTGGTTTTCTGGATCTTAATAGTTTTTTGTTTAAAACTGCATTAATAACAAGAATTTAAAAAATGGTTACTGCTACTTGGAGTAGGAACATATTGCTAGAAATTGATGTAATCATCTTTTTAAAAAGAACATTTTGTCAATCCTAGTTTTATGTAAGCCATGTGGTATTTACTGCCTGGTATACTGAATAGCTGAATGACTTAATATTTTACCTGTTGACAAGAACACCACCACCCTTCCCTTCCCCTCCCCCCCATACACACACACTTTACTAGTTGTATTGTAGGCTGTTGCTTTACATTACATTCTGAATTTACTGCAGTAGCTTTATTAATTTAGTAATGTAAATTCGTCTATTTTATTAAGGCCTGTAGGATTATAGTGTATGTCTTATGCATAATTTCATTTTTTTGCATGTAATTTAGAGGAAGTAATTCAGTGCTGCACTTAGTTGTTACTCCATCTGAATGCTGTCTTATGTGGTGCAACAATTTCATATTTCCTCCATTCTATTAGAGTAGTATGGAATTTCTTGTTAGGAACAGCAAAAATTTTTTCCCATCAGACTGCAAGGGGAAAGATGTAGGCCTTATTTTTTACCCTTCACAAGAGACAATTGAAATAATTAAAAGTGTGCTGGCTTCACACATGCTGGGTGATTTCACTTACTCCTGATGTTTAACAAGCAAACATTGTTGCAATTACGATCATTTTATCAATGTGACGTATCTTTGTGATTCTTAACTAATAGTATTGCGTACAGGCTTGGCACCTGGGGGGAAAAATCAGTTCTTAAAAAGAAAATATTTACTGGACGGACAGAAATTTAATGTTAATCTAAAAGAAAAAAAAAAGGCATGTTGTCAAATCACATTTTAGCTGAGGAGATAAGTAACGAGAAATGCCAAATTATAGAGGACCAGTTATTTTGTTAAGAGTAACTTACAGTGGTTCCAAAATAATGCAGACTTTCTACAAAGTATAGGAGTATCAAGGAAAACCCCTCTTCATCTTTCTTTGTCTTTAAATACTGAGTACTTAAAGTTCATATTGTAAGTCACATTTCTCTCCTCAGAAACACAGTAAGTAATACATGTAAAAGAAGAAGTAACATGTGATTGGGGAAAAAAAACCAAACACAAGATTTTGAGTGTAGTGAGGTATGTGGTGATAAGTCATTTCAACAATAAATTATATACTGTGCATATATTGTGATACCAGGCACTAGTGTGTCATGCATGTCTGTTTTTCATTTGTCCCATGTTATGAAAAGGATATGAGTGGTATCTGACAACTTTGTGTAAGATTCAATAATCAGAAAGGCTTCATATTTGCAAAAATTTGGAAATTTTGATCGTTTTGCGCTGAAAGAACTATCCCAAGAATATTAATGTATTCTTTGAGGTCATACAGTGATTTTTAGTCGTTAATCTAGTATTTATCTTCATTATTCCTCTGCTCTATGTTTGAGACGATTTTCTCAGTATTAATCTGTGTTGGGTCTGATTACTTTATATGGAGGGCCTGGTTTAAATATACAAAGACAATTGATAAAATCTTGTAAAATCTCATTGAAGTGAATTCTCTTCTGGAGGCCATTCTGGTGGGTATTGGCCAAATGAATTCTCTTGGTAACTTCTATTTTCAGTTATTTTCCGTATTTTTTTAATGTGTGACCCAGTGGCAAAGGATATGCCATCTTGTTCCTAGTCTCCTTGCTTAGATTCAGTAATAATCTTTAATTATAAGTTGTCTTGAATTGGCATCGCTCTGTTGTCATTCTTTTTGAGAGGCAAGAAGATGACCCAGCTGTGATCTGAAGGAGTAATCATTTTAAACTGAAGTACTGTTTTTTCCAGTATTACAATTGATGCTGGGTATTACTGATGAGCTTATACTTCTAAACGGCAGTGAACATAACATAACCATAGAAATGTCCTAAAAGTACTCTCAAAAGGTTTTAAATATCTGTTTATAGGTTATGGTACCTACACTCACTGTGAATCTCAAATTATTTTCTATTTTCTTTTATAGAAGTCTTCTAGTTAATGTCTTTCTGTCTTTTTTGTTTTTTTCCCAGATAAGGATACAAATCGTGTTGAAGCGGTATGGCCGCTTGAATAACTGGCATTAAAAATCTTGGGAAAGAACAGCTGAACACATACATACTGAGTTGAGTTTTGGACCTTTGGTTATGGAGCTGGCCGGTCATTCCTGTCATCAGCTGGGGGTGCTGTTCCCTCGAGCTTCTGATGTTTGTGGCACCAGCTTCTGATGCTGCCGTTGCTTTCAAATGTCTGACAGATTTCTTGATTTTAATACTGTTCTTCACACTGCAGCACAGAATCGGAGTTCTGCAGTTTCAGCCTGAAGTACTAGGCTGGAGGTTGCTGGCTTTTGAAGACTTTCTGCTCTCATTTTCCTTTGTACTGGTTTGCAGTGAGGGTAATTATTCTGCAGTGAAGTGCTGACTCCTTCCCTTCTGCATGGTTACTTTTCCAAGTTGATTGCTTTTGGTTACCAGAGCACATAGCTGTGTTTCAAACAGAAGTAAATTAATTTTTAAAGTTGTGTTCTGGAAGAGCCTTTGCATTACTTTCAGATTTGCAAGGCTTTTTTAACTCCAAAAGTGTATGAAGATATCTCTTCCTCCTTCCCCTTCTTTAGGGCACATATGGCTATGGCAAGTAATTTGTTTGTTCTGGGCTTGGTTGGTTTTTTCTTTTGGTTGGTCTTGCTGTTCGTATGTGACTAGTTAATATGATTAATTTCCAACCTTGCAGTACATCCATTTTATTTATGTTTTCTAGCATCATTTCAGTTTCTTTTAATAGAACAAATTGAGTCTTTCTGGAAAGTTCCAGGAGAGATCTCCAAACTGTGGGGTAAAACTTGTGGATTAAGAGCAAGAACAGATAAATACTTAGGTTTCTTGGCTAAAATCACAGGGTAGCTGAAAGTTGTAATGCAGAATTTCTGTGTGCTGTACCTCCATTAATCAAACCTCCTGGTGGTGCATAACTTCAACTTAACAAATTGTCATTAATTGGTTTCAGCAGCTGAAGCCTCATCAAATTTACTGTTTCACTGCTTGATATGGTGTTGAAGTAGGAAACAACTGCTTCTGCTATTCTAAAACTGGTAATTTACTCCATAAATATATATTGAATTCAGTTAAATATAATGGGAAGTATTACTGAGTTGTGTGGACTTTCTGCAGTGAAAAGTTTCGGTGTCTGGTTTGCTTCAGTATTTCAATTCTTTACTTAGCTCTAACTGTTTTACCTTTATTGTTTAATTCACAGAATTGTTAGGGTTGGAAGGGACCTCTGGAGATCATTTAGTCCAACCCCAGACCATCTAGTCCAACCCCAAAATGCTTTAAAAACTCACTGGATGAAGTGTATCTGTAGAAGTTAAGGTACGCAAAACTGGTGATGAAGAATCCTAAGTACACCACGACTCTGAGAATGAAGAGAGACCATTTAAGACTAAAGGAACACTAGAAATAGTCTCTCCATAGTGTAAGTCTGTTAATGGCAAATAAAATCCTCTTTAGCAGAACTGTAGGCATTTTGTTTATTCCTAATTTATTAGCATAGGGAGCAGCAGGTTGATTGGAGACTGAACAGGGAAGCAGAGATAGGAACATCACACCCTGGTCACTTAAATCCAGGGTTAAACCAAGATTCTTTTGCTCTGGGTAGACACAACGGAGAAATACCAACCCGATAAAATACCACCAGGTAAAAAGTCACACAAAGGTTTACTAGCAAGCTGTTGAAGATAAGGAACTTTGTCAAATGATTAGGTACAGCATGAAATGTCATGGCACAGACATAGCTCACTGTACATAGAAAACCTTTAAACCCTTTTGACAATATGTTGTGTGAAAAGAAAGTTAGAAAGGGAGAAAGACAGGAAAGATGTAGAAAAACAGACATAGCTAGCAGCTCCTGGATTCTAGCAATGTAAAGCTCCAAGGTGAAGGTAGGGCTAAAGAACAATGTAGCTTGCCTCAAGGTCACCCTTCTTAAAGACCCTTCCTCCCCGGTGGGACTTTAGGTCACTTTGGCCCCTCAGGGGTTGTGCTTAGGCAACACTGGGGGGCTGCCTCCATTGTGTCATGACTGACAGACACTGTAGGGCTGGGGCAGGGTACCACCTCACCAGAGCAGGGCCTGACCCAACCCCTACCACAAGCCCCCAAGATGTCTTGAAACAGATTTCCAGTCTCTGACAGAACATTATTTGAACTGCTTCTTTCCAGTCTCTTAACAGAGACAAGGTAATCTTATATTTTGCATAAGGCTAGTATTTTCCTTTGGGGAAAAGGGCTTCCTCTCTGTATTTTAAAAGAAATTAATGGAGATTGGTCTTAATGGAATTTTGGGGGGTATCTAATTGCAGAAGATGGAATAAAGTATTTCCTTGTTTGCTGTGTCTTTGCTACTTGGCCTGTGATGTTCTAAGCCTCAAAATGGCAGCAAGTAGTAGCTTCAAAAGTTTGCAAACTCTTGGAAGCATGTTTTAAGTCAGTCTTATTTGTGAAATATAATTGAGCTTTTGAATGTAGTTTAGGATCACATGTAATGAATTTCAGAATTGTTTCTGCTTAACACTTAGATGCTAACTTTCCTTCCTTTGAGTCCTGTTGCCTTTAAACATGACATAGCTCTGCTGAATTTTTTGGTGAACTATATTGACTACAGAGCCACTAGCTGCATTTTAGAGCAAAGGTGACAGTCTGACAATGAAGAAAGCATGGATTTGCAAACAAATGTGACCTTTCTGTTTTGTAAAGTAGCTGTGTCACTGAAATGGTCCATATGATGCTGAAAACAGAACTGAAAAGAAGGCTTCCCAGTGTTCTGGCACCTACTGGTGTATACTTGCTGTGATGGTGACCATATCTTTCCATGTTAGAAGTGGTAATAGCTTGCAGTGAGCACTTGCATCTGTAAAGGCACCAAATAATGTGTATGGAATAGTTGTGAGGGAAGGGTAAAATAGTCTGTTTCCGAGAGAAATAGGATAAAACCAAATATTGCTTATTCTTAAGATGCTTATAAGTATCTAATGCTATATTCATTGAACACAGTATACTTTGTAAGAAATACATTAGAATCCTATTAGAATAAAAGAGTGTGTGTTTGGTTGATTGTAAATAAGTGATAGGTGAATTTTCTTGGGGAGTGGGTAACAATTGCTGGTGACCGAATCAGACAGGAGTGGAACAGCCAGGATACCATTCTTTGAATTTAAAGCAAACTGTCTGCACATCTGGAAGATGGAAGCATTGAAGTACATTCAGGAGATCAGGTCTGGTCTGTGGTCATGCCTAAATGAGGTGTTATCTGTTAGGCATGTTTTTTGAAAGCTTTGTTTAATTAGATTATTGTCAATAGACAAATTATGCAGTAAATACAGGGAAAGGTGTTATGGATCTGCTAATGGATGTTGATGCTCCAAGAGGTGAGGGACTACAAGGAATCAAATGCACCAAAAGGCTGAAAAAATTATCTGGAGAGATGCTCCATTTTTGTTTATGATAGTATTCAAGTGTGTTTTTAGCTGTTAAGAATTATCAGTATCTTTACAGTATCTTTTATTAAAAAAACCCACCCAAGATAATTTTGAAAGACAGATGTTGGTGATAGTTCTGTTATGTGACACCCTGCAGAGGTAAGACCAGACTGAATAGGGAAGCATTGGTTATGACTTCTGCGTGATACAAAATTCTGTTTTTGTGGTCCTCTGTCAGCACCTTGTGTTGCATTTTCTCACCAAGCTCTGTTCTATTTTTAGGTGCAAAGCTTTGTGTTTAAAATGGAAGTTGATGTGAATGGAGAGTCCAGAACCGCTCTTTCCACCTTCCCTGTGCCCCTTGCAGAGGTGAGTTCTGCAGGCAGGATGGAAGCAGAAAAGCCACGCTGTTCCAGCACCCCCTGCTCACCAATGCGGCGGACAGTTGCAGGATATCAGATCCTTCACATGGATTCTAACTACCTGGTTGGTTTCACAACTGGAGAGGAGCTGCTAAAATTAGCCCATAAGTGTACGGGAAGTGAAGAGAATAAAGGAGAATCTGGTCCGAACTTGGGCTCCAAACATCTTGATTCAGGACTTCCACGTTCCTCGCGCTTGTACAAAACTAGAAGTAGGTACTACCAGCCATATGAGATCCCAGCAGTAAATGGAAGGAGGAGGAGACGGATGCCCAGCTCAGGGGATAAATACAATAAAGCTTTACCATATGAACCTTACAAGGCATTTCATGGTCCCCTGCCTCTCTGCCTTTTGAAAGGTAAAAGGGCTCATTCAAAATCCCTGGACTACCTCAATTTAGACAAAATGAGCATTAAGGAACCTGCTGACACAGAAGTGCTACAATACCAGCTCCAACACCTTACTCTTAGAGGGGATCGTATGTTTGCAAGGAATAGCACATGAGGTATCATCTCAAATTTAGAAATGATTTCTTACCTTCTCTCTGTTGCTGCAAAAATCCACTGTTGTACTGTGTACATGACTGTCCACATTGTAGGTGGTTGTATCAGCTCAGTGTTACCAGAAAGTAATTTATTTGAATACAGTCTTGGCAATGCAATGTGTTACAAATACTTGGAGAGAGAAATCTTTCCTGAGCAAGCAGCTTCTGATGCAGATTTGACTGCAGCTGGTGGATATTTCTTTGGACGTATTTTAACAAAAAAAAGCTTTTGATTTTTGGGATTTTTTTTTGTACAGCTAGATCTAGTATTTAGAGTAATTCAGCACTGAAAAATTGGTGATGTCTGCTTGATTGTTGCTAATTTTGGCTTGTTGTTAGAAACTGCTCTTGGATAAGTACTCAAGGAGGTTTTTTGGTTTTACTTTTTGTTTCTGTAGTAAAATGTATGGGTTTTTCTTACAACATGGTTAGGAAACTGAGCTTGACTGGACGAATCACTTGCTATTTAAACAATCCAATTCATACATTTTGAGACTGCGCTTGTACTGGTGATGTGGGTGAGATTCGTTCATAAGAGAAACCTTTGCTACTTGAATACTATTAAATTATTTTTTTAGTTTCTGCATGGAAGTAATTGCTTTGTCCTTTTTATTCTGTAAAACATGTTCAGAATAAGTATCTCGGTTATTTAAAGTAAATCTTTCAGGGAGTGAAGATTTCTTTTTTTTTTGTTAGTAGATTTTATTTTTATATTGCCTTGAGACAGAAACTGGAATGTCTGTACTGTTATGTCAGTAATGTTTTTGATTTTAATTTGTGATTTTCATTTCATATATAGTAACAAAAGGTGTCAACTTCAGCATAGATTTGGGAATTCCGTTGGCTTGAAGCACTGAACATGAGCTCTGGAGGGCAGATTTTTTTTTGACACAGGTGCAAGTGAAATGTATCTGTATCAGCATTGAAGACATGATCTTGGATTTTTCAGGAGAATAATGCACTGGCTTACTTTTGTTACTTAATAAATTTTTATCCAAATATGACATCAAATGCAGTTTTGACAGTTGTATTCCTAGATGTATTTAAAACATTTTGGTAACTTCAGTTTAAAAATGAATAATAGTTTTCATACTGTCTTTTTTTTTTTAGGTGCTGTCTTTTACTGAAGCAGTGTGTAACTTGATTTTGGCTGATGACCTCTGCAGAAGTTACAAATAATTTCATATTGCTTTGAAACATAAATTATTTGATCAGTTGTTTCTGATAGAGTTAAGATTTTGTTTGTTTGTTTATCACTCAGAATTACTAGAAAGCACTAGTTAGTGTGCATGCCATGGAAAATGAAGAGTTCTTACTCTGTCACTTCCACAGTTTAATTGAAGGCAGCCCACTAGAGCATTTTGTGGTTTGCTTATCTTTTTTAGGTTTATTAGAAACTACAAAAAAACCAATGTGTATTTTTCAAAGTTAACTACACTGTTGTAGATTTAGTGTATTGAACAAAGATCTTGAAAGTAAAGTCTTCCTATATAGTCTTCAGTTTGAAAAACAGAGTATGGTCAGATGCCAAAGAGATGGGGGCTTTGTTCAAGGAATAAATGCCACTGTTCATTGAACTATCCAATAAAATTGTATTTCTGGCTGAAAAATAAAAAGGGTATTATAAACAGCTATTGTTGTGGATTCATTTGCTGTGTAGGATAAAAAGAGGACATTTAAAAAAATACAACTTTAGACCAAGGAGCATTTAAAAACAACTTGAAAGTTGGGGTCCCGAATTTCTGTGAAATTGATGCTTAGGTCTCTTCCTTTGTTTCAGGAAAAGGACTGTGCATTTACTTTATGTGCATGTTTCTAATGTTGTCCAGTGCTATAATTGTATGGCTACACTAAGAGTGTGGTTGATGGCTATCTAGCTGAGTTCAGATGTAAAAAATGTGTTGGCATCTTTGGTGATTTGTTTGTCTATATGCTCAGATGTGGTTATGATGTTTGCTTAACTCACGCACACTTGCAGCCCTCATAACATGGGAAATACTGCTTACACTACGTGTAATGCAGACTAAGCAAGGAATTGTTAATAGATTACTTACTTGTTTTTTCTAAGTTTCAGTGGTGCCAAAGAATCAAAACAAATTTTCCAGCATAATCAATTTTTAAAAGATCTATAGTGTGGTCTGGTTGAAGCTAGTTACCGAGCTTCACCTTAAAAGGATTATGTGATAAAAAGACACAATAGGAAAAGATCATCCTTAGCGAGAATATCGGCAGCAAAAACTAGAAAAAAGGCTTTGAATAAGAATAATTTTATAGTGGAGCTACATTACAGATGTATAAAAAAGTTGTTAAGCTGTTGTAGGAAAAATGTAGATTAAAACTGAAAAAGGTAGATTTATTACAATGCTAATAGCTTTAAAGACAATGTCAAGCTTGGCAACCAACAGTTAAAGTGCACATATCTTTGCATGTTGTCAGAGCATTTGGCAAGTGCAGGTTTATTGATGATTCTGAGGACTGACTTCTTGCATGAAAGGTTTTCTGTGATCTCTTAGTTGAGACATCAGTTTCCATGATTGGGTGATTACCCTGAACACTGTGAGAGTGGCACAAACATGTGCCAGATAGACAGATCCTTAGAAGAGCACAACAATGTTTGAATTACTGATTTTTTTTTCCTCTTTCTCACAGTACATTTTTTAGCCAGAAGGTAATGCCAACTTTCCAAGTCCTTGAAAACCTTCAGACAGATTATATGGGTTTTTTTCCCAGGCATTTTGCCAGTGAAATATTTTTTTCCTCTTTATTCCATCACAGAAGCACTTGGGGAAGATCAAACTACCTTCAGGTCTGCAGAATGTGGAAAGCTTCCTTTCCTTCTTGGAAAGAGCAAGGGAACGTTACCCTAGTATTTCAATACCCAGTCTGTCTTACACCCTTCTTAACTTACTCTTAGCTTTAGTGGTTTGGTGCTAGAGAATGACATTGACGTGAACCTACAGAAGAACTATCTAGGCCACATTAGAAGAACTGGGGAAAGAAGACTATAACTTCTGGGGGAAAAACCCAGAATCAGTTGTCTTGTGTTGAAAACAGAAGGTAAGGAAAGTAACTGACCACATTCCATCCATTCTTAGTAGACAAGTTCTCTCACCTTGCATATCCGTGCTAGCACCTATCAAGGAATTGGCCTGGAGTGAAAAGAGGGGGAGGGCAAAGAAGGAGAGCCTTGTGCAGTGCTTTCATTCCTATGGAGAGTGGGAGGGCAGAAGGAATTCAGCAGAATATATCGGGGGAAGGCTGGAGAAATAAATGGGAAACCTCAGAGAAGCAGTGCTGCAAGAGTAGGAGGAGTGTGGCTCCAGTGTCAAAAAAACCAAAGACATGGAAGAAGATGGTGTGCTGGTCTCAAATCTCTCTAGGAACCAATGGAGTGTGTTTCTGCCTGGTTAAGGAGGCTGATGGGATGTCTTAGCAAAATGCTGTGATCAGGCTGGGCTGCAGTGAAGGTAGGAAGCAGGAGCTTGTGGCTCTGTGTGTACAGTTTCATACTCATAAGCTTAGATGAAATTGAGATGAGAATGCTGAAGGAATAAAATAATAATCTTTATTCCAATCAAGGCCTGAATTCAAATCCTGTGGTGTTTTATGATACTGAGCAGCCCTGCACAGTGTGAATAGGTAGATGGTGCAATTTTGTAGTCTGAGAAGCTGTCTGAAAAAGCAAAACTTTTGTCTGTTAAGTTCATTTATTAATAATTTCAGTTTTAAAAAATTTAGAAACTTTCAAGCTTCGTTATGTATTATGGTGTAAATACTAACTATGATGTCTGGTAGGATTATTGTTGCGTTCCATTTTGGCATTTCCTAGACTCTTGCCTGCTGAAGGTCCTTATGAGCTGTTCTTTCTGTGATAGTGAAGGAGACACAAGTGCTAAAATATGCAAGAACTTTGAGAACAGCAGTGACAGCCTGGACGCTATGGGAAAATGGAGCAAGCCACAATTTGCTGTAGTGCTTTACATTAGCTGATTTTTCAGTAACTCAAGAAATGTTCAAAAAAAGCATTAGGTACTGGGATGCCTGTAGAAGTCTATTTCAGGCCAGGAATATTGCAGGATGGAGCTTCATGGTGTGAACTGTAGTCTGCAAATGGATAAAAGCAGAAAGGAGAAAGAATGTCATTGTGCACTGGAACATTCAGTGATGGAACACCAACCTTTTAAGCTAAGTAGAAGAAAGTGAAAAACAGAATATATTAAATGCCAATTAATTTGTTTCTGCCTTACCGCAGTGATTTTAAGTTTTTAATGTTAATTGTGGCAAACATCTTCCAATTTTTAAGAAGAAAAATTGGAGGATATCCAGAATAGCTAAAGCTCCAAGCAACTGACTGTATGCAAGCTTTTTACCATCCATCTATAATAATGTTTACTGTAGAATTTAAATATTTTTATTTTTATCAGGTTTTCAATATTTAGCTGATAGTTTTCTCAGAATTAGTCTTCTTAAAGAGATAGTTGGGAAAAAAATAATGAAGTAGAAATAGTGATGGGGGTGTCAGTAAAAATGGTACATAAACCTTGATGTAGATAGTGGCCATCTTATCAGTTTAATAGCTTTGAAGTTGAACTGCAAACCTAGGAGAAAAAAAGAGTAATTCACCACTCCTAGGAGCAGAGGTGGAATACGATGATCTGTAAAGACTTCTCCAGTCTGTACATTTTTTGAGACAGCCATGTTTCAGAGATGGTGAATTAGTTTTAACATTTCAGAGGGGCTTTTAGAAGGCTGGCGTACCCAGTTCTAGAAACATGGAATCATTTAGGTTGGAAAATACCTCTAAGATCATTGAGCCCAACCATTAACCCACTGCTGTTGTATTGCCCTGGCTGCAAGTCCGCACTAAACTATGTCCTTGAGTGCCGTATCTACAGGTCTTTAAATAGCTCCAGGGATGGTTATGCCACCACAGCCCTGGGCAGCCTTGTTCCAGTGCTTGACGACCCTTAACATGAAGGCATTTCCCCTAATATCCAAACTAAACCTCCCCTGGTGCAACCTGAGGCTGTTTCCTGTTGACCTGTTACTTGTTCTTTTGGAGAAGAGCCCGACCCCCACCTGGCTACACCCTCTTCTCAGGTCATTGTAGAGAGCAACAAGGTCCCCGCTCAGCCTCCTTTTCTCCAGGCCGAGGCCCCCCAGCTCCCTCAGCTGCTCCTCATGAACTCCATTCACTTCTCTGGACTCACTCCAGCACCTCAATGTCTTTCTTGTTGTGAGGGGCCCAAAACTGAACACTGGATTTGAGGTGCAGCTATTTTTGAATATTTGAATGTTTTTATATGCCTTCCGTTTTCAGAAGGCCAGTGATGCATTTGAAATAACTTCTTCGGTCTTCTTAGATCTAGGTTGTAGAAAACATGGGGAGAAAAAAAATCTTTCTTGTTCTTACATACTCTTGTCATATAATACATGCGTTATGTGATTAACTGTAGAGACAGCCAAGATTTTAATCACTACTGAAATTGCTGTTGCAGTAATTGGTAACTTTTCTATCTGGCCTCAAAAAGAGGTACATTTTAAAATGCATATAAATGTTGGCATTTTCCCTACTTACATGATTTAGGCTTCCAGTTAATGGGAAAATTGCCGTTGGTTTTAATATTAGAGGATCTGGACTTCAAAAAAATAAAGCTGTGACACTGTTTTGCTGTAAAACCTCTAATCAGCTGTCTGCATTCCTATCTCCTGTGGAGTTCTTATTGATTAATGTAGAACTTCAGCCAGAAGGTAAGGCACTTTTTGAAATGAAAAGGTTGCCTCAGGTGGGAAATTTTCCATGGAAAAAAATCGTATCCATGATTGTAAGACATCGTTGCCTGAGTAAGAAAGCTACTTGTGAAAGTCCACCATGAAAATGCCCATGTCCCCAGGAGCTGGGCTAATGAGGAGCACCAAAACAACGAGCAGGTAGATCAGGCTGCAAAGATAGAAGTGTCACACAAGGAAAATAAGTAAGTAATGGATTTCAAACCAAACCACTACACTTCATCTGTTTGAAAAATGTTATCAGTTGATACTTGCTTTATGTCAGAAGTAATTTTGGGGGCACTATTTTTATTTTTATTTGACAGTGAGCTGACAGAGGAAGGCAGAAACCTTATGACAGCAGCTAATGCTTAATATTATTATTAATTAATATTTATTTATGTAAATACTGCCAGAAAAACAAAAGGCAAAAAGTATGTGTGTTAATCAGAGGAGACATGACAGTGGCTTAGTTCAGTAACTGGAATCACCCAAGGTATCTTTTAAAGACAATTTAGAAAAACAAACCCATAACGATAGGTATCTGCAGTATTCTACTCACACAAGTGAAAAGTTTTCTCATATCTTTGATCTGGGAAGGCCATTTAATCCTGATGTGGTGTGAAATGGTAGTAATCCTGACTGATCAATTGGTAGAAGTTTAAATTTCTTGCAGAGGGAAGGTCAGCAATGCTGCTGGCTGGGGCAATATCTACACAGCAAGTAATCATTCTGATTAAAGCTCCTTTTGAGACTGAATATTTTCTCTGATTGGAAGAATAAATCTGTCTTTAATCACCCATATAAGATGACATCATCAGGATGCTATAAATTGATTGAAGGATTAAATGCCCACTATCAAAATGCAAACTTAATTCTGAAGCTGGAAAACTATAAGGCTGCCTTTTTTTTTAGTTCTTTGATCAGCATTAGTTAATATGAACCCTAACTACATGCTATAGCTGAATAAAAAGATCTGTATTAGAATGTGTGCTAAATATAGTGAGAATTTTTTTATTTAGCAGATAGCTGCTTTGTCAAAGAATTTTTCTTGGGCAATTCATGGGAATATGCTTTTCTGCACTTTGTTCCAGATGACACTGAACACTTACCTCTGGATGAATTACTGGGATACCTCTGTAGTAACATTTACATTACAGTTAGATTTATAATTGTTATAGGAATGAGGAAGTCAGGTAACTCACAGAATTTATCCACAGATATCCTACACATATTTTAATTATGTAAAATGAGGCAGTCAAAAACGCAAGAAACCTCCAAATGAAGTATTCCATTACATCATGTCTGACGTATTAGAAGATTTTGCGTAGCTATCACAGAGGAAAGGCTGATGTTAACAATTTTAAAGCCTGCTTAAATGTACAGGACAAGGCAGGCAGTGTATGATGGACTGCTTAGTTGGAAACAGGACTATAAGATAGTTGGAAAATTCACTTTTCTAAGGAAACAAAAGATGGTAGTGAAAAGTTTTCTAAATGCATCAAAAGCAGGAAGTCATTTAGGGGACAAGTGAGGAGATGACAGGAGGAAAAAATGTCAAAAAGGTGCTTGAGTGATGAGACTGACAGACTTGGTGAATTCCTTGTTTCATTTTTTATTGCTGAAGGTGTTGGGAAAAGTCTCATGCACACAATAAATTTTTTGTACCTGTACAAAGAGATCAGACAACAGGTTATCAAAACAATGAGGAATGATTTATTTATAATTAATTGTAAGTAGAGGGTACTTAACAGGCTCTTTAATTTAAAAATGTGAGGGGAAAAAACCTGCATGACATCTCATCCCAAGGATATTGGATTGATTTCTTTCTTTTTTTTTTCCTTAAACATTGAATTAATCAATTGGCGTTAAAAACAGATTAAGGGAGTTGTCCCATTTTCAGACAGGGGTAAAGTCCCTTCTGAAAAAATGTGTTCCAGCCACACAGGAGTTACTGTGCTTGGAGCAGAGGTGCATCAGGCTGCCCATTAAAACTGAGGTGATGCCAGGCTTGGTAGTCTTGCAGTGTCCCTTTGACCTCTTGGTTAGGAATGTATTTAAGAAGTCTACAGATGGAGCAACAGCTGGTAAAGCACAACTGGACAGCGCAGAAATACCTGTCTGCAGGTAAAACTCTTGTAGGATAAGTCTTTGCTCTACTCCATATTCTGACTTGCTTGACTAAGTCATCTCCAGCATCCTCTTACTAACAGAGAGAACAAGGGAGCAAGAGGAGCCAGCTTGATTTAAAGTAAACACATACAAGTGTTGAACCCCATGGAAATGCAGAGCAAATGAGCTGCCTGGGCTGTGGCATCAGCTGAGAGACCTGAGCACACATGAGAAATGTGGGGTGTTGGGACAGCATGGCTTCTCTCTGAAGGGAAATCCCAGCTGACTAAACTTGGTATGTGTTCCCTGAGTGAGTCAGAAAGGGTACAGGTAAAGCTGTCTAGTAAGTGTTCATAAAGCCTTTGATGAGGGTGTACACCTGAGGTTATTGAAGCATGAAAACTACCACAGGGTTGGAGGAGAGACGGCCAATGCACAGGAGGCAGAAGTGGACCTTGGAAAGTGAAGAAACTTTCGGAAGCTGGTTGGATTTTGGTGGATTCTCTCAGGACAAAATGCAAAACAGAAACCTTCTTACTTTGTTTAGTGGATTATGAAAGGAAGCCCCTTTTGTTTGTAAGTGTTTCTTAAAACTAAAAATAAACTTGGTATAAGATACCTGTAAGTAATCAGTAGCCTAGAGAAGGTATAGTTTGGCAATTCTCACATACTGAGGGTTGTTACTCTAATGGATGTTTGGTTTTTAAATTTAAATTTTTTAAAACTTAAAAATTAATTTTTCTCATAAATTGATATTATTAATGTCAGGTGTAATCTTCTTTGGCAATTATGATGGAACATGAAAAATGAAACTACTTACACTGTATCTTTTGCCTCATATCAGACTTAACAGCTCAAATTATTTCCAGCATCCTAAGGCTTTCTTTGCAGTTATTGCCTTGAACTCTGGTAATGGCTGAAGATGCAGGAAATATCCTTGAGAGAGCAGTTAATAATTATTATTAAACATAGTGGATGAAACATCTTTATTCGAGCACCCATGTTGAAAGTAGGTCCATAATTCATAATGGTTCTTGATTGCCTTTCAAGACATGTCTGTGGGTTAAAATGTATTTCCTATTGGCCTGAACCTTGGATTGGTGAAACTCTTCTACTGGAGAGGGAATTTCTATATTCTTTTCCTTCCTTCTGTTGTTCCTTCCTTCCATCCTCCCCTGAGGCTGAAAGAGTTAAGACTGGGAGAGGCCATCATAGTGTTCAGCCTAATCTTAATATAACATCCAGTGTATCCATGTGAGATCCATAATTTCTGGTTGGAACTGCATGTTCAATTACACCTTTAGCCATTGTGCCCTTAAGTATTCTTGTTTCACTTCACTGTCACTAGGCATATTAAACCAGAGATTTTGAAACTGTTTTAATTTCCAATTGAAAAGTCTGGTTTTATTTAAAATAGGAGTTTGCTTTTTATAATAAAAAAATCTAAAATTCACAGTTGCCAGAGCTTCCCTAGACAGCAGTGCAGAGAGTTTAGACTTTCCTGAACAAAGCATTGGCCTACATTAAAAGCTTCCTGTCTTTTTCAAGTCCCAGGCTGCAGGCATAGACTGAACAGGCCTCCGCATGGTTTGGTTTACTTAAAAACTTTTCTTTGAGTTACTGTGCTCGTGTTTATGTACAATAGCAGGATGTAGCCAAGAGTTTGCTACATGGTAGTGCAGTCTGCAACACTAAAAGGGTAGAAGCATTCATCTTCTGTATCGTCCATGTTCAAAAACTCCCTATTCCTATCATGTGAAAACTACGGTCACAGCATAGTTAAAGACGAAGTTCTGGCTAATTCTCATGTAATAATTACTTTCAGGCTCATGTTTCTCTGTTGTTGAGAGGCAGCTATATTTTAACGAACATTTCTTTTGTGGAATATTTTCCTAGGCTGTTCTGTGCTAATCTAAATTTGGACTGAGTAACTATAGATGAAAGCCAGCATCTGGTACATTGACTGTAATGGTTCAAAAAGGTTGTTTTTTCTTAACATGCATCTTCTTAAAGAAAAAAAAAAAGGTAGAACACAAAAGTTGAGGTGTTCTATGCTACCAAAAACATGAAAATTGACAGTTTTTCTATTTATTTTGGCTTAGTATGTCTCATGAATTAAGATTTTAATTCACTCCCCCTTCCATTATGTTCCTACGCTTCACTTTGTGTTAGCAGTCACAGTGTACCACCATCTATGAGCTGCTTTTTCTTGCTAGAATGATACAAAATAGATAAATTCTTCTGAAACAAGTGGCACACTCGTATACCTGTGCTCTGGAATAACCCTATGCGTATTATTCACATAGTTGATTTTGAATTCTTCTTTTCCCCTTGCCCCAGTGGTCCCAATTAGTGCTATTTTTCTCTGCATCACAAAGCTAACTTCATCTCAAATTCGGTGTTAGAAATTGTGCAGTCAAATCTCAAACAGGGTTTCAGAACTAAGTAGTAAAATTAGAAAGTACACGAAGCATTACTCAGGAACATAAACACATTCCTTGCTTGGGTATTAACCCTCTGGAGTGTACATGTGTCTGTATTGTGTGAATATAAAATATTTCTCAAGACCAGAACCTAGTAAATTTCTGTAGTATGCTGTGGAGCCTGGGGGCAAACTGAATCCCATAAGATGTGGCAGTTGCTACGGTAACAAGCATTATTTGTGACTGCTTATAATAAGAACTTCTCTTTGTGGGGGTTTTTTTTCCTTCTTTCTTCCTTTTTTTATTCTCTTTTTCTTGCCTAAAAAAGGGATGGGAAGTGGCATTCCATTCCCACACATTTTTTGGGGCAAAACATGATGGGTGTTGGACCCCTGCTTTAACAAATAGAAAGAGAGAGGCTTTCACAGATAGGGCCTCATTTATATGTGCAAGAAATGTTGAATTTTAGAAGAGCACCTCTGACAGTTCCAAGCTTTTCTGTGGCAGTAAATTTTGTTCCTGCTGACAGCACAAATGCTTTAAGCAGAATAAAATCAGTTGGGAAATATTGAGTGCTGCTCATCTTGCTTCTTACTGTAATTCAGTCTGAAGTCATAGGAATCCAAAGCAAAGACAGAATAGTATTTGCAAAAAGAGAATAAGCACATAAACATTTAATTTTTTTTTTTTTTTTTTTACATTAGCAGTTATGGAAAGAATACAGTATTTTACCTATTCGCAGCAAAAAGGATGAGAGGACTACAGGCAAGGCAATGAGTTTGCTTTTAAATTTTTTCTTCCGTTTGACATCTTATTATTAATTTTAAAACACATTTGGAAGTGTATTCTGCTTAAAAGTGGAACATCTATTTCCAATCCTTTTCATAAAAATTTTGCTCTCTAAAGAATTTTTCTTTTAAAAAACCGTCAACAATATGTTTTTACTTTGAAACAGAAATGAGCACATTTGATATGATTTTATTGCCAAATCATCTCTTTTTTTTGGTGTATTTTTGATGAAAATAAGTTTGGGGGAAAGTGGAAAAAGCCTACTATTTTCAGTACAGCCTTAGCAACCAACCTACTTGGTCTCAGAAGATATTGCAATTTGTTCTACTTATATGAAAATTAAATGTCACAGTGATTTCTTTAAATAAGAGAAATAACTGCCTTGCTTTCAATCATTTTCCCCATATCCTAAGAAAAAACATGGCTGTTTGAAACCAAATACCATAACTTCAAATGTGAGTGTGTGAATTTACTTCTGAAAGTGAATGATCTTTTACTGTAGATACGAGTATTTGGTGCTCTTACTGAAGCCAGCAAGTCTGAATACAAAGCATGGGTGCAAATTAGGGGATTTTAGGAATTCATCTCTGAAGACAGTAATTGACTTAAGCTGAAAAGATGACCCCAAACCCACATACTGGAGGTATTCTTTCTGTTGCTTTTAGGCATGGTAGTTGATGCTTGTTAAAACACAAGAAAAAATTATTTTAGCAGTCTGAAAAAAAGCAGTAATTGCCTTTAGCCATTCTCCAAACTATTTACAAGCTCATTCTGAATTTTCTAAAGAGTTTTTAATGAATCATTGAAGCTGAGTTGGAAGGGACCTGTCTGAATCATGGAGTCCAACTCCTGGCCCTGCACAAGACCCCCCAAGAATCACACCATGGGCCTGAGAGAGTTGTCCGAATGCTTCTTGAACTCTGTCAGGCTTGGTGCTGAGAGCACTTCCCTGGGGAGCCTGTTCCAGTGCCCAACCACACTCTGGGAGAAGAACCTTTTTCTAATACCCAACCTAAACCTCACCTGACACAACTTCAGGCCATCCCCTCGGGTCCTGTCTGGTCACCATGAAGACATTGCTGAAAGCGATCTCTTACAAAAATGAAATGGTAACTTCTCTGTTTTCACCCAGTAACAAGTTCCTGAAGAGTGGCAGGGTTTGCAAGCACAGGTTATCTTAAAAAATCAGAGCCTAAATTTCAAACTCTTTGTGACTGAATTCGATTCTCAATGCAATATTTAAGTGGCACTGGTAATCCTATAAAATTTAAAAAAAAAAAAAAGGTGTCATAACACCAAACAGAATTGAAATGTAAAATAAAAAACACCTTAGCCTTTTTGTATGGTAGAGTTTATAAGAAGACATAGAGTTGTGATGACATTTCCTTTCCTAGTTTGCGAATTCACAAACTAGAAAATTCTAGTTGCTTAAATAACTTTGTAAAGTAATTTGATATTAAGAGCAAATAATGCCTAGAGATAACGACAAAAACTGTAAGCTGATGTAGGCATGATTTTTGCTAATTGCAATATTGTTGGATAATTTCCCTGTTTCAGTGGTAAGAAAGTTGTCTCTCTTTTAGATGCTATCATCGCTCCCTGTCATCTGCAATAATACATTGTGTTGTGAAAGCTCCTTTTTCTTAGTCAAGATACTTAACTGCTTTTGTTAGGCTTATTAAAAACGACACACAAAAAGGTCTGTTACTTTTAACTGATGTTTCCATATGTATCCTTAATCAGTGAAAAGTAGCTGAGCAATATTTAAAATGATGCTTAGAGAGATTCATTGTCAGCACAACAGAAGGGAAGCAAGGTAATCATAAGTTTTCTTTGATAGTTCCCCAAAAAATGTGATCTGAGCATGAATGGGACTGTTTGGATTTCTAGCGATAAGGCATGCTGCAAAGCTACAGTCTTTTTGTACCTATGACACGGACACCTGTATACCTTGCAGAAATCATAGAACTCTGCAGAAGAGCTGTGAAATAGAAGCATGGTGAAGAGATTGCTGCAGTATCTACAGCAAGTATGGGGACAACCTAATTGCACTATTGCTGCTCAGGGCTTGAAATAACATGTCCTCCTAAGACAGCTGCTTAAACTTGATACAGCTAGACTATTGCTCTGGGTGTGAGTGAGATCACATATAGTTAAGTATTTATTGCAAATCTAGTCCATGCAAAGCTGGACAGAGTCAATTCACTTCTTTTGTCACCTGCCAGCATAATCCTTGTCTTTGACGCTCCTTTACTTTTTGTTCTTTTTCGTTTAAGTTATAACTTCTGTTTTGGTTAAAGAGTTTATCTCTTTGGATATCTTTGGACAACATCTCTTTTGTTGCAGGCTTCTAGATATTGTGACCCTTAGAGATGATAATAATATATTTAGAATCACAGAAACATAGAACCATGGAATGGTATGTGTTGGAAGGGAGCTGAAAGATCATCTAGTTCCTACCCCCTTGCCAATTGGCAGGGACATGTTTCACTAGACCAGGTTACTCAGAGCCCCATCCAGACTGGCGTTGGACGCTTCCAGGGATGTGACATCCACAGCTTCTCTGGGCAACCTGTGCCAGGGCCTCAGCACCTTCATAGTAAAGAATTTCTTCCTAATATAACTTATACTCTTTCAGTTTGAAGCCACTGCCCTTCATTCTGTCACTACATGCTCCTATAAACAGTCCCTTTCCATCTTTCTTGTGGGCTCCCTTCAGGTAATGGAAGGCCACATTTACATCATAGATCACAGGATCCATTCTCAGCTAGTATTGGTTCTAGGTTTTTCCTGGTGCATCTCATCTTCCAGCTTGATGCCATTCTTTCTTTAAATTATTAGTACTAATATGGAAAGATTATTTTTAATTCTTGAACTCTAAAATATATTGTTTACTGAAGATAAAATGCCGAATAACCACAGACAGGAGGTGTGCAATAGTGAAATTAGCTTGAAATAAATTATATCACCGGAGTGGGGAAAAGGACTTTGAAATTTTATTGGTTTAATGCTAAGATTTAGAGAAGTTTATAAGACATGTCCTTTCCTGTAGAAAGTGAACTTTATTTTTTTAAGTAAACTCTTGCTGGTTTTTCAGTAGTAGGAATTTTAATTGTGAACTTTACAACAGCAGTGAGGCAGCATTAAGTATGATAAGGTATATCATTCCACATCTGTGCTTGTATAAAAGTGGCTTTTTGTATAAAAGGGGTTTTGCTGTCTGAATTTGTGCTCTAAAAAATCAATGTCTAAATGGCAGAATAAAATGCAAGGGTGAGAATTCGTTAAAAAAATCCAAACCTTTCAGTCAGAAATGTCTCTTGTTGTAATATTTAGCTTTATTAACAGTCCATGTCAGCTCTTTTTGTTGAATGACTCATAGGATCCATGCTTCAAAAGAAAAGGAGCTGTATCTCCAAATCACATATTCAACTGTACGACTATTAACAGAAAAATACTGTTTTTTCTCAATGAAATCAAGTTTTGCTAAAACAGTGTGGTATAATCGTGAAACTAAACCACTTTCTTACTTGGATGTAGCATGTATCCAAATGCCATATATAGGATAATGAAGAATTACTAGAATTTGGCCTGGTTTTGGCAGAGACACAGCTAATTTTCTTCCAAGCAGCTGGTACAGTGCTGTGTTTGAATTTAATATGAGGGTAATGTTGATAACACAGGGATGTTTCTGTTACTGCTGAGCAGGACTTGCACAGCATCAAGGCCTTTTCTGCTTCTGGTGCTGCCCCACCAGTGAGAAGCTTGGGGGCACAGGAAGATGGGAGGGTACATGGCCTAGACAACTGATCCCAATGCACCCAAAGGATATTCCACACTCGTGGTGGCATCTCAAAAACCAAAATGGGGGAAAGCTGGTTGGGAAGCCACTGGTTGAGAACAGGCTGGGCACTGGCCATTGGTAGGCAGTGGGCAATTGCATTTTACATCTCTTTTTTGTATATTCTAATTCTGGTTTTTTTGTTGTTTTGATTTTCTGTCCCATTTCTGTTCTGTTAAACTGTCTTTAACTCAGCCCAGGAATTTAACTTTTTTTTTTCCCCCCCCCCAATTCTCCCCTCATCCCAATGGAGGTTTGGGAATGAGTGAGCAGCTCTTTGGTGTTTAGCCACCTCCTGGGTTAAATCACAACAGAATTCCAAAGGAAAAAAATGTTGAATTCTTGAACTATTATCTTGTGAAGAAAGATTATAGGGCCAAGGTATGTTTAGCTTAGTTTAAGAATGGCTAAAATGAACAGCGTATTCCTGATACATTTTTATGTCTTCCAAGTGCTATGGTAATAAAAACCAGTACTGTATAATAAATACCTGGTACCAAGTTGTAGCAAATATTAAAGAACAGCATGTAGTGGAGTGGTACAAGGAAAACAAGAGATTATAAGGCCAGCTAAAACCAATGTAATAGCAATGAGTTATAATAGTTTTCTTTCATCATTTAAATAGAATGAAATAAACTGATACAGGTTGTCCTTTGCCTCATCAAAATAAACACCATGATTTTATAAGGATGCTAACTGGAAATGAAAGGTAGATGAATTATTTAATATGAAATGTGTGTTAGCATGAAACATATGCTAAGTATTGTGGATTGATTAGTAAGAAAAGAAAACTGAAATAACTAGGAAGAAGGGAAGTGATGCAGTGATATATATATGATATGTATTAATTTTTAATAAACAAATATGAGGGTTCTGTGGCTGGCCTGTGTTTTCACATGTACAGCTAATTAACATCAAGATTTCTAAGAAGCATCTTTTAAACTGGAATAAACAAGCACAGTAAAAGATCAGCACTTCTGTCATTGTTTGGAGGTTTTTTTGACTGTATTTGAGACCAGAAGCTGAAATACATTTTTACAGAGTAGCAGTTTTCAGGCCTTCTCAGGAAATGAGTTCAAACATTCCAGTCTCATGCTTTCCATCTTCACTTTCAGAACCTAAACACACCTTCTGGAGGTGTTGCACAGTGTGAAACCATGCTGGTATTGTTTTAGGTGCGTGGTTTCTGTGTGTGTGCACAGCTGAACAGCTCCGTGCCCCTAGCATCTGTAGCAGCTTTGAAATCCATCCCAAGGCAGATGAAGTTGGTTATTTGTTATTGTAGTGGTTTCTGCCTGTGCTACCACAGCAGGAATCTCATGACAGAAAGTAGTTATTGGTCTCTTTCCCTTAAACGTTGCTTCAGTTAAGATGAGGCAGTTTAAAATCACATTGCTTTAGAATATTTAAAATACAGGGCAAATTCAGTCAGGACTTGGGAGTAATGAAATGTGAAGGAATTGTTAGACATGAGTGGAAATGTTTTTTCTGGGAACTGAATAGGGTGTAGTAAAGGCTTAACAGTTCCTGATACAAATATTTTTATTTTCTCAAAATAATGGAGGGATGCATGGGGAACCCAAATGCCATGGCCTGGCTGGGCAATAGGAAGTCAACTATCATGACATCTCACTATATCAGAGGTGAATACTCAACCTTCTCTTTCACCTGTTCAATCTAGAAAGCAGGAGCATTCAAGAAACATACAAGTAAAATAAATTTGATTTTGATTGATAAGATGTGAAGAAAAGTTGTTTCTGTAGTGATGCCTAAATTATTTTGGGCTGCATATAAGAAAAGAAAATTTTTATTTTTTTAAATAATAATGGCTTCTCATCTCAGTTGTAGCATTTCTCTTTTTATTTCTTTTTTTAAACAAGCAGAATTTATATGCACAAACAGAATTAAAATCCTCATATGGTAAGAATCGAGTTAAAATAAAAATTGCCAAAAGGAATGATTTCATCTTATAATACATGCTGCTCTCCAATATCACACTGAGTTTTTAGATTATTTCCCTGATCAATTATTATTCAAGACTGTTGTGTAATTATCTGCTCACACTGTTATAGTGCCTTTATGGGTACATTGCATAAAATGGTATACTCAAATTTAATCCTTCTTTCACAACTGATCATCTGCAAGACCACTGCTAATTTGGCTGCTTCAATTTAGCCTTTATTCCAGCCTAAATATCACCGTTATATTTAGGCCAATTATGTCTCCAAAGCTAGACTTCTGTGTATAATTATAACTTGCATTTCCTGCTAAATAACTAATAATTTCATCTTTCCTGGATAATAAACACCTCAGGATTAAGTCTGAAAGTTGGGGGTTTTTTTTATCAGGATGTAGTTGTTCTTGATAACCAGGAAAAAGGTCACATTGAAAAACTGGTTTGCTGTGGGCCTCCTGTCATGAGAAGAAAGCACCTTATTATTATTCAGTGACGATTTTGAATTAGTCCCCCTATTATCTGCTAATGCATGAAATATCAGTTGCCACATTCTGGTTTGTGGTCAAAAGCTGAGGACCTACAGCAGAGTCAGTCTAATGTCTTCTGGCTGTTTGTGAGTGTGCCACATGGCAGGAGACTGGATGAGCCTGCAGATTTCGTCAGGAATCAGAAAACAGAATGAGCGTTGCACTGTCCCTGATCAGCCCACATGCTCCATTCCAGTTGTTCTCTGTGGTGCAGGGGAGTGTTGATAGTGTGCTGGAAAGCTGGCACCACCACGGGTTTTGATTTCATCCAGGTAGGAAATTAAAGTGTAAAATAGGAAGCGGGAAATCTGCCAGAGGGGGAAGAAAGTGTGTTGCCCTGGCAAGGGGCTCATGATTTGGTCACTGCAGAGGATTTCTAAAAACAGAAGGAAGTGTTTGAAGAATTTATGAAAAATATGGGAGAGAAAAGAAAGGGAAAAACAAAGGCCTTCTGGAGATATTCAGTGAACCTGAGTTTGAGATTGGTACAGAGCACACAGGTCTCTTGTTTGCATCACTGCTAGACGAGTGAGACGTGGGTGTGGGCTGCAGGCAGAACCACAGCAAGATAAATAATAATGAATGCCATCTGAATAGCTAGGTTCAGACATGCAGTGGCTTTAGGTGGAAAGCCAGGAACTGCTTAAAATCATATCTTCAGAAATTTTATGTGTTTGTATCAAAAAATCTTGGACATTTACTGTGATTTGGGGTAAGGTGTTAAACCAACACAAAGCTTTTTAACCGGCACTCCTTAATGCCTGTAAATATTTAGGTAGGGATTGTCTGCTTCCATTAGGATTCAAGAACAGAGGTTTTCCTATCTGATTTAAATCAAAGTCCAGTGGAGCAGCTAATGAGATGAAGAGTTGAAATATAATCTTCGGGGCATATTCTCGGATTTTAAACAGAAAGCTGAATGTGAGATTCATAGAGTACTGAGTACTCTGGATATAAATTGCTTCATGTAGCATCCAGTTAGAGGGCTGATCTTTATTTACCATTCACAACCCAGACAAAAATAAACTCTTGAATTAAATGTTAATCTTGAATAATTTTGCTTAAGTGTTTTTAATAACATTTAAATATTTTAAAAATTAAATACTGAAATTCCAAACTGAAAAATAAAAATCTAAGGCCTTTTTTCAATTTCACTCTTGAATCAAAACAACTGAAATGCCAATGAATTTTTGAAGTTCTTTTAAAGTTAAATTCACAAACTTTGGAATTTAGAAATTTGGTTGAAAAATCTTCCAGCAGGTCAGCTGTGAAAAATCCTTTACAGTAGGATTTTCTTCACTAATCTGTTAATAAACTGATCTGTGGTCAAGCCATATATCGCTCTGTGTTCAGATTATTAGTGTTTCCTGTGTTCTTTCTGTTATATACATTAAAATTAGATAAAAAATAATGAAAAGCAAAAACAGTCAAATAAATATGTTTGCTTTGGACTTACATAATTTTTCTTTTCCTGTTGATACAGCTCTGTACTTAAACCCCTTTAAACACAGTTGAAATGACTGCGATAAATCTATATGAGACTTGAAGAGTGTGGAGCCCACAGATATTTGTATCATCCTTTTATTGGTTCAAACTGACATCACTTGGATCTGAGAAGAGATAGCAGCGGAAAAGGATTTGGCAAAGTTCACTCTATCAGGGTGTACTACATGACAGTAACCTTCCTGGGAAGGACAACTCCAACCTGTCTAGATTCCTGAGTGGAATGTTTTCATGAAGTATTGGAGAGCTAAATGTGAATACATTGTGAAGGATCTATTTTAAATGCATTCCCAAAATAATAGCTACAAAGCCCAAGGATATATCCATATGAAACATTGATTTCCTCAGACCATAATTCCTTCACCCCTGGATTTAATTCCTATCTATTCAGCTTGTGCTAATCGATCCTGCTAACAGCTATTCAAGCAATTAATAAGATAGATTTCATGCAAATGTATGGTCTTGTACATCTCTTTCAGTTGTAACAACAAACAGAAAAAGAAGGAAGAAATAAAATTTCTGCAGAGAGGAATGGAAGGCCTTATGAAACCTGCAGTACCTAACTCTGGTCTCATACTACCTGAGTGGTAGGTAAATGTCAGGGCTACTAGGTGTGTAATTGTGGTCTTCGTAACTGAAATTTTTTCTCTGTTGGTCAAAACCAGAAGAAATATTAAGCAATGGATTTAACATCTTGTTCGTCCTTCAGAGGCTTGGCTTCAATGCTGCTCCTTATTGTCTGCACAAGTAGCTGATACTCATCCACTGCAATGAGAAACTCACATTGCATTTTAGTGTCTCTGATCCCTCAGGCATGTATATATTTGTTCATGACATTTTTACTGATATCTCTCCATACAGAGCAACATTTCACAATTGTGAGTGATCTGTCAAACAGCTATACTGACTAACAGTAGCATATCTCAAGTCGTTTTTCAGAATTCATACCTACAGGGGTAAGCACTGTATTCTGAATACTGCTAGTTTAGCTTTGGTCAGGATCTACGTTTAATTTATTTCCTGTATTTCCTGAGAATACATAAAGCTTTGGGTATATGATTACTGAGTTTTTCATGAGACACATTTATACTCCAGCAGGGTTGCTAATGCTTATGGTCCTTTTTCATTATTTTGTGTATATATTAAAAAAAAAATATATATACATACTCTATGCATTTATATTCTTTATATTAACAGCAGCAAATTCAGCTTCTTTGAAAGCAAATATATCCTGCCAAGGCAGAAAATAACACACAATAATACAAGATTACTTGTGAGAAATGGCTCAGCTGTGTGAGCAGAGTTTGCAGGTGCAGACAGCAAGGGCAGAGTGACCTTGCAGAATGTGGAAAGTCCCTAGCCTTAGTCCAGGAGGAACCAAGAATGTAAACATTATTGCTACTGTGTATTAGAGAGCTGTCTGGGACAATAAAGGAGAAAGCTTGCTTATCACTCAAATTGAGTCGTGTCTCGCTTTCCCTCGCCTCTCTCGCTCCAACATTTCTGGCGCCCGGGCAGGGACCCTGACCAAAGAGCAGGGGGTCTTCGAGGAGCGACGCGAAGGGCGAGTGCGGAGAAGCGCCGGTTAGCAGCGAAACCAGGGGGTGAAAGATCGGCGATCTGCTGGGCAGTGGGTCCGTAGCCACGCCTGNATCTGCTGGGCAGTGGGTCCGTAGCCACGCCTGGGCTGAGGACAGATGTCAGGCCCACTGTCCGTAAAAGGCTACACTCGGGAGCTGCAGGGATGAGCCAGAAGGTGCTCCTGGACAAGGACGAGCCAGAGAGTGATACTGGACAAGGCGAAATAAGCTGG
>VXAD01010350.1:4270-39553 GCA_013399195.1 Dicrurus megarhynchus
CTGAGGTGTTGGGGCATGGGTTGGACTCGATGATCTTGAAGGTCTCTTCCAACCTGGTGATTCTGTGATTCTGTGAGGACAGCCTAAGCTGGTAGCAGTTGCCCCCGTTCAGAAGAAGAAATCAAAAAGCAAATCAGTCCGCATAGTGACTGATGAGGATGCAGCAGGACCTTCGTACCCAGCAGAAGAGACAGAGCCAGAGATCATCACTCGCTCTCTATCCCTGGGTGAGCTGCGTGACCTGCGGAGGGAATTCACCTGTCAGACGAACGAATCCATCCTGACCTGGCTGCTCCATATCTGGGACGCCGCAGCTAATGACACCATTCTGGACAAAAGTGAGGTCAAGCAACTGGGATCCCTGTCCCGGGATTTGGTCATTGACCAGGGGATCAGGAAAAAGATGGGAAACTCTCAGCCTCTGGCAGTAACTGCTGGCAAGTGTGACAGAAAGATAGTTTTGTAAGGAGGACCTCCATGTGCAGCAAGGACAGTGGAACACGATGGAGCAAGGTATCCGATGCCAGAGGGAATTAGCTGTGCTAGAAATCATTTTTTCAGAGGATAAGAGATTCCCTGAAAGTCCAGACAGTGTCCAGTGCACATCACAGGTATGGCTGAAATTTGCACAGCTAGGGCCAGAAATGTATTCCTGTTACTTGGCAACTGAAGTACTAAGGCCTGAACAACAGGCCGTGAGCCAAAGCTGACCTATAGATGAACCTTCCAACCAAATGTTGTATATATATTCATTCATTAACAAAGTCATTTTATAGGTGTCCATTTATTGGCAAAATATGTATTTATCTTTCCATATCTAGGAACTAACCAGATAAGGCCACATTTGGCCTAATTAGGGGGGTTTAGGATCAAAGACAACTCCCTTGGTTCCTCCTTGAGCCCTAGCCAGGCTTTGGGAGAAAGCCAACAGGAGAATGATATTAGAAATTTAGTCAGACTGTTTGTTTAACAGTATAAAAGCTGGGCTACTGTCACAGCACAGTTGGGGGAGCCTCACGGCCTGCAAAAGGTGGATGCACGTCACAAGTTTCCAGTTACGCATCCAGTTGTCTGCCAGTCATTAGTGGTGTTTCTCAGGGATCAGTGTCGGGCCCTGTCCTGTCCAGTGTCTTTAGTGATGATTCGGATGAGGGGATTGAGTCCACCATTAGCAAATATGCTGATGACACCAAGCTAGGCGGGAGTGCCGATCTACTGGAGGGTAGGAGGGCTCTGCAGAGAGACCTGGACAAGCTGGATTGATGGGCCGAATCCAATGATATGAGGTTCAGCAAGACCAAGTGCCGGGTCCTGCACTTTGGCCACAACAACCCCATGAAGCACTACAGGTTGGGGACAGTGACCAGGCAGAAAGGGACCTGGGGCTGCTGATTGACATCAGGCTGAACATGAGCCAGCAGTGTGCCCACGTGGCCAATAGGCCACGCTTCACGGGCAGAAAACATGACTCTGAAGGTATGTCATGTAAATGCTCACATGCCCAAAAGCCATGCCACTGAAAAACATCAGAACAATGAACAGATAGATAAGGCTGCCAAAACTGAATTAACTCAGGTAGACTTAGACTGGGCATGAAAGGGGGAGCTATTTATAGACCATGAAACATCAGGGCATCTAGGAAAGGATACAACAGTCAGATGGGCTCATGATCAATGGGTTGACCTGACCACAGAGGCCATCACACAGCTGTTTCACAAATGCGAAACCTGTGCTGCAATCAAGGGAGCCATGCGAGGGAAACCCCCTTGGAATAGAGGGTGGTGTCTGGGTTTCCACTATGGTGAGGCCTGGCAAACTGACTACACTGGACCACTGCCATGAACACACCAAGGCAAGCATTACACACTCACCATGGTAGAGGCAACAACTGGCTGGCTGGCAACATACCCTGTAAACCATTGCCACTGCTCAAGATACCATCTCAGGTCTTGAGAGACACATTTTGTGGCAACAGGGTACCTCAGAACTGAATCAGACAATGGGACTAATTTTTGAAATAACCTTATAAACCCTCGGGCAAAGAAACATGGCATTGAGTGGATAAATCACATCCCTTATCACCCATAAGCCTCTGGAAAGACTGAGAGGTATAACGGACTGCTGAGGACTATGTTAAGTGTTTGGTGATGGGACATGGAAGGATTGGGATGCAAATTGAGCAGAAGCCACTTGGCTGGTTAACGCTAGGGGATCTGAGAACCTCCCTGGTCCTGCCCAAACAAAACCCCTACACACATGGGGGAGGAGGTACTATACACAGGAAGTGGCTGCGAAAATCAGGGTAGATTTCTCTCCCTATAGGAAAAGCCAAACCCATTCATGGGATTGTCTTTGCTCAAGTACCTGGGTGTATTTGGTGGGTAATGAGGAAGGATGGGGATGTGTGCTACAAGGACATTTAACCTTGGGGGGGAAATAATTGTGGTGTAAGTTGTATGTTGAAAAAGTAAAGCAGCAAAAATGAGATGAACTGATGAAGCATGAATTTTGTGAGGAACAGGCAGAGTGGGATGCACAGGGCCATTGTTGGTGCCCAATAAGCAAGTGTCCTCCTCCTCCTGTCCTGAGCACCCATCCTGACAGAATCGAGCCCAAGTCATGGCCTGGTTTTAGACATCTGGAGGGGCAGCGGACACTCTTGAAGTGGGAAAATAATACCTATCTTTGAAAGGACAGGTGATAGCAGTTAATGAAAATTTATAAATCTGCATGTCCAGCCAAGGTCAACCCACCACAGCCCCTCTGTTCTGCTCTGCTCTGGTGAGACCCCATCTGGAGGACTGCATCCAGTTCCAGAACTTGCAACATAGAAAGGACATCCAACTGTTGCAGCAAATCCAGAAAAGGTTCCCAAATTGATTAGAGGGATGGAAGACCTCTCCTACGAGGACAGGCTGAGAGAATTGGGATTGTTCAGCCTGGAAAAGAGGCGGCTTTGTGGTGACCTAATTGTGGCCTTCCATTACCTGAAAAGAGCCTACAGGAAAGATGGGAGAGGGACTTTTTACAAGGGCATGTAGTGACAGGGTAAGGGGGAATGGGTTCACACTGGAAGAGAGTAGGTTTAGATTAGACATTAGGAAGAAATTCTTTACTGTGAGGGTAGTGAGGCACTGGAACAGGTTGCTCAGAAAAGCTGGATATGTATGCCCCCTCCCTGGGAAGTGCTCAAGGCCAGGGTGGATGGAATTTAACAGCATGAGCAACCTGGTCTTATATAAAGTGTCCCTGTTCACAGCAAGGGAGTTGGAACTTGATGATCTTTCAAGGTGCCTTCCAACTGTTGAGGAATACATCCAGTGCAGGTAGCTGATTTGTAAANAAGCATTACACACTCACCATGGTAGAGGCAACAACTGGCTGGCTGGCAACATACCCTGTAAACCATTGCCACTGCTCAAGATACCATCTCACGTCTTGAGAGACACATTTTGTGGCAACAGGGTACCTCAGAACTGAATCAGACAATGGGACTAATTTTTGAAATAACCTTATAAACCCTCGGGCAAAGAAACATGGCATTGAGTGGATAAATCACATCCCTTATCACCCATAAGCCTCTGGAAAGACTGAGAGGTATAACGGACTGCTGAGGACTATGTTAAGTGTTTGGTGATGGGACATGGAAGGATTGGGATGCAAATTGAGCAGAAGCCACTTGGCTGGTTAACGCTAGGGGATCTGAGAACCTCCCTGGTCCTGCCCAAACAAAACCCCTACACACATGGGGGAGGAGATAAGGTCCCCGTACTATACATGGGAAGCAGCTGGGGAAGTCAGTGTATATCAGCACAGAGTGTGGCCAGTAGGACTAGGGAAGTGATTCTTCCCNTAGGCCACGCTTCACGGGCAGAAAACATGACTCTGAAGGTATGTCATGTAAATGCTCACATGCCCAAAAGCCATGCCACTGAAAAACATCAGAACAATGAACAGATAGATAAGGCTGCCAAAACTGAATTAACTCAGGTAGACTTAGACTGGGCATGAAAGGGGGAGCTATTTATAGACCATGAAACATCAGGGCATCTAGGAAAGGATACAACAGTCAGATGGGCTCATGATCAATGGGTTGACCTGACCACAGAGGCCATCACACAGCTGTTTCACAAATGCGAAACCTGTGCTGCAATCAAGGGAGCCATGCGAGGGAAACCCCCTTGGAATAGAGGGTGGTGTCTGGGTTTCCAGTATGGTGAGGCCTGGCAAACTGACTACACTGGACCACTGCCATGAACACACCAAGGCAAGCATTACACACTCACCATGGTAGAGGCAACAACTGGCTGGCTGGCAACATACCCTGTAAACCATTGCCACTGCTCAAGATACCATCTCAGGTCTTGAGAGACACATTTTGTGGCAACAGGGTACCTCAGAACTGAATCAGACAATGGGACTAATTTTTGAAATAACCTTATAAACCCTCGGGCAAAGAAACATGGCATTGAGTGGATAAATCACATCCCTTATCACCCATAAGCCTCTGGAAAGACTGAGAGGTATAACGGACTGCTGAGGACTATGTTAAGTGTTTGGTGATGGGACATGGAAGGATTGGGATGCAAATTGAGCAGAAGCCACTTGGCTGGTTAACGCTAGGGGATCTGAGAACCTCCCTGGTCCTGCCCAAACAAAACCCCTACACACATGGGGGAGGAGATAAGGTCCCCGTACTATACATGGGAAGCAGCTGGGGAAGTCAGTGTATATCAGCACAGAGTGTGGCCAGTAGGACTAGGGAAGTGATTCTTCCCCTGTACTTGGCAGTGGTGAGGCCACACCTTGAGTAATGTGTCCAGTTCTGGGCCCCCAATTTAGGAAGGACGTGGAGATGCTTGAGTGTGTCCAGAGAAGGGCAACAGAGCTGGTGAAGGGTCTGGAGCACAAGTCCTATGAAGAGTGGCTGAGGGAGCTGGGGTTGTTTAGCCCGGAGAGGAGGACGCTCAGACCTTATCACTCTGTACAACTGCCTGAAAGGAGAGTGGAGCCAGGAGGGGGTTGATCTTTTCTCCCAAGCAACCAGTGACAGGACAAGAGGACAGTCTTAAGCTGTGCTGGGGGAAGAGGTTTAGGCTGGACATTAGGAAGAAGTTCTTCACAGAAAGGGGGCATTGGAATACGGTGCCCAGAGAGGTGTTGGAGTCACTGTCCCTGGAGGTGTTTAAGAAATTACTGGATGTGGCACTCAGTGCCATGGTCTGGTTGAGAAGGCAGTGTTAGGTCATGGGTTGAACTTGGTGTTCTCGGACATCTTTGCCAGCCTAGTTGATTCTATGATTCTGAATGAAGTCACACTATCACTGAGTGCTGCCGTGACAGACATGCTGGAACTTCAGCATGAACTGGAGTCCAAGGCAGCAAAATGGGATTCCACTCTTGACAGTGCAAATGCATTTTTCTCTATTCTTGTAGCAGCAGAATGCAGGCCACAGTTTGCTGTCACCTGGAGGGATGTGCAGTGTACTTGGAATTGACTGTATCGGGGTGGGAGCGCAGTCCCACCATTTTCTATGGACTGATCCAGACTGCACTGAAAAGGGTGAGGTTCCAGAACACTTGCAGTTTATCAATGACCTCATTGTATGGGGCAACACAACAGAAGATGTTTTTGAGAAAGGGGAGAAAATAATTCAGATTCTCCTGAAAGCTGTTTTTGTCATTAAAGAATAATGTCAAGGGACCTGCCCAGGAAATTCAGTTCCTAGGAGTAAAGTGGCAAGACAGCTGTCAACAGATTCCAGCAGAGGAGATTAATAATATAGCTACCATGTCCTCACTGACCAGCAAGAAAAAAACACAGGCATTCCTAGGCACCATGGGTTTTTGGAGGATGCACATCTCAGACTACAACTAGATTGTAAGCCCTCTCTACCTTGTGACATGGAAGAAAAACAGCAAGCCTTTGAACAGATCAAACAAGAAACTGCTCATCAGTAGCCGTAGGGCCAGGCAGAACAGGATGTGAATAATGTGCTGTGCACCACAGCCTGGAGCCTCTGGCAGTAGGTACCTGGAGAGACTCAAGGATGACCTCTTTGGTTTTGGAGTCAGGTATACAAAGGATCTGAGGCCAGCTACATTCTAACTGCAAAAGAGATTCTTGCAGCCTATGAAGGGGTTCGAGCTGCCTCAGAAGTGATTGCCACTGAAGCACAGCTGCTTCTGGCACCCTGACTACCATTGCTGGGCTGGATGTTTAAAGGAAAGGTCCCTGCAACCCATCATGCCACCAATGCTACCTGAAGTACATGGATTGCCCTCATTATACAACGAGCTCCAATAGGAAATGCAAATTGCCCTGGGATCTTGGAAGTCATCACCAACTAGCCTGAAGGTGACAACAACCAGCCCACCTTTCCCACAGGTGAATGCAATTCAGATATGTTTATATATATTCTCCTATAAAGAGAGACAACTCATTCCAGAGGGTGCTCCTTTAAATTGTCTGAAACCAAGACACCAATGACTGGGAAAAGGGAAATAGAACCCCCATTTTTAAAAACGGGAAAGCCGAAACCCAGGGAACTACAGACCAGTCAGTCTCACCTCTGTGCCAGGCAAGATCATAGAGCAGATTCTCCTGGAAATTATCCTAAGGCACGTGGAAAACAAAGAGGTGATTGGTAACAGCGACCATGGCTTTACTACGGGCAAATCGTGCCTGACAAATTTGGTAACCTACTGTGCCGGGGCTACAGCGCTGGTGGGCGGGGCAGAGAAAATGACATCTCTGCCTGGATTTATGCAAATCGTTTGACACTGTCTCGCATGACATCCTTGCCTACGACCCTCCCACCGTGCCAGCCCCAACAAGTTCGCATTTGTCCTCTCATTCTTGGGGTAGTGGGGTGGGGTTCCATGAACTGGGGTTCCCCTTGCCCCGCCGCCTGGCACAGCAATAACCCGTCGCATATCCTGCCGTCCCCGGGGTATCACGAGCGGAGCGGAGCCCGTGAGCGCCGGTCCCTTCGCCGCGCCCCTCCCGTGCACCGAGCGGGCGGGGGTCGGCCCGGCCCGGCCCGGCCGGGGNCGGCCCCGCTTCACACACAGGCAAACGCAGGACAAGCGTCCCCCGCCTTTCCCTTCCCCTGCCCCTTCCGTAGTGGGGCACCCCAGTACTTCAGCCGCGGGAGGCGTCCAGACAGCCCCTCCGTGCTCGCCCTGACCACCGCGGGAGCCACTGGGGCGACTCGCCTTGCGTCCCGCCCGCTGCTGCGCCCTGGACAGTCACCCACGCACCCTCCCGGGCTCCCCTTCCCTCAGGATCCTTTCTCCAGAGAGGCTTTTCTAACTGGGACCTGCCGGCTGCAACAAGGGGTTTGCACACGGGGCTTACGATCCCAGTAAGAAAGGCACCTGGATTCTGTAAAGCATCATTTAAAATAAGACTTATAAAAGTTAACAGTATAAAGAAGGAGAACAGTAGAGTTAAACTTACGTCCCTTTAGATGCTGGGAGCCCGTGTTGTGCAGCACTGGAGAGTAGCAGCATGCCCTGCAGACCCCATCAGAAGGAAGGATTAGTCCATTCTGGTAATTCAAGCTTTTATAGGATTTTCGTACAAGAAAACAACTCCATTCATCATTTCTACTGTCAAACAGAGAGGAGGTTCACATGAGAACTTCTCGGTGCACTGTGAGATAAAGGCAAGGCCACGCAGGTGTGTAATCACTGGTATGGAGTGGGAGCTGCCCACAGGCTCCTCTGTTACCATCAAACAACTGAATCTGCCCTGCGCCGAGGCAGAAGTGCAGCATGGCACAGGCCTGAAGGTGATGCTGTTGGTGCGCAGCACAGCACGGCCTTGTGCCTTCACAGATGCGCTGTTACATGGATCACTAATCCTCACTGTGCAATGGTCTTTAAGTCAGAATCACTGCAGGAGCCCACAAAAGTAGTTTGAGATCTCCATCAGTCTAGATACAGTTTGGAAGGTCCTGAAGTTAAAAGCAAGTGTTCTCTGTAGCAGGGGATTTAGGATATTAGTGTGGAGTGTGTTGCTTATACAGATAAGGTAGCAGTCTGTATAGAGTCCCTACACTGACGTTTTGACAGTATAATTTGTTATTTAAGAGAAAAGGATTGTACAGAGATAGGCTGAGTAAAAACCAGTCAGCAAGTTTTAATGTTCAGAATGTTAGCTGGAGCTCAGCTGGAACATGATCAACAGTTGTNCCCGGCCCGGCCCGGCCGGGGGCAGAGGCGGTACCGGGGCAGGAGCATCTTCCCGGCGGCGGAGGGCGCGGGCTCTCCTCGCCCCGGCGTCACCAGCGGCTGGACCCCTCCGCCTCCTCCTCAGCCCCCGGAGCCACCGCAGTGCCCGGGNAAAGTTAACAGTATAAAGAAGGAGAACAGTAGAGTTAAACTTACGTCCCTTTAGATGCTGGGAGCCCGTGTTGTGCAGCACTGGAGAGTAGCAGCATGCCCTGCAGACCCCATCAGAAGGAAGGATTAGTCCATTCTGGTAATTCAAGCTTTTATAGGATTTTCGTACAAGAAAACAACTCCATTCATCATTTCTACTGTCAAACAGAGAGGAGGTTCACATGAGAACTTCTCGGTGCACTGTGAGATAAAGGCAAGGCCACGCAGGTGTGTAATCACTGGTATGGAGTGGGAGCTGCCCACAGGCTCCTCTGTTACCATCAAACAACTGAATCTGCCCTGCGCCGAGGCAGAAGTGCAGCATGGCACAGGCCTGAAGGTGATGCTGTTGGTGCGCAGCACAGCACGGCCTTGTGCCTTCACAGATGCGCTGTTACATGGATCACTAATCCTCACTGTGCAATGGTCTTTAAGTCAGAATCACTGCAGGAGCCCACAAAAGTAGTTTGAGATCTCCATCAGTCTAGATACAGTTTGGAAGGTCCTGAAGTTAAAAGCAAGTGTTCTCTGTAGCAGGGGATTTAGGATATTAGTGTGGAGTGTGTTGCTTATACAGATAAGGTAGCAGTCTGTATAGAGTCCCTACACTGACGTTTTGACAGTATAATTTGTTATTTAAGAGAAAAGGATTGTACAGAGATAGGCTGAGTAAAAACCAGTCAGCAAGTTTTAATGTTCAGAATGTTAGCTGGAGCTCAGCTGGAACATGATCAACAGTTGTCATGAAGGAGACTTTGGCCTAGCAGGCTGTTTCCAGCTTCAAAATGGAAGAACCACTGAGATTTATCTGTGACGCATGGTATCTTCTCCCAGAGGTTCTTAGTTACAAGACATCCTTTGATAATAAAATTGCTGTAGTCTGACTACTAATTCCACTTAAGTCTGTTATAAACTCCAGAATGATACTGAAATATATTGAAATTCTCTGCTGGCTACGTAATAATTGTCTTCACTTATTGACAGCAAATATGTCTCCATCTCTGTCTTTTAGTTTCTCTTCCATGGATATTCCTAATTTTATTTTCCTTGCCATTTCATTCATTGCTTTGTAAAAGTTAATTTCTCTAATGAATGGAACTACAGCAAAGAGTCACTTGTGTCATGTTTGGACTAACTTAAAGCTCCGCTGACGTGGCCAGGGGTCATCTCACAGGCCTTGCTGCAGAGCAGACCCCTCTGAGCACTACTCCATATCCTCTACCTCCTCCTGTGCCACAGTACCTTGGGATTGGTGCTTATTTGTCTTATACGAAGTTCTTCTGCAAACACAGCAAGCAAGCTAATGTCTTTACCAAATAGCAGAAATAAATGAGGAAAGCCAGGCAAACTTTTCATGTGAAGTTCCTGAACCATGCCTACTCCATATAGCAACACTTAAAGCCATTGCTTTCTGAGGACAGCAAACATGACCTCTTACATCATCAGTGTTGCAGTCTAAGAAGGACCTTTTGGCTGTTCTGCTGCCCTTGAAGAAAACATGACAGAGATTGTCATTTCTCTTGTAAGTCAGAAGGACCATCTGGCACTGTATTAGAACAGTATTCTATTAAATGCATCAGCATGCTAATTATAGGATGCCTAGTGAATGGTTAAACTGCCAGATGCTATGAAGATATATCACTGTCTGTTTACGTAGTTAGGCAAACGTTTAATTAATCCTCCAGCTGCTGTGTCTGCTTTATCTATGAACGTATCTAAATTGCACTTACCTGTGCAAAAGGCAGGTCAGTCATTGCCTTTCAGTAAGAAAAGAAGGTTAACCAACTTTGATGAAACATACAGCATGTACATGTATGATTTAACTGTGCATGCTGGTAATTGCATCAAAACCAGTTACAGACTCTTCCACTTCAGTTCCTGGAATTGTGCTCCCTGATCCTTGAATAATCTTTTAGTGGTCTTGCAAGTTTTGAAAGCTGTTTTAGAAACTTCAGCAATGCCATGTTAGAAATCTCAAGATACAGCCTCAGTTAATAGGATGTCTACAAGTGATCCTTCAGCCTTTTACTTTTCCCTATTCTAAGGAGTCTTTCATTCAGAAAATACGGAAGAGGGTAAGTGACCTTCCAGTATCACACAATATTTAATATTGGTCCCAGGGTGTTTAGCTTTCCCATGAGGCTGCTTCTTTAGTGAAACACTGAAAAACAGAACCCATTTGGGATGTAGCCTTGGCTAAGGATGATTTGCAAAGAGAGTATAACTCCTTTATAATTGAAAGTGTTTCTACTTGGCTTGTGCTTGGCTCTGTTTGTTATTGTAAGGTCTAGAGATGAGATCTGGAAAAATGGGACTTAGTGATCTAACTAAAGTCTAGCCTCCATTCACTCAAGTTTCCATTACACTTCCCATTTTAGTGTTTAGGAACCAGATTTCAGAAAGGTGCTTTATTTCCACTTAGTACTGGGCCCATAGTCAGCCTGAACTTTTCTTAGAATCTTAGAATTCAACAAATATTGTGCAGACCAGAGATACATATGGACAACAGGCTGAGACTCAGCTGCAGATCTCTAGTCCCTTGAGTCAAGAGCTTTTTTGGATGGGCAGCATCCTTGGCTGCACATGATCTGTTGGTCTCTGTTGATTGCAGAAGGTGCTTCATGCAACCAAAATTGCTAAAATTGTTTTGCATTTTTGCAAGAAGTTGTTGGCATGGTTTTGGAATGGGCCCACAAGTATTTTTGCAGACAATTCATGAGCACGGGAGTTACTTTTTAACAAAGAGCAGTGCCAACAGGCAGACTAGACGCAGCCAAGCATTTTGAAGGCTAAAGGAATTTAATAGCATTTTGTGACAGTTGACCTTTTTTGCCACAGTACTGACAAGAGTAGGAACAAATAGGATATACTGGAAAGTTATTCAGGAGATACCAGGGACATAGGCTTTAGGGAAAAAAAAGTGAAGAGTTTAGAGCTTCTACAGTGAAAGTAATAGTTTAAATAATTTCACTATTTTAAGCCTACTTTATTTATAATTTTCTTCTTCCTTTGCTAGCATTCTTCTTAGCCAGTTTTCATAATATGTGTCTCATGAGACACACACAGCCTTCCCTCTTGCGCACAAACACTGACAACGTGATCCACGTGATGGCTACCTCAGGGTTAGATGCTAGTAAACATGCCTCATGCAGCTCAACAATTGGAATCCAGGCAGAATATTTGGGAGTATGTGGTGGGCTAACCCTGGCTGGGTGCCGGGTGCCCACCAAAACTGCTCAGTCACTCTCCTACTGAGCTGGGCAGGAGAGAGAAAATTAAAAAAAAGGCTTGTGAGTTGACCTAAGGGCAGAGAGAGTTAGCAATTACCACACTGGATAAAAAAGACTCTACTTGGGGGAATTAGTTCAGTTTATTGACAATTAAATCCAAGTACGATAATGAGAAATAGAACCAAATCTTACAACTTCCTCCCACCCCTCCCTTCTTCCTGGGTTTAATTTCCGTCCTGAATTCTCTACCTTCTCCCCCCCAGCAGTGCAGGAAGACAGGGAATGGGGGTTGCAGACAGTTCATCACACATCTCTATGGGCTGCAGAGGAATCTCTGCTCTGGCGCCTGGAGCACCTTTTCCCCTTCCTTCTTCACTGACCTTGGTGTCTACAGGGCTGTTTCTCTCACATTCTCACTCCTCTCTCCAGCTGCAGTTGCCGTGTTTTTTTCTCCTTCTTAACTCTGTTTTTCCAGAGGCACTATCTGATGGCCTTGGCCTTGGCCAGCAGTGGCTCTGTCTTGGAGCTGTCTGGCATCGGCTCTGTTGGGTATGGGGAAGCTTCTGGCAGCTTCTCACAGTTGCCACCTGTGTAGCAACCCCCACCACCAAAACCTTGCCACACAGACCCAGTACAGAGATAAGATACTGATATCTCAGGAGCTGTGTTCAGTGCTTCTTGGAGTTTATGGTGTTTTCCTGGGAAAGCAGAAAGAATATATCTGTGGTCATCCCTTGCAGTTTTCCTTACTCTCTGTGTTTGGATTAAGAGTGTCTTGTCCTGTCACACACTCAGTTTTGTGTGCACAGTAAAGTCCTCTGTGGACTGGGCCTGCAACACCAAGAAATGGCCTTTCCTCAGAAGCTACCAGTAACTGGGAAAAGCACAGCACTTGCAAAGTGTTATATTTGATGGTTCTGGAAATTTTTCCTCTGTTTCTTTTAAAGATACCAAAGTTGCTGACTTTCCAGGCACACTGCAAAAGGCATTTATGTAATAGGGTTTTCAGAGGAGGCAGAGACATGCATTCCAGCTGACAGTGGAGGTAGATAGTTGGCTGAAATGCTGAGGCTTAACTTGACAGTATTTTTGCATAATTTATTATGGCAGATTCCATAGGGCCTTGGGAACAGGTCTTGATTATTTTAGATTTAAATAAATAAATGATGGATCGTGGGACAAACTGGCACTCCATTCCAGAAGATGAACCTGAGACACATCAAAGGCAGGCTCCCAGTGCCAGAATCAACTGCAGTTTTACAACTATGCTAAGCTATGCAATTATCTTAAACCGCAGTGATCCTGTTGGATTTGCAGGGGGAAATTTAGCATCAATCTCCTTACACAAAACAAATAAACAAAATCAGCACTGCATTTTCGTATTAACACAGCACAGTGCCAGAATGAATTATCATCTACGTTCAGAAGCGCTGCTGCTGTGCTGGTTGCTTCACAGATAAATTAAAATGTATATCTCTTTGTCTGAGAAGCTTGTGACTACAGAGCACAGCAATGACCTGTAGAGATTGTGACCAGTAAGGCAACTGTGAGGAAACTGTGATTGTCCAAAGCAGTGCTGGTTAAGTCAGCATTTCACCCTGTTGTGGTATGCAGCCCTGCTGCTTTCATTCATTGTTGGCTCCATTTGTCTGTCCATTCCCTCACCTCTAGGGAAAAAGGACTTCAAGAGTTAACCCTAAGACAGACAAAGGATGATTATGACAGAAAAGTATCCTCATGGCTAGAAGACAGGAGACACCACCACCAAGAGATTTGGGTGGCTAAAGTACTGTGAGGGAAAAAACAACCCAAGGTGCAACATTCCTTTTAAACCAATGGGGAGAGACAGCAGGCAGCAATGCAACGGAGATTAACTATGGCAAGTCAGTAAGCAAGCAAATAAATAAATAACGATTACACATCACATAAGAGCATGATCATTGTCACAGAGAACAGAACTTCTCTGGAGTTTCCTTCTCTGTCAGCTGGGCTGGAATCCAGCAGGATAACAAACTCAGAGGCAGCTTTCATTTAAAAGACAATTTGCTTATTAGCCAGGCAGAAAATCCCATTAAAAAGAGAGGAATTTCCATGATTGTGCTGCAGTATTAATTTTCAAATATTCTGCCAAAAACTTTGGGTATTTTGCATAACATGAAACCAATAATTCTGGATGGGACCTTGAGTGGGAGGTGGGGCATGAGCTGACTTTCCAGGAGAAGTCCCAGGACGCAGTTTGACTTGAGAAACTTAAGATTCCTTCTCTGCCAGGTTTATATATATATTTCGAACCTGGATTAAACTGTTTGATGGGAATGTTTGCTTCCTGGCAGGGAGTGAGTGTGTGCAATGTTGAATTTGACTCATGTCATTCCTTTTCTGCTCATTTGGTAGTACTGTTTTGGTGAAAATAAGGTGCTGACTCCTGGTATGTTAGTAGTGCTAAACAAATGCGGGGCAGGGGGTGGGGCTGAGCACTGGTCCCCAGCTCTTCTCTGCTGAATTTTTAGTTTGCTCAAGGGCTGACCTGACCACTCCAATGAATGTTTTCCAAGAGAGAGCCCAGGAGTGCTTCTGGGGAGAGTCTTTTCTCAGCAGCTCCTGCCAGAAGGCACCATGAGTGAACCTGACCCTCCATCATTGGTGTATGTGCTTGTGCCACACACACCATATATGTGCAAATAAAACATCCACTTACAGGTTCTTGAAGTTCAGAGTTGCAGAGCAAACCCTAGATTATTTTAGAAAAAGAAAACAAGGTAAAGTTCCCCAGCCTTCTAAATCATAATTCTGTTGCTGAAGAGGCACCAACCAGAGGACATCCAGAGAGAGGATGGGGTGGGAGTGCTACAGGAGGAGCATGTCCTGGGCTGTGTGGATGTGAGACAGTCCACGTCACTCAGGGATAGTAACCAAACCTTCTGTTTTGTTAGTTTTAATAGAATGGACATAATCTTTGCCATCCAGCCTTTCAACCTGAGATACTGGAGTTCAGACCCTCCTCCAGCTGCCCAGAGAAAAGAGCAAACATTTTTTCCCATGGAGAGCATTAGGCAGGTGTAAATCAGGGCTGTGGCCAGAAGCTGCACATCTCAGCTCAGCACCAACTCGCAGGTGGGTTTTGCAAGAAAAACAGCTAACAGATCTAATTAGACCCTTGCTTTCACAATGTGGCAAATGAGAGATCTCATCTGGAAACTCTCCCACAGAGAAGCTTTCTGTGTTGTGACGTGAAACACTCACGCAAGCTGAAGGAGGGGTCAGTTTTGCAACGTTAATGGATCAAAACTTTCTCCCCTTTAACACCATGCATGGTACCACAGCACGGCAGAACCCCTAAAAATGTGTGCCTACACAAGCTTTTAGCATCTCCAGTTAAAATTTATCCCTTCCTTTGCCCCAGGCATATTGTCAGTCACTGCATCTCAGCTGCAGGGTGGAAAATTCTAGCCAAAGGGAATCTCCTATAAATTGCTGAATTAAATCATAAAGCACTCATATGACCATTTCACAAGATATTTTAACTGGAACAAACAAACCCAGCAAGAATAGTCATGTGGAGATGATGAGGCTTTAACTCTGCAGTGCCATGGCCTTTTACTGATAGGAAAGTGCCCAGAATGATTTTCTTGGGAATTGATTTTCCTCTTTAATGCTGCTAATAAGAGATGTTGATAATAAAGATTAACCTAGGTATCTCTAAATAAAAATGGCATGCCTCTGCTGTGGTTCACTTGCAGGAAAATGGGTCCAAATCCCTTTCTAGATCTAAGGACTAAAAGAGAAGTACAATATGCAAAATAATTATTATAATCCATCATTTTCACTGAAAAAAAGCAGAACAACAAACAATTATGATAGTAGACTGAATCATAAAGTGGCAGTATGCCAAGGTGTGTATCAGCCGAGTCTTCTTACTTGTCTGTTGGCAAAATAAAGAGGATTAGGGGAATGACTCATCTGTTGATTGGAAAATCTACTTTAAAGTTGCAAAGAAATTCAAGCAACAACATTTAGTAAGCAATAACTTGCTGAGTAAAAAGCTTCTGTTCACTTACAGCTGCACTCCCCAACTTGTAAACTGTGGATGCTCTGGAGCAGCAGAACCAACCCAACTTTGATGTCAATCCCTCATCACGAGGTTGTATCTTCTGGTGTTTGCTATGGTCCTAGTGAGGGGGGTCATATTAGCAACAACAAAACATGTGATGTATTTGCATAGGGGAAAATGCTGTTTTTGCTGTAGCTGTCAGTGACAGTTTTAATCCTGGTTGCAGTGCAGTCAGTGTTTTAACCTTTCCTACAAGTTTCATCTCCTCCTATATAAAGTCTGGGTTCCTCCTACACCAAGCTTAGATTCGTAATGCAACTGAAGCTGTGAGTTTAAAACTATTTGTGGCCACCAAAGCGATGCCTGAGCTGTTGTAAAAGAGAAAAAAACCACGCTGTTCAAGCTCAGGCTTCAACCCCCCCTCACGCCCTGTTATCAGAGCAGCCAGCAGCTCCCTGCCCTGCAGGCGCTGGTGGGGGTTCCAAACAGCGCAGCAGTTCCGGGCAAAGCCACCAGTGCTGGGGAGGTCCTGGCGAACTACCCGTCCATCATCTTCTCTGAAGCCTGGGCTCATTCAGCCAAAGCTGCTGCTTTGTCTTCATCTCACAAAACCCCGATGTCACCAGACACCTCAGCAAAACTCAAGCTTCACTCTGCTCAGCAGCCTGGTGAGGATCTAGGTAACAGGTTTGTGTAAGCGCTATGTGGCTGTGCCTCCACTATGCATAACTGCACTGTGTTGGTGTTTGGCAAGTGCCATCTGTTTTCATTTTCTTTCACAGTGTAATTCATCACCTCCACCCCCACAGATTCACAGTGCAACTGCCTTTCTGCTTTCAAGACAATTTCACTGAGTGTGTTTTGATTTACTTTAGTTAAAACCCAGCAGACACGACCATCAAATCATTCTCCTCTAAGTTAAAAGTTATTTGATTTGCAAATTTTAGCAAGATAGGACTACTCATAAAATCTTAATTGATAAGGTAGTAAGATGGTCAGAAGATGAAAGGAGCAACCATATAATAACTCTGCTCACTATAATATAGGAAAATACTTTGGAGAAGCATCTTAAGCATGTTAAAACCCATCAAGATATATACGCAGTAAGAATAATAGTGAACAATTAGAAGAGGTGTAGAGATGAAAACACCTATTGTAGCTCAGTACAGGAAATAGTTTAATAGTCCTTGTTGTGTCTCAAATTACTATTTCTTTTAAAAAGACTGGAAGCATCTTCCATTAAAAACTAATTTTTGAATCTTACACTGTAAGAGAGGGGAGACTGGCTTGTTCTTTTTGTGGATCTGTGTACAGGCAAGGTCAGCTAAATAAAATAAGCTAAAAAGGAGTAAAAGAGCTGATTACAGAAGTAACAAAAACAAGTAACTGATAAACCAAGAAGAATGTTTTTGTTGTGGGTTCTTGAGGCTTCTGGTGAACAGTTTACTCCCTTCCACTTAAACACATACACTGTAAACACCATTGGACATAGCTGTAAGGAAAACTGTAAAGAGAGAATAAGATCCAAAGCAGCAGCCCACCTCTGGTGACATGGATTATTTTCTTTCTCAGTAACAATAAAAGCCCACTTTGCACTGTAATTTTACGTTCTCCTCAGCTATGTCTTAGGGATCACTTTACACAACAGTTATTTTCATTGAGTGGCATTGTGTGTCGAGGTATTGTGAATTGCAAACAGGTTTATCACGTTAAAGGGACATTGTCAGAAAACAATACTGTACATGCACATATGCACATTTAATACCTTATAAAATCTATTAAGCAGGCAGAAGCCTAGGAAGTGTCAGAGTTAATGCCATCTGTGCAACTCTAAATCTGCCCTTTCCCCACACGCATCGTGGCTACAACCTTTAATGACATGATCACCAATCTATTTTCTCCCCAGGGGCTCCTGTCTCATTTAGTGTCCTCTGCTGGGTGGTCCTCTTTCAGCTTCCCCTTCCTTGGACATCTCCAGGCTCACTGCACAGCCAAATATCCACATATTTTCCACAAGAATAACAAGTGGAAATTATCTCATGCAGAGGACATGACCTTTGCAGAATTTAAAGCCATATTTAGTAGGAAGGCATTAGAGCTTCTGTCTGTTTTAAAATTCTTATAAATAAGTGGAAAACAATATACTTTCTTAGGAGTCACTGATTCAAGCAGAAGATAAAGCAAATCCATTGCATGGATGACTTCAGCCTGAATAGTTTAACTTCAGAGGTGAAAAGTAAACAAAGCCAATGTCTAATAAAGGTGAATGTTGGAAGGTTCTGGCTGGGTGACATGACTGGCTTTATCGATCACCCAGCTTGTATTTTGATAAGCCCACTGCAGTCCTGGGAGTTTCCTCAAGAGCCTTGTTGAAGAAGAGGAACAGGACAGGAGGCTGGGGTCGAGGTCTGGGCTCCAAGTAAAACAGCTGCAAAAAAAATGGGAGGAGAAGTGTCCAGGGCTGGTTCTGTTCTCTCATCCCTTCTATCCCCTCAGTGTGGTCTGTGGGTGAGGGTGTTGCTGCAAAGCAAAAGCCACCATTATTGGGCACCTGCAGACCTCTCCAGGCTGGAGGAGGAGTGGTCAGCTTCCCTTTTGGTTTAATTCCCTTCCTTTGCAGAGCAACCAAGACAGCAAAAAAATAGGTGGCCAACACAAGGCTCCAGGTTTGCTTTCAACCACTTAAAAAACCAAGGCCAGGCAATTAAGCCAACTGCATCAGCTGAAATAGTCTTATCCCAGAACAGGAATGAAGCAACCCAATCCCATTTGTCCCACTGTTTCTGAGTTGCCAGTATTGCTTCAATTTTACCATTCATCCCTCCTCCACTGCATCCGATTATCTGTAAAAAAGGCTAATAAATTCTCTGCTGAATTTAAAAAAGTAGCATTATTTGCATTTTGAACACCCAGCCATGCAGGATTCAGCCCATTTAATTATTACGCTTCAGAGGATGTGCCCGGTTTTGTCACTCACCCTCACCGAGGAGGCACAGGCTAGCAAGGGATGAGCAGTGGGATTATCAGTCACTTGGCCTGCTGGTATTTATTTAAATGTTACCAATTGCCCTCTTGATTTGGAGCCTAATTTACACTTCAGATTCGAGACCGCTATCCTAGGGATAGATCTGGTACTAGCTCTTTAAATGTGTGCACCAGGAACCGCATTCAATTTGACTAGGCTTGCATAAATCTTTGCCAAACAAAAAGGATAAATTTCCAGCCTGTGTCATGGACTTGTACTTCCATTAAATGCCACTGTGTTCCACTTAATTTTTGAATGTTTTTTTTACTTGGATTCACCTCTAACCACATTGCAGTGAAAAAGAAATTCTTCCAATGGCTCACAGGTATGTTTATAATAAAACTTTTTAGAAGGTGCTCATAATTTCCTCTCTATTAATTTTCCCACTGTTTCATTATCTGCAATGTGCTTATGTCAAGCTCTCTTGGCAGCGTGCAAGCTTTTATCTCATGTATTGTGTAGTGCCAACTGCTGTTTTTTTTCTTTTGAAATAACATAGGGTTTGAGATTTTTAGATCAAGATGCAAGTGTTTCTTCTCTGATAAAGATTTTGGGTCAAGCAGCTATTATTTCTTTATTATCCCAGCTGAAATTTCTCCCAAGCAGAAGAGTGAGAACTAAGGATGTCATAAAATCCATTATAACTCATATAGTGTAATTACTGCAGCGAGTTAGACTGGTGCAGTAGCATTCCTTGGGACACCTGAGCTGATCTAATGGATCCCTCACACCAAACCAGATGTCCTCTTGAAAGCATGGAGGCTTCAGATTGTCTTACTGAATTATATATTACTTGTCTTTAGCACCAGCCCATTTCCTTGGGGAAGGCCTCCAGGGCACAGGCTGTCTCTGTACAGAGCAAACACAGCAGGGAACTACTGCCAATGCTGGGTGGCTTAGGCAGTTTCATTATAGAAGCATTTGCTACTATTCTCGTCTCCCAGCATGCCTTAGACCCAGACTAGATCAATAAAAATTAAATTAAAGTAACATACATATGTATGAATGTTAGATTATAAATATACACTGCATCTGCTGCACACCTCTCCTGATATATTATCTGTAGACCTGAGTGTGTGTGTGTTTATCTTTAGGATACATACAATATGCAATCCATACAATCTGAAATTTGTTACATCATCTTGAGCAAGGTGAAATTTGCTGGGGAATGTGATATCCTTTATTATACCTAGTGAGAAGGTTGATTTTAAAAAAAAAAAAAGTTACATAAGGCCTTGCATGCCCAAATACTTGTCCCCTGCTTTAAACTGCCTCAATTGGGCTAACAAGAGATAATATTTCTGTTGCAAAAGTTGTGTCTGCAGATCGTTACAGGTTTTACATTGGGAGCGTGATTGCTTTCTCTGTTGGAGAAGGAAGGTGCTGCTCAGAGAGCAGCCATCGTGACAGAAGGACCCTCTGGTTCCATGGGGAACAGGAAGGGCCCAAGGAGAAGCCAGTGTGACACACCAGGCCTTGCATGACTGACTGCTCTGCAGAGGTGCATGGGTTTCACAGCATTTGGCAACCTTCCTAGGACTGCCTGGTGGCCAGCTCTCCTTTAAAGGTGGCCTCTCCTAGACTGCCAGCAAATCTGCCTTTTTAGATAAACTGCATCTTTCTTTACAATGCTTGGTTTAAAAAAAAGACACTTTTTAAACCTAAGCCCCTCCAGTGTTGTCAGGGCTTCCTGTTGTGCAATCTGTCCTCCTCTCCTGTGCACTGCTGGGGAGCTGTCTCCAAGGAAGATGATTTGTGCACTGCCAAAGCCTGCGTGAGGATGGAGAAACTGTGATAGAAAGCAGCAGGTCAGAGAGAAGGTAAGTACATGGTGGGAACTGTCTGTGGCAGCCCTTTGCTGCTGGGTGAGCTCTGGAGGTAGATCCACATGGGTCAGCTGGGGAAACACCATCAGACATCACTATAAGGAAAATAAATAGCAACTTAAGTCTGTTAATATCAACAGTTTAATTAATAAAAGATGTTTGATAAATATTGTTTGTGGCCTGTATTTCCTCCTGACTCAAATGCCTATGAGAAAGAAGGATGTTTATGACAAGGAGATTGGGCAAAACGGAAGTAATGAGCTCTCTGCTGCCCCATGCATCCCTGTTAGAACACTGGCAAGCATTTTCAAATCAATTGAAAGGTACCACCTTTAAAGTCATCCCAAATATTTTTACCTCCTCCAGCTCATTATCTGTCTTACAGATGATTCTAACTTACTTTCTTTCCGTTTTCATCTGGTAGCATCATCCATCACAAAGCCCTTTTAAGGCAACATGGCATATCCTTAGTTATAGTAAAATTTCCTGCTCTTATAACAATTTTCTAGTTTTCATTACTAAAAGCTCTGAAATTAAACTGGGCATTAAGTAAGATGGGGCAAGCCTTATTACAGAGCTAGTGTGGATTCTGCTAGGTACAATCACTCCTCTCTCCTCCCCTCTGCTAAGTAGAATCCCTCCCCTCTCCTCCCCCCTGACCTCCTGGTCTCCTCCTTAATTGATTAAAGGCATATTTCCACTATAAGATATATACACATGTTGAAGCACATGCCTCTAATATGATTCCTTTATTTTTTACAGCATCCCTGTAGTGACAATTATGGGTATTTTCTTGTAGACCAGTCACCCACTACCATGAACGTTGCAGTGGAAGGCCCCATTTGGGAGCCAAGAGTCATCTTCTGCCCGCTTGTTCCAGCTACACCGATGCATATGAGATAAACCAGCACAACCATCAGCATTGTGTCTTGGCTGGAAATCATTAAAACATTTAAAGAGCACCTTCATTTGAATTCAAACATTTTTCAAGGGCTCCAATCTTTGAACAAAAATTAGTTTGTGCTACCTTGTGTTTGTGTCAGACCATGGGTGATGATGTGTTACCAAAAAATTAAATATTTTTTTTATATTTTAGTACCTGATGCAGAGAGTATGGTGCTTTTCATCTTCAGGACAGTGGACAGGCGGCACAGGCAGCCAGAGCATGACCCTTGGGAGGAACATCAAAGGTGATCAGACTGGAATGAGGGCAACTCTGATTTCTTTGCTGAAACTTTTGATTTTCAGTAAGACAAATGAACTGACTTTGTGACTGTATGTCCTATTCATAAAGTACCTTCACCACTAAAAGCATAGATATTTGCAAACTCTTACCTTCCTTTCAAGAGTACCTACCCAGGTACCTACCTCTCCTGCATAACAGACACCACAGGTCTCTGCCCATCTGTATCCTCCACCCCACCGTGGCATGCCAGCACTCTGTACATCCTCACCAAGTTCTGAAGCCAAACCAGTTTACAGCAGGAGCTATAGAGAAAAGGCATGTTCACACAGAAGCCTGACGTGATGAAATGCCAACGGTACCCCACACAGTAGCTGCATACAGCCAAGGATCTTTAACAGACTTTTCTACCCCGGCTCTACTATTTCTAGTTCTGCTTTAGCCTTGCTGAGATTAGAAGGGGGAAGAAGAGGCAGAGTTGCCTGTACTATTCCAAATGAGCATGCACTAGGAATTCACACAACTGCATTGCAAAGCTTTCTGTTTGATCAGCTGGTACTTTCCTAGTACTGCCCATTATTCTCTTTGTTTCCTGACTGCTGCTGAGTCTGGAAGCTGATATTTTCATAGAATCATCTTTTATGAGCTGGAATTATTTCCTGAATGGCAGTATATATTAAAGCTATCACAATGTATAAAATTGGACTTCTTTTTACTAATTGTACCTGATTTTATATTTATCAATGTGATATTTCTTTTGCTATTTTATTGCCCAGTCATTCAACCTCATGATATCCTTCTGCAACATTTTGCAGCTTTTGTCTTTACTCTCAAGCCTGAGTAGCTTATTATTGTCAGTAAATTCTGTCCCTGACTTCCCAAATTTATTTCCAGAACATTTATCAATACATTGACCAGCACAGAACTAGTTTTTAACTTCATTTATAATATTTTGATTAGTCTTCCATAATTATCCCTTCCTTTTCATTTCACACAATTGGACGCTTGGCATGAGATGTTGCTAAAAGCCCTTTTAAGATTTAAGCAAACTTTATTAGCCAGATCATCTTGACATACATGCTCAGAGATTCTTCCAAAGACCTGTAATAGATTTCATGGCTGTGTATCCAATACATCTACTCTTTCATTATGGTTTATGTCAATTGGCAAGGTACAGTCATCAATTCTTTTGAACCTCTACAGAAATCTCACACACAGGTGTGGTGGGGGGTTGTTTGTTTGTTTGTGTGTGTGTGGTGGATTTTTTTTCTTTCCTTGAACCATATTTGCCTTTTTTTTCTCCCTCTGATACTTATGCAGTTCTAAGCACAAGTTAGTATTTCAGAAATCTCATGAAAATACTTAAAGACCTTAATGAACTGACTGCCTGCTAGTAACTTATCAGAGTGTTTCAAGAAGCCATTTACTGACACTTAAATTCAGCCAGATCTTCTGATTAAAACCCTGTCAGAAATTGTTAACAGCATGAAAAGTTTGCTAAGCATGTCAACAGCAAACCCAGATAAAAAACTCTGTATCCATTCTGGTCTATTCTTCCACATTTACACCTTGACCACCCACTCACCCAAATTCTTTGACAACTGTCAGAGACAGTACTATACTGAGAGCTAGTAGCAGGAATAAATTCAGCCTCATCAAATCATGGGGAGACAGTATTACTCCCATACAGCACACAGATAAGTTTAGTGCTGGCAGTTCGAATATCCAGGCTTCCTGTCGCACAGTAAACATTCTTCTGGATGTGTTTGTTTTCATTAAAAGGTGCTATGAAAACATTTTGAAATTAAAGTATTATCAGTTTTCCATTGCAAGTCAAGTTTTTCAATCTATACAGTTTAGATAAGGAGCAGAGCAAGAGATGACTCAGTCATCATCTGTAAATGACTCCATGGGTGATAAGAAAAAATTGCCATCTTAAATCTCTAAGCTACCTGAAAACACAACACAGGATGTTGAAGACAAATTAATCCAGAATAAAGCCTCCCCTTCATAATGATGTTTATTGACTACTAGGAAGAATTTAAATATATAGACTTTAGTTATTCAAGAGATTTCTCAAGTCTTTATTTATTTGTAAGAGATCCCATCATAGCTGAGACTGAATTACCAGGTTTATTCCTGCTGTAGCTGGGCAGTATTTTTCAACTCTGTTTTGCAGATCCAGTTACACAATTACATGTGGCTTCCTCAGACTCAGAACATGTGATACTATGATAAAGTATATCTATCCCATATCTCATTTGTATCAGTGTTACTTTGGCTTTAATGCAGTAACAAGTCATCCTGCGTGCATAAATTAATATGCCCCTACTTTAAAATTTCATATAAGCAACATGACTTTGATGTTTTATGAACACTGAAAGACTAAAATATATGGAATCATTTACCTGAAGAAAAGCCTGTGTTCTAACCTTTTTATGGCAACTGCTGGAAAATACAGTTTTTGCAGATGCAATCTCCCAAAGGAGTAGAATAAAATAGTAATACAAAACCAGAGCAAGATTTTTTTAAACATAGGTTGAGAAAGGAGGGGTAAAATAAAATTGGTGAATGAGATTAAGTAAGATTAGCTCTAATCTCACTCAGGGTCACCTCTGTAGGGAAATATACTGGCATTGCTCTCATGGTTTAATTGTGCTGCTACAGTTACACTATTATAAATTATTATGTTTCCAAAGCAACATATCAGTAGTAATTCCACTGAAACCAAGGATGTAAGGACTACAAGAATCAAATTCACAATACCCAGTTGTCTCTGGACACTGAATTACTGATTTTTTTCCTAGGAAAACCATGGAAATAAAAGATGGACATAAATCCAGTAATAATAAGCCAAAATTACTATGATTCTGTGAGCAGCTTATGCTTAAAGCAGTCTATTTTGAAAAGAGAAAGGAAGTCTGGAGCAATTCATTATCTTTGTTGACTTACTGAAAACGTTTAGGAAGCACCAGTTGTTAGGTCTGTCTGTCTTCACAGAGTCCACCAAGTATCAGCAGGAGTTTGGTGCCCTCTTACGTTGGATACAGGCAACTTCAGTGATTGCAAACACTGCTAGGTGATAGATGGCTTGAGAGGGCTTCTCAGGATACAAATTCTTAAGGAAGTAAGTGCCAGCTAAGACAACTGACTACTTAATTCTTCAGAAAGGTTAATAACCTCTGTAAGGCAGCGAACCTAACTCACAGAGGCAGCGAACTTCAAGCAATGAACAAACAGAGCCAGGGACATACTTTTGTACCCTCCCCTTCAGGTTTTATTGAGGTGTTCAGTCTCACTAAACTGATCTTGCATAGCACAAACCTGACTCAGGCTTTTTTTGCTTTGGCCAAATATTGTTAATAAATTTCTGATGATAATGAGAGCACAGACACACACACACACAAAAAGGCTGTTGAGCATCACAAAATAATCATGAATAACGAGGCACTGGCACAAGTTCCCCAATGAAGTTGTGGATGCTCCATCCCTGGAAGTGCTCAAGGGGTGGTTGGATGATCTGAGCAACCTGATCCAGTGGCAAGTTCCCTGCCCGTAGCAGGGGGGTTGGAACCAGATGATCTTAAAGGTCTTTTCCAACCCAAGTCATTCTATGATTCTGTGAAGAGAGAAGACTGTGTGATCTGGTCTCACATCCTGGAAACATCAGCCAATTAACAATCTAGGTACTTACTCAAAGAAAAGTATCAATAAAAAAAAAAAGCCTGCGGAATTGGAGACATCAAAATAGAGGGTAATTCTATTTCCATTACTGGAATACTCCAGTGATTACTGCTGACACTTAAAAGCTGGCACTTACTGCCAAAATAAGATTTCTGAGCAGTTCTAGCAATCACCTTAGACTTCTCTCTTGTCTATCTAACTCTGCAGTATGTTACTTTTTTTCTTCTGCAAGTGTTTCTAATCCATAGAGAACCCTTCTTGGTCTTCTAAAAACTAGACAGATTGCTCAGTGAATCTTTTCTGAAAGTAAAACCTGATTTGGTATAAGAAGTGTTTTGTTAGCTCCTTTTTAATTTCCCTATTAGCATCATAAGGGTATACAGTTTAAATATTTTTTTTAAACTTGGCACTTACGTAACTCATCATTCCATTTTACTAATTACTCAGAGGGAAACATGAGAGATATTTAACTGTCTGTGTTGATACATAAATTAGAATGCAGAAGAGACTGGCCACAGAAATAGTGATGCATAAAGACAACATGGAATTTTAGATTACATTTAAATGTAATTTAAATTATCAGAAACTAATTAATACCTTATTTAAGTGCCAAGGGCCCTGTATTTAGAATAGTAATCCATTACAGTGGAATGTATTTATATTAGTACAGAAATAAAGCACCCAAGACTTTAATAATGGGAAATTCTCAATTTATTTTAACAAATTCTCCTACTATGCATTTTTTCAGAAATCGGTTTCAAGGCGATACATAAGAAAACATTCAGAGAATTAGCAAATTAGTGCACAAAATAATTTTCTCAGTCTGGTCATAGATACAGAGATAAAATAGAGTCTAAGCATCTCATAATTATTAATAATAAGCATCCCTTGTTCCTTGTTATCACAGATACCCAAATGCCTAGTGGCAAGGCACATTTTGGCACCTTGGCCTATTTCAGTAAAGCCAGACAAAACTGGATGGATGCTCCCCATTTCTTGGGGCTACACAAGCTCATGAAAAAGAGCTGAGAGCAGATCCATGCAGCAAACAGAAACTTGTACAAGTACGTTATTTGTCAACACCCAAAAGTGCACTATATTGCTTTACTGAACACAAAAACATGTTCTCAGAGAGCTTGTAGTTCTACTTGCAAATGGATGTGACCAAGGGAAAATAAATAAGGAGAGAATGTAGTGAAGAAAGATGGGTATGCCTGGACCCCCTACACCATCAAGATATGCTCAAATATCATGATTTTATAGTAAAATTTTATAAAATAAATCCACCTTGTGTAGACAAGAAATAGCTAAATTGCACACAGAGCAGAGATCCCTGAGCTAGTCAAAAACTAGTTAGAAAAGCCAGACAACACACTGTGTGGACATATCCACATGGTCTAGAGGAAGTGCTGCTACTTTTTCAGCAAACAAATACTGCTTACTAGCTCCCATTCAAGACCACACAAGTGATGGACCATATTTGCTAGTGTCTAACGTTGAAGTTCTGCTTCTAAGGCTTGAGTGAGGACAGCCCCAGGTGGGATCTGGTTCTATTGTTGTGGATGTAGCCAACAACAAAGCATTCACATTTAGTGCATTAATCTCAAATAGTACTGAAATCAGGCAGTCAGGCTCCACAGCTGAGTTACTTTCCAGAGAAAGTATGAATCTGACTTTTCTGGACAGATTTTCCATCTGCTGACTCACAAATTGTGATCATAGGTTGAAACCTACCAAATTAAGTAGCATTTGCTTTTAATAACATTCACTGAAATGGGTATTTCCCATCAGTACAATTCTATTTCTCATATTCCCTTTCTAAGAAAGCAGAAAAAAATTGTCTCTCTTAGCTGGTAATTAGCATTAAAATAATCCACACAGCAAAGTAAGTGTGTTGAAACAGCAAAAATCACCTCAAATGTTTTGAAGAGCTAGAAAATATGAAATGTGGATCCACAGCTTTACCATGGTAATCAGTTATCCACTGTCTCATTTCTGCCATGCCATCTTCCCCATCCCATTTTCCCATACTTGGCTCCCTCTATGCTATAAAGTGAACTTAAAATCTCGTAGCAACGTGTAAAGGAAGCAGAACCATTCTGGTCTGGGAATGGAGAGGCAGGATTTTTTAGGACAGAGCTTAGAGACATCTGGTATAATATAGTGTAAGAAACTTAACTCTAGACATTAGTGGAGTTGATGAAGTCTGAGTTCTGGAAATAAATTAAAACAGATGCTTTGCTGTTAACTGACAGAGCTTCAATTAAGCCAGAAGAAAATCATATGTCTCCCAGTCCCTACTGCTGATTAAGAATTTTCTACCAAATTGCAATTTGTTTTTCTTGAACTTACATGACTTGAACCTCAATATGTTCCACTATGAAATCTTATGGAACAGAAAACTCATGCTGATATAAATCAAATAAGGTTAAGAACTGATTTAGTTAAGAATCAGTATTTGGCTGCTGTGCACATACTTTTAATTTAGTTTGAAGTGTCTAATATCAATTTAGCTCAAGCTTATTACCGACTCTATGGCTTTAGCTAGAGCTGAAAACAGATTTCAATACTTATGCCATTAACCACCTAAGGCAGATGCCAGTATCAGTACTGACACCAATATCCAGCAGCATCTAATTTAACATTGTGACACATCCTTACATTCTGTGTTGAACAGTAAAAAAAAACAAAATGAAGAAACATTGAAATTAAGTGTTCTTCTCCCAGGAAATAATTTATAAAACTTCTTTCAGACATTTCTGACCATTTAACAACACACACAGTCTACACAGGGGAGCCCCAAGTTGACTCCATACATTTAAGATCAACAGTTGTGTTTGTAAAGTTTTATATAATAAAATGAAAATGCTTATCATTTTACAATTGCAACAAAAGTAAAAGCTACCATATCATTACTTAAAACAAGTAACAGCTCAAGACCAAGTATTTCTCCAGAACCCCAGAACAGCTAGGACAGAGTCTTAGCTCTAGAGTTCTGGGAGCACTTGTGCAGTTCTGTGCTTGTCTAAGGAAACACAAGCTATAAAGAATTCATGGAAATGTGGTCATAGGTTTTATATGTCACACAGCTTGTGCCATGGCAGTTGTGGGAAACCATCAGCTTAAGGGTACATATTTTTGTACTTGCTGGGCTCCAATCTCTGCAACATAGACTGCTCCAGTCCTCATGTCTACATCCACAAGGTGTGGTTTGGTTTCATCAGCCAGCTGGACACTGTGGACCATGACACAGTCCCCAATGGAGCCAACTGGAGGTGCTGACAAGATTGCCAACCGGTTGATGTTCAGCTGAGCTACAATCAGGTACTTGTAATCAGCAGTAAACCTGTGAAAGACAAACGTTTTTGAACTATGTACTCCATATGACATCTCATTTTAACACAAACAAAACCTCTTTAATAGTCACAGTTTTGAAAGCTACGAGTGACAAAATGCAATGTGACATTGAGAATTAACTTGTAAGCCTTGCTCTTCATATGGCTGCTAATTGAGACACATTATGCTACAGAAAACTCGTTCAAGAAAATCTTTATTCCTGTAGAAGCTGCAACAGTAAGGTTAATAACATAACTTTAAAGTGAAGCTCCCAATCCTGCACCCAAATCCACAGGGCTTGTTATAAAGCCAGGACTTCCTGGTCAAGGTGCAACTGTGCATATCTTTGCATATGTTAGGACACCCAGCACCTTACTTCACTGGTTAACTCCTTGTCAGCAGGCATTAAATATCAACATTTTAATTCACCAATAAGGGTACACCTTATTTATGTAACTGCATGCTTCTAGAACTGTTCAACAATACCTGACAGAATAGGGTCCATCTTCTGAAAAACAGCCGCTCCAAGACCCAAGCCATTCTCCCGTGACTTTATCAAAAACTTGGATTCTCTTGTTGCCTCTGTCTGCAACCCATACCTGTTAAAAAGAAAAATCATGGCTGTCAACAAATAGAACAAATTAAATGCATTTGTTTCTTACAAGAGCAAAGTTCCCTGTAGTAAAAATGAAAGAATGTACCTGGAAGAATGTATACCTTCCCATTCAAAACTAAATTAGTAGATTTGACTTCCAGATATAAATCAAAACTGGCCTGTAGTTAACATACACAGATTATTTTATACTACTTTAAAAGAGAAATCAGTGCCTTCTCTTCATTTTTGTGGCTATATGGATATATTTGATAGGATTTTTATCCCCCTAATGAAGACATATTTCCACCTATTAAATTCTGAATATCTGTCTAAAGGTCTGTCACCTGCATTTATTTTTCCAGTGGTAGTCTCATTTCATGATCATGATCTGCAAACACTCTTGATATGCCTAATTCTACTGCAAATACTGAGCAATTTAAACACTTAGAGCATGTTTACCTGGTTTTGTCTAACCAGTTTTGTCTCTGTCCCACCCTGTGTTAACTGGGTTCACAAACTTTGCAAGCTAGGAATACCACAAGACAGTTCTAGTGAAGGCATTTTTTGTACAACTATCATTGAAGTTTTAGCTGTTGACAACTCATCAGTCTGGTATGTAAACTTCATAACTTTTCTGGGGTATCACCAAAAAGGAAGCAATAAACATAACCTTAGATCTTTCATCACTATCGTTAAATGAAACACTACCACAGCATTCTCTTAGCTTTCTAATGAATTAACAATTATTTCTCAACCTAAACTGATGATACATTGGCAGTAAAATCACAGCTCATCCCAGTTGCTGTCTTTGAATGAATAGGTTACCCTGCAGCATAAAGTGACCACATTCCTCCTGTTTTTTCTCCCACTCTGCCAGTTTTGGCAGAGAATTGATTTTTATATACACTTCTTATTCTGATTCAGACAGCATCAGCAGAATTAGCTTCAACCAGTGGTGTTTTAGTGAAGCAATCTTATTTTCCCTGAAGCAGATTAAGAAGCAACTGCATAATTCTTCTCTAGGACTGGCAGACCAAAAGCCAGAGTACAATTAACACCTGGCAGAAGCAGACTCTTGGAATGCCTTGAGCTGCATGTAAAAGACAGTAATGTCCACAGCCTAGCTAGAGCCTTACTATCACCTAAAGCTTACTTGGAATTTCCAAGTATGAAATTAAAGCCCCCTGAAGTGTAGTGACTGAGGAGAACAGACCACCACTTTGTCATCTAGCAGGATTGTCTTTATATGTTTCTTCTTTGTACAAGTTTTAGGATCAACTACACAGCCAGCCAGTAGGAGAGAGAAAGTAACCACACAAAAACAAGAAGAGTAGAGCTGATGTTTCTAGCTCTTACCATTCATCCCACACACATTCACAGCCCAGTTTTCTGGGTTGTACATCAAAGCATAGGTATTTATGGCTGGACTTGATCCTTTGGTATGCTCTTTCCCATGGGAGAAGAGCTGTTAATCAAGGTCAGGATGGCCTGAGCAGGCTGCTACTTCTACATGAAGAAACAGAAGTGCTTTTATTTATTACAGAATACAGTTCTCCTGTAGTCTCACAATGGCAACCTGTTACAAACTGCAGGAGAAGCAGGCTGTTGTTGCATGGGCACTGACAGTGTAAGTGGTCAGGATCCTTGTGTTAACCTTGGAGTCAGCTGCTTCCATAGAACCTGCAGTGAGAAACTTCAGCTCATGACTATCACACCAAAAACTGTAACCCCATAAAGTGACACAGATCCCAACAGTTTAAATAAAAGAGAAATACATTTTGTTTTGCTCAAATACATAAAAACAAGTCTGCTGAAAGATGAAATAAAAAAATTTCCTTTCTTCTTTACCCGTCCAAAAGCATCCACTGTTACACTGTGAGGAATCTTGAACTGACCAATGCCGCTCCCATTTGTTCCAGTCAGCCATATCTCTTTGTAGTCTAAAAAGGGAACACCATGAAAAATAAATGTAAAAAAAACCCAGTGAGAAAACAACAAATAAACCAGCTTTTAAGTCATTCTCTTGCAAAGTTACTTTGGGTAATTTGTAAAAAGTGAAATTTCTAAACTGTTTAAACACAGTGCTCCCAATACCTAAATCTGAGAAAAGACATGACTATTACAGGGACTACTGGGTTGTTATTAGTGGTTTCAGGATTATGGTTACAGAAATGTAGCCACTAATACGAAAGGGCCATAATCCAAGGTTTTGTTAAGCACTGAATTAAAAAAAAAAAGGAAAAAAATAGGCTGGCTGATTATACTGTTAATTTGTTTCCTAAATTGATTTTTAACATTTGTTACCTGGAAGTTTTTACTTTTAACAATTTACCATTTTGCAAACTAGGTATTAGGAAACTATCTGCTTTATGATAGCACAGTGGAGGAACAGTAGCTCCACTTACTCCAGCTGTGAGCATGTGCAGACTCCTTAGTCACTGCCCTAAATGAGGGGTATGAGCGAGCTAATTAGAATCACAGAACAATTTACGTATAAAAGTCCTCCAGACACTGCCTAGTCCAACCTGCTCCTCAAAGCAGGACTAGCCTTGATAAAAAATTCAACTCTGAAGTTAGATCAGGTTGCCCATAACTCATCAGCTTTTGAGCATCTAAAGGAATGGAGAGTGCAAACCCGCTTTGGGCCACCCTGTCATTAACTGTCTGACCACTCTTACTCTGAATGTTTTCTAACAAAAATTAAATTGAAATTCACCCCTCTTGAATCTTGTGCTCAGTGTTCCTCATTCTTCAGTGTATCTCCAAGAAACATGTGGCTCTGTCTTCTCTATAGCCTCCTTTTACTGACTTGAAGACAGCAATAAGAATCCCCCTTAGCTTTCTTTCTTGGAGACTGAACAAAGTCACTCTCTCAGCTTCTTCTCACAAATGATTAGAAGATTTCTCCTGAAGTGACAAGCAATAAAACAGGATCTGATTCAATAAAGTCTCCAAACTAAAGTTAAATGACAGTTCTGCCTAGTACTTGCTTAAAAGTAGTCCCAAGCCGTGTTTTTTCAAGTCCAGTTTTCAGTGGTCAACTACTGCAACAATTCATTTTTCCATACCATCTGATAGTTTGAGCAATCTGTTGTTCATTCCTCCATCTCCATCAACAACATAGATTTCTCCAGTTTCCTCCACAAAGATCTCTGCTGGTTGATCAAATTGCAGGGGAATCAAACTTGAACCAGCATTACCCGGTGTGCCCAAGACCTGCAGAAGTTTACCCAAAGGGCTATACTGTTTCACTGTGTGTCCGTATTTCCCTGAATCAAGGAAAAAAAAACGTAACAACATCTCAACAAAACAAAACATAAGTATTAAAACTGACTGCAGAGATTGAAAAAGAAAACCCGATACTCAGAAGTGGTATTAATACATCTAGCAGACAAAATTCTATAATGAGATTATGACAGTGGGTTAATAAATCCACAGGCTACAACAATATTCATCCATTGCATCAGGACCACTAAACCTAGGTCTAGCCAGAAGATTTTTTTCCCTGATACTTCTGGGCAGCAGAGAGGAGTGCTGACCGAGCTCAGCAGCTGTAAGCAAACACTCAGCACAACTCAAGAAATGTCATACTATTTTGTGCAGCACCCAAGAAGTTTGTTCCTGGCAAGAAAAGTATAAATCTGTCTCAGAATTTTTTGAGAGACCTAAATAAGTGAGTTGTTTAAAGCAAAATCTGCAGTACTACATTTTCTTCCCCACCTAATATTTTTCATATCACCACCATGCATACCTGTTCCAACATCTGTGATCCATACCGAACTTCCAGTTGCAGTGTTCCATACAAAAATACCATGAGGCATTTCAACAGTATCATTCCAGGCGTGAAGAAAATAGCCTTCTTCTGAGAATACAAGTACCTTTGGCACATTGTCTCCCCGCTGAAAAGGCAAAAAAAGTTCTAAAGAAAACATATTAAGTAAGTAATCTTATCATTTAAAATTCCTCTTTGTGAAGTTTTTGCAATGTTTCCTGAATCGTAAGAATCTCCTGACATAATTGTCCACTAGAACTCTTTCTCCAGCTAGAAAAGGAGAAAGAGATAAGAGTCTAAATTTAGCATTAGAAACCTTCCAGTCAGTCTAGACTTTCACCTTACATCACGAAGAGTCCAGCTTTCAGAGCAGCCAGGTGCCTGCAGGTATCTTGGTCTTTGGTTTGAATTGTGATTTTGTGTTCCTGCTGAAAAGCATGCCCAGTGTCACATGGACATGAAAAACTGCAACAGTGCTTATTAGCTGCATGGCACTCAAGTTCTCATACTGTGCTTTACAAAAAATTCCTACCACGTCCCAGGGAGAGAATGTCTTATCCATGGCCTAGAGATAGCCACATAGGGAACTGGGTAGAGGAAATAATTTAACTCCAGTTGCTCTATCTGGTTGAAAAAGCTGTGTGGTTTTGATTTCATGGGACAAGGCCTCAAAGAATGGAAGATTCAGTTGCCCCAGAATCACATTTTATCTTACAGCTAAAGGAAGAAGCTGCTGTAAGTCAGTTAAGTTGGATCATGCATTCATACCACAGAAATGTAATGCTTTAAAAAAAAACCCATGAACAAATGTGCCAGAACTCCTTTTAAAAATAGATATAGCAGAGACATCTCTGCTTATATTTTCTCTGAGTTTGATAAAATAATTATTCACACATGTATATAAATATGTAAATAAATATAAATAAACATACACATATATATCCTAATCTTAACCAGATGCTTTGAAGGCAGAAATACACAAGAACAACACAGAGAGAAATACAGTATTCCCACTCACTTGTCCTACGTAGACCAAACCATGGAGAGAGTCAACAGCGACACAAAATGTTTGGCCAGTGAAGTGTTCTGGAGTTTTAGGCCAGCCTATGTCCAGCTTGTACATCTGTTGCTCTCCCTTCCAAGGAGAGAAGTACTCTGCTTCTAAAACCTGAAAATACAAAATAAATATATAGTAGTTAAATTCCATGAGGGTGGGATCAAAGGAAACAGCAGTTGAAAGTAACTGTGTGCATGGCAGCCCCGGCATCATAAATTCATTTATTCAATTTAAATTAACAAGACAGATAAACAGAAGCAGGCTTGCAGCCAGGGGTTTGGACTGCAAGTGGGAAAACTTCAACAAACTGAAAACTGGCTAATCAAGTCCTTTGGATTGGGCAGCTCTGGAATTAGAAGGAAAGACACACACCCCAAAATTTCTCACAAAATTTCTTCTTCTTGCTGTTACTATGTATAACACTCCAGAAGGAGGGAAATAGTAGAGAAAGTTCCAAATGCGCCAGATTCAGTAGCCACTTCAAGATGTGAAAATAAGAAAATGAAAAAAAGTAGAGATCAAGAAAGGAAACTACGCCTTGGAAATGAGGAAGTGTAAAATGCCACAAACAGTCAGACTCGGGTCAGTGTATACATTTTAAACGATAATGGAAAAAAATAATCTTCCACCTTCTTGTTGTATTTTTCCAGCAGAAGAGTGGAAACTAAGCACTGCTGCAAGGTAAGCATTGAAAAGAGCACTCAGTACAGAGCTAAGGAGTAACGCGGGTGACTCTGAATACCCACGGCCGCCTGACATTTCTGTTCCTCGCCCTGCCGGGACCAGGGGACACACTGATGACAAAGAGCTGCGCACAGACAGGCTGGGCTATCACGAAGGAAAACCGAGAGCAATCAAGCAAGGAGAAAACCTGTCAGTATCAAGTGGGAGTTATTCACCCATAGACTCCTTTTTCCTCGCTTGGGCGCAGCACACCGCCTGCAACGCCCTGCAAGGGGCCGCCCCGCGCAGGCATTACCTCGGCGGGGCTGCGAAGCCGCTCAGTGCCGCAGCCTCCGCCCGGAACCCCGTCAGCCACAAGAGGCGCGGGAGGCACCGAGCCCGAACGGGTCCCGGGGCGCCGCCCGCCCCCCCCGCCCAGCCGGCTCCGGCCCCGCCGCCCCGGGCGCGCCCTT
>VXAD01010350.1:39888-275325 GCA_013399195.1 Dicrurus megarhynchus
TCTCTGCGTCCGGCACTGCAGCGGCGGCAGCGCTCTATCCCCGGGGCCGAGGACAGCCCGGGCCGCCTTCCGTGCCCGGCGTTTTTTATTTTTTTTTTAAATCCTTTTTTCCTGTATGCTTAAAGACACTTAGGATTTTTTTATTACTAGAATTATTTCCTCCGCGTTTAAGTGTCGGCATTGAATGAAATAATCAAGATGGATAAGAAATCATTTGAAACCGTGCTGGATGAAATTAGGAAGGTAACTTCTCGTTTTGTGTGTTAGTTTAATCATTTGGTGATGGACAATAGGACAAGGAGTAATAGCTACAAATTGAAAGGGGGAAACATTTAGATCAGATATTAAGAAGAGATGCTGTACTGTGAGGGTGGTGAGGCACTGGAACAGGTTGCCCAGGAAGCTGTGGATGCCCCAATCCTGGCAGTGTTCAAGGCCAGGTTGGATAAGGCCTTGGGCAACCCGGTGTAGTGGGAGGTGTCCCTGCCCACGGCAGAGGGTGTCGGGACTGGATGATCTTGCGCCCTCATTTAAAATTAGCACTTGGATTAGGTTACTGCAGAATTTTCACTTTCAAGGAAGATGAGGAATGAAAACAAAGTAGCCAAGCATCTCTTATTTGGGGGGAAGGGCTGCGTTTGCTTGGCCCGACCGGACTCAGTGTGAAGTACCCACCTTTTATACACTGATTTAGGAGGTACAGCGCACAAATAGGACGTGAGAATGCTGATTTCTAAGCTACACTCTATTGTCCTTGTTGGAAGTCACTTCCCCCACAGCTCAGGAGCGTGTGCACATCTTCTTCCTCTGGGATGTAAATCCTGCGTTTTGATGCGAGCTCTGAGCTGTGCTTCTGCATCTCCTGTTCAAAAACTCACCTGGCCAACTACTGCAGGTTGTGGAGACCAGAGATACAAACCTGGCCTTCCTCGTGTCTGGTGGGGCTCTGGTTTCTCTCTGCACAGAGGCCTGCTTTTAACAGGAAAGCTCGAGGTTAGTGGTTGGCACACTTCCCCAAATTCTAGAAGGAGAAAAGGAGAGAGAAAAAATCAGAACCTTTGAGATTAATGTTTCTTGTTTTGCCTGGGAAGCAGTAACTTGTGATGATGTATTTTGTTGCAGCTAAGCAGAAGTTTTTTTAAGTGTCACAGTAGAACAGTTAACCTGCTGAAGCTGTCTTGGTGTGACAATGAAGGGCTTGCTTTAGATGAGATTACTTGTGGCAGAACAGCGATCCATGGCATTTTTGTAATAAGTGGGGATTTTGTTATGTTGGTTTGTCTAGGAGAGGTAAATTTCCTTTTTTTGGAATCGGGTACTGGAGCTGAGTTTCAGTTCAGTTTCTCTTCGGCATGAGGCAGTGATGGCTGCAATTGCAGTATTATTATTTTGCAACATATTGAGGTATAAAACCATATTGAGGTATAAAACTGTTCAACAGAAGTCCCAGGGGTGAGTCTTTGTTATCACAAGTACATTTTTTGCATAAGGTCATGGTTATAAAGTCTCCTTTATAAAACAGCTGAAACCATGATAGTCTAAGATATTTCAGGATGTGGGCTTCCCTCCCAACTTATGAATTTGTGTGGAAAATCTGGGAACAAAAAAAAAAAAAATCAAGGAACAACTTGCACATGAATGCTTTCTATGATAATTGATGGTGGGAGGGAGTAATGCTTCAATTATATTACTGCAGTGCAGTCCTTCAGAATACGCTCTCTGATTACTAAAGACTTCAGACAAAAGGGTTTAGACATGTGATTTTAGGCAATTATGTTTCCTCTGTGCTATCTGCCGCTATTCCTGTATTCCACCTTGCTGTTGATCTAAGGATCAGTGCTGTGCTGTGTTAACAACAGTTGTGCTGTTGCAGTGTAATATCCATGGTCCAAATGCTGATTTTGTGTCTTTGTTGCTATGTTTTTGTTTAAGCTTCATTTCTAGCTCTGTGGGAGAACCTTCTTTATTATGTGATTTGCAAGTTTGTTGTGTTGGCATGTTCCATTTTCAGTCCCAGAGGTAACAGGAACAATTATTTAAATGTCTTCATGCGTAGCTTGTGTCTGTTTTTCACTATATGCATTTACAATTACTAGCAAAATAAACTTTGGGGGTTTTGTTTGTTTGTTCCTTCCATAAATACGCATAGCAGTGCTTTCTGTTTGTACTCTTGTTATAAAGTCATTCAGTTGCTGATTTAAGAAGGGAAAGTAACATTTGTTTTGGTAAAAAAATATGACATACCCTGCTTTTTTCCAAAATACATGAAGAGGAGGAAAGGGCAGAAGAAGAAATGAGCATGAAGGGAGAAATTCTTTCTCCCCTGCGACTTCAGTGTGTCTGTGTTTGTCTGTTAATGAGGTACAGAAAGGAGGAGGGTTGCCTCAAACAGTATCTAAGTGGATTTCTGTGCACCTTTGCTACTCACTCACAGTCAAGCTGCAGTGCTGGAGACCGTGTCTGTCTATGTGGAGGGACAGGAACAAAAAAGCAAGGGGTGAGGGTAGATTTTAGGGCTGTTGGGACAAAGGTGGAAGTGGGTGTGGAGATAAAGCTAAAGGTCGTTTGAGAATACACAAGATCTAGCATCAGAGGGGGAACTTGGAAACTGTGGAAGAAAAGTGCTTTCAGCAGCTTGGGGCAGGAATTCAGCTGTTAGCTCTCTTCTTTACATCTTGTACCTGTCACAGAGAGCTGGGTACAGGAGAGGGAAGAAGTCCTGGCTATTAGACAGCTCACATGGTTATCAACAAACTGTCTTGCCACAAAGTAAAAGGCCAGTGCTGCATTAAAGCACTGTGCTTTGTTTGTTTTGTATGACTGCATGTTAAAATTTGAAATGTGTAAACATAGTGATAAGACAGTGTCCATCTCTGGTGCAAGCTTTGTTGCATATTCTGTGTGTATAGACTCATTATCCAATTTCTTTTGAAATTCACTGAAGTAAAATACTTTGCTACTTAGTTTACAGGGGCCATACAAAGAGATTGCCTGTATTTTCTTGTTTAACTTAAATTTGATGTAAATCATTGGAGCAAAAAGAGAGTGATGATGTTCTCTCAGTTATAAGCAACAGCAAAAAAGCAAAATCAAGTAAATAAAAAAATGAGTATTTTTTTAACAGAAGAATTAAATCACATCTTTCTGCTCTTCCCTGTTCTTAGTTACCTAAGGAATGTACTGTTACTTCAAAGTGCTGCAGTGTAGTTGATACAAATATCACTTTGTAGGGGCATATTTTAGATTAATAGATTAGCAGATGGTTGTGCTATAATTACAATTTTGAGTCACTAATTTTGCATCTTTTTTTTCTACATCTTTTAGGCTGTATTGACTGAGTACAAATTAAAAGCTATTGAATATGTTCATGGATACTTTTCCAGTGAACAGGTAAAGTCAACACTGTCATGGGTTTAATGGGAGATATTGTTTTTGTGTATTGGGTAATACAAACAGATTGTCTCCAGTCATACTGAGGCTGATCATATTAGCTCTTCATATTTATTAACTGAGGAGATTTAATTCCTTATTATTATATCAGCATGACACTATTAAAAAGGGTTCCAAGTTGCTTTGTCATCAAAATCACTACATTTTTATTCTTATTGTGTTGGGAAAATGGTGAAAATTTATCTAATGGAATTTAGGATTATTTTTCATGTATTGTCTAAATAGAGATGTAGTAATAATGTATAATATGATAATACATAGATTTTCTTTTTCCTGTTTCTTTTCCTGCTAGCTTTTTTTGGTGTATGTTTGGGAATATGCTGTCTGGGATACTGATTGTTGATAAGCTTTTTCAGAGATACTTGATTTTTTTTTTTTTTTTACTTATTCTAATACAGTGGGATTGTTATGCATATGTGGAAATACATGTAGAAAAGTAAGTATTTGAAATATTTCCATAAAAAATCTTCATCTCTTAAAATGGAATTTTAGGTGCCTACTTAGAAATAAAAAGAAGGTTAGATGCTGGTAGGCACTGGCAGTCAAACATCACAGACATACAGATATTTTTTAGCAATATACCACTGTGCTACAAAAGTGGAAAGGTCGTGTTGATGCTATTAGCATACATTTTTAATATATCTAAAAGATTAATTGAAGGCCTTACTGTTGCAGGTTGTTGAATTACTGAGATACTTTTCCTGGGCAGAACCACAGCTCAAGGCAATAAAAGCTTTACAACATGTAAGTTCTTGTGACATAATCTTTTGGAATAAATTTGCTCTCTTAATGTCATTTTAATTTTATGACACCTTCAACTGATGAGTTAATCTACCCTTTAAAATCTTCAAAGTTTCTTCTTCATCTCCTTCTTTAGTGGTTTCAAGCTATGAAGCTTCATACTTCTAATTGGGGTATCTTTTCTGACTAAAGTGACTTTTACTTTCCTGTGTATCTCAGGAATAGATGTAACCCTTTGTAACTATTGTTAAGTCTCCTGATTTCTTTGCTTTGGGTGAGTGCTTTTTGGAGCTGCTTGTTCATAATTTAGCCTGTAGAGTCTCCTTCCCAATGGGAGGGAGAGGCTATTAAAAGTTTACTGAAATACACCATATGAAGCTGTTACTGAGTTATATTCTGAGTTTAGAATAGTTGTACTGCTTTATTTTATACACACTTTTTTTCTTTCTTTCTTATCAGAAAATAGTGGCAGTTCCAGCATCAAAAATGGTTAATATTCTCAACTGCTTCACATTCAGTAAAGATAAACTTATTGCCCTTGAAATCTTAGCTTCGTAAGTATCTCTTGTGCCGTATTTCCTTAACTTAAATTGGTTTAGCTCATGTTTGAGGATATAAAACTTCAGATACTCCTAGAAGGAAGCACTGTGCCTGGTTAAGGTAAAGCACTTATCCATTACTGGTGGGGCTGTTCAATAGAATAATTAGAAGTAGACATTGTAGAAGTAGACATAAGGCTGAGAGAATTTGGTTTGTTCAGCCTGGAACAAGTTGGGGTGACCTAATTGCAGCCTTCCAGTACCTGAAGGAGGCCTGCAATTAGGTCACCCCAACCCCTGCAAAAACTGGAGTGAAGTGACAGGACAAGGGGAATGGCTTCACACTGAGAGTAGGTTTTAGACTGGATATTAGGAAAAAAATGACCATATTTAAGCCTGGGGTTTTTACTTCAATAGTAATATTATAATTTGAACTAATTACTTTTTTTTAATGTACTTTTGGGTAGTGGCTCAGTAGGTGTGGGTCACTTTTCAGTGGTGCATTGTTTCAGCTTATGCAAAGAGAATGGCAATAATTGTCTGTCAATATCTTTACAGCAACATTGTTGATGCTCAGAATTACCGCCTTATTGAAGATCTGTTCAGAATTAATATGTCAGAGAAGAAAAGATGCAGAAGAATTCTCGAACAGGTAATCAAGATAAACTAATATCCTTGGTTCTCTTAGGAGTCTGTTTACATCCCTATGGTCATTGAGGGGCCAGGGCTTAGCATGAGGACTTCTGGGAGCTACTGGTGGGAGACAAGCTGAAACAAGCAACTGCAAAAAGATAAGAGCTGTGTAATACATGTGCAACAAAAGGGGAAGTTTCTGTCAGGCATTAGGAACATATGGAAAAAGGGGCACAGAATTGCAACCAGTGGTGGAGGAAACAGTTGGTGTTTGTTTTAGAGAACACCAAGTGCTTAAGACCAAGTCCAGTAGAAGCAGAGGTGGACTTTGGTAGAAGTTTACACTATTTGGACTATTTGGAATAAGACTTGAGACACAGACTCCAGGTGTTCCACGTAGGCTGATTCATGCAGTCTAAATGTCATAAAGTAGTAACTAGTTTCTTTAGAGCATTGAATTTGATAGCAAATAATGTTCTTTCTTGATTATTTTGCAGGCTTCAAAAACAGGTTGTAAGGCTCCTCATGCTATGATATCATCCTGTGGCATGATTCCTGGCAATCCTTATCCCAAGGGCAAACCAAGCCGCATAAATGGAATTTTTCCAGTAAGCATGATCCTATGCTTTTGCTTTTCACAAGTGAACCCTTGATTTAAGACTCATTGTGGTATAACCAAACCCAAAATTCATATACATGGAAGGAGGACTGGAATCACAACGAAAGTGCATTTGTTGGGTTTGTTTGTTTGTTTTACCCATTCCACATTTATAGGGAACTTGCATTCTTTTTATTTGCCCATTCTTTCTATGCTGCTTCAGGTAAAGATTACTTCATAAATAAGTTATTGTTCATATCAGGAAAACATTGTAAACTCTAGCAGTGTTTGGCAGAATCAGGAGAGGTGTCAAGAGCTTTACTGGTATGTAGATAAGGTGACCTAATACGGTCACTACAATACTACTGATAATCTTAGTGTGGCTCCTAAACAAGCATGTTAAGCATTTCCTGTGAACACTTAAGGGACAGCGAAATAAGTGTTATCACATCCACAAGTCAAAATGCAGAATTCCATCATCAACATGGATTGTTTAGAATGCCTCTCTTTACAAAAGCTCAGTGTCACAAACCAAGCTATTGGAATGCTCTTACTCATTACTTTATAAGCCTAAAACAGTTGTTTGTTTGTTTGTTTTTTCCTGACAAACAGGGTTACTTTCAGAATGTTCAAAAACTCAGATGTAGTTCAGGAGAAAAAATAAAATATGGCAGAAACTGTACAGCAAGATTTGCTTCTAAATTAATGCTTGGCTTAATTTTCTTTTGTTTCAGGGAACCCCTATCAAAAAGGACACAGAAGAATGTACTAATGAAGGAAAGGGAATAGCAGCCCGTATACTTGGACCATCCAAACCAGTATGTCTAATGAATTAATAAATAAATGAAACTTTAAAAAACCCCAAAACAACCACCAGCCAATTGAATGAGGCTTTGTTATAAAATTCTGTTGCGAGAAGACTGTAGAGCAGCAATTTAATTGAAGCTAAACTTCTATAATGAATATGACCTAGTATTTTTTTATTTAACTTGAAAATGAGCTCTAGTTTTCTGTAGAGGGGGAGGATTCTCTACTGGATGCAATGAATGTGCATTTAAAGACAGAATTTAAATTATGGTAGCAGAAGAGAAAACTAAAAGCATTTTTAGTAGTCCATCATGAGCTGCTCTCTGAGGATTTCTCACATGAACACAGAAAATGTCTCCGTCTTTGAAACTTGAATTACAGCAGTGCCTTAGAGGTTCTTGTTTCTTGACAATGCAGCTGATGTGTATTTCAAAATTTTGAAGCATGTGGGGCAAACTTTCAGTGCACCCGTTGCTACTTTGAAGTATTGTCCAAATGTTTTATCACTTTTATTATGAGATGTTTCCCACAAAGATGTGTTATTTTAAAGGCATAGATACCTTCAGAAATATTTGCTAGTTTTAAATGTGCTAAACATTTAAAATGAGAAGTCAGTCCAAGGCTGCAGAGTGTGTAAAGACTGCAGAAAGGAGTTCCCTTTCTCTCCTGTGCTCAGTTTTATATTAAAATCCAAAGGTATACTAGGGATGTTTGTTTCACTCTTTTCAGAAAGAGTGGAATAGTTGCAGTCACTATAGATACTATGAAGAAATTTTGTATCACGTGTATTTGTAGTGAAGAATGCCTGTCTGTAGTAGTATCTGAATGTTAGCTTTTTGTCTGAGAAATATTAGGTAATGCTTTCACTATTGCTTTTTCCATTTGTTTTTTGTTTATGTAGGCTCCGTCAACGTACAATCCACACAAACCAGTTCCGTACCCCATCCCACCGTGTCGGCCACATGCAACTATTGCACCAAGTAAGGTTTCTCTGTGTTCTAGCTTGATGCTATTGTTTCAAGCATTTGCCTTTTAAGTAATGTGTCAAATGTCAGTTTCTCTGACCATGGTCACCTCTGAAATTGGCTTCTGCTCCCTAAGCATGCTCTGGGTACTGGTTTCTAGTTTTTCTTGTCATGACAGCAGAATTGATAAAAAGAGGAATATATTGACTTATTTTTCCAACATCCATAAAAAAATTCACAATCCTTTTCTGATGACAAAGTATTTAATTTATGGGAGGCATTGTGCATGTTAGACAAGACTGGGGCTTTGGCTTTGTTGTAATGTTTGACCAAGGTTTGGGCTTTGGCTTGACAAGTCTGACTTGTTGCTGTAGAACCCAATTTGGGATATGGTCAGCCACGGCCCTGAATTGGGTGGAACTATGTAGGAACTTGCTGAAGGGCTATAATCTGTTTCTCAGTTGCCTTCAGCTTCACTTTCTCTCCATCATAATGGAGAGTAAACAGTTTCCTAAAAGAAAAGTAGATTTCAGTCTCAGAAGGGCAATAGTGATTACCTTTTCCTGCTATTGGTCTGTTTCTAGCCTTGTGCCTTAGGTAAGGTTGAGCCTTATTCATAAGCTCCTCTCTCTTTGCTCTGCCGCATCAATTGTTTGATTCCAGACATCTTTGGAAGGGAGCAAGGCAATTGCCCTTTCTTTGGAAGAAAGCTTAGAATACTTAAAGTAGTCAGATTCAGGTCTGGCAGCTGAAAGCCTTTTCTAATCTTGAATTTCTGTACTGCAGAACAAGGAGTGCTCTGGTTAGGATGCTTGCTTTTCACTGATGTTGGGAATTTCAGGGAGTTTTTCAGGTAGTTGATAAGAAAGTAAAGCAGAACTCCTAGCAAGCATGCTGAAGGCTGAGTCATCTAATCAACTTGATGTCTGCAAGTCTTTTTATAGCCATTTTAGAAAAATGTGGCTCAACTAAGACTGATTGATTATTTATGCCCAGGAAATAGCTTGTTGCCAAGAAGCTGTACAGCAAACTTGCAGACTAGCTCAAATTTATATTAAATAAATCCTGTCCAAAGTATCTTAAAGCACAAAATTTGGCCTGTGAAAGGATATAAATATTAGTACAGCTTTAGGATATGAAACAGCTTTTGAGGTTTCCAGGCCTTATTGGGCTGCAACATGTTTTGTAAGAAAGCTCTTGTGACAGCAGAACTCATAACTGGTGAAGTGATACGTGTGTGTGTGTTTAATGAGATTGCAGACACTGACCTGGAACTATTGAATGTGGTTGTTTTCAGTCAGTGGTCAGAATGATGAATTGTTTTCTGCCTCTTGAACATTTCCTTCCTGGGTGATGCAGTGGTTGTTAGTTGCTTTTCTGATTTTCAGGTTGTACAAGAAATTTTAACAGGTGGAATTACTGTGAAAGTGTGAAATCAGAAAGGAGTTGTATATGACAAATTACTGCACTTTCAGTATTGCTCAAGTGCTACCATTTCCCATGAAGCCTAAGTTCTTATGCTCTTAAACTATTAATTCAGAGCCACTGTGAAGTGTGTTTGTGTGCCTGCAATTTGAATTCGTATGTGTTTCATCAGAGCTGTGTACCACAGCAATACAACAGTTTGAGTTGCTCCAAAAGAAAAGGGAGGAAAAAAGGTATTTTTAATACATTAATTGCCGTAAGATTTTTATATTGAAATACTTTGGTAACCCACTTAAATTTCTTAACATTTAAAGAATTATTGAAGAATACTAGATGAAGTATTTGAGGTGGGACATTTTTCACTGTATTTTCTGGCTAGTGTTAAAGGGTCATGCTTACTGATCTGTGTTTGGCTCCTTTGTTTGTCCAGCTTTAATGTTGAAGAAGGAGTTGCAACAGCCTTTAAATTAGGAATAGGAATGGAACCAATGATGCTGCAGACACACTGTATCACTCCTCTCCTTTGAGTTTTTTCAGGCAAAATGGAACTGGAAGGAATTGAAACCTGACCTTTTCAGGCTCTCTCAAGAGAATTGCCCTTAGTAAAATTTGGATCACAATGCATGCCATTCAGGCAGACATTGGCAAAAGCCAACATCCAGCCTGAATAATTACTGGTCTAGCTTTTTGATGAAGGAATGTCTTACAGTCTTGAAAATGTTCTTTTAAAGGAGAAGATGCGTACTGGTTCGTCTAGATACAGATTCTTCTGACAACAGGGATGTGTATTGCCTTTGTTATTTTAGGTGCTTACAACAATGCTGGCTTAGTTCCAATGGCCAATGTCATAGCTCCAGGCTTACCAGCTCCTTCACCATACACTACTAATCAAGTGGTATCAGGTAAAGCATGCATATCTTTAAAAATATTCATACTGTTTTTCCTGGTTCATTGTTGGGAGTGGATCATTCACTGCTGGAGTGTCATTTGCTTTTCAATAACAAGTTGCTGTTCTCTGTTTAGAAAATGAAGACCTTTCCAGCCAGGCAAAACCTTCCCAAAATCAAGGTAAATTGCAAATCCACAGGGGAGTTTCTGTGTTGATTGTATCTTTGTTATTTGTTCAGAAAATGTTAACACTTGTTTAGTGGGATCTTCATAAGCTTCTAAGTATGTAGTCACTAAGTATGTGGAATAGGATCTCTTGAGAGTGGAGAAAAAAAATCATCAGACATTTGTCACTTAGAAGCATTGAAACATTACAATTCTTTCTTTCGTGTTAGCTTATCAAAGTTTTTTATATTCTTCATTATGTAAGTATGTGAGAAATCATGTTAAAAACTAAATCAAAATGCCCTTTGCAATATCGTGCACTTAAATACTTCTGTAAATCTTTGCAATTTTTAAAACTCTGGACATCTATTGGAAAAGTAATTGACATTTTAATTTCATAGATCAGTTGCAATAAGATGGTAGGAATACAAGAGAGATTTAGATATTTTTGAATGTCTTATCCCAGAGTGTTAGATCCAACTGTGTCTACCTGCACTTTTGTCTTACCTTGTAAGGTCCTGTTGTTTTTACGAAGACAGTTGTGCATTTTTTATTGTTTTTATTTGTGTGGTGCTTTGTACACTTAGTATAAAGCATAATAATAAATCCCATTAGGAACTACTTATAAAAAGGCTTTGATAATACTTTGTTAGATTTGACAAATCCAAACTGAGAATTTACTGGCTGTTGAGTCAGGCATATTAACAAATACTGCAAATAGATAAAATGACTGTGATAAGTTTACCTACTGTAAATATTCCTAGGGGCCAAAAAACCAGTTTTGTTTTGTCTTTCCTTCTCTATGTCCAGGGATGGTTCTACAGAAATGTTTCGAAGAATCACTTCATTCTTATGTACCCCTCTTTAAGTGTGCGTGTATTTTACAAAGTAGTTAATACAGTTAAAAGAGTACAGTGTAAGGAATGAAATATTCCCTTAGGAACACAAATTCAGCAACGACTCTGGGTTCTGTTGCAGCTGTATTTCACTGGTGATTATCTTGACTGTCAGGATTAAATAACTGTAATTTTTAGGAGTGTCTTCAGCTTGGAAACAGAAGGAGAAAAAAACAGAGCTGGGCAGTCTGGGTTTTTTTGCAAAGAGTATGTCAAAGCAAATAGTTTGTTTGCAGACTTGGTATTTTTAGAGTTTCAACATACACAAAATGGGAGTTTGTCATATCAACTTAGGTCCAAGATTTTAAAGATTAATTTTTTGGATTTGTGTGTAGAATTATATGTAGAATTCAGGCGAGAGAGACATTTAGGCTGTTAGAGAGTTATGGGTGATGAGTTTGACTGGTTGGATCAGTGTCTTGCTTACAGTTGAACAGATTATTCCAAAAGTAAAATAAAGCACAAGGGTTGTTTGAGAGGAATGATTTATTAACATGTTCATGTTCCACAGGAAACTAGAGGCAGGCATATCGAGACTCTTGACATGCCCGTGTTCATAAATGCAGCTCCTTTCCATTAACCTCCACCTCCCCATTTGCAGTGTGCCTGCCTGTTTTCCTGCAGCTTGACTGATGTCTCTAACTTACTTTGTAGGATTGACACAAGCTGATACTTTTAGTGGCAGGTGGTTGCCTTTATTACAGACACCTGACTAAAGACTCCTAGAAATACTTGTTGATAAAGTCAAGTGCCAATGTTAGTTTAACACTGTAGTGTGATACATGAATTTAAAAGTGTACCTTCTTAGAATCAAAATCTGAAGGAAGCACAGTGAAGAGAATGACCTGATTTTGAAGGAAGGAAAACTACCAGCACCTGAAATCAGCTTTCTTCAGTTGTTGACTAAACTTCTCTGAAATCATGATACATTGAATTAACTGGTTCTGAAGGAAATTCTGACCTTCAGTGAGAATGGATGCAGAGGAGCCCAGGTGATCTGATGCTGATGGAATACTAGATCTGGTTTGGGTACTGCCAAATGTTAGGGACCAGAGGGAGGGTGTTCACCTGTATCGCTTAGATGTTGTTACAGAGTATATTTGAGTTTCTAACTGTTTTGCATGAGATCATGAAGAGGTAGCAGATGTTACAGAGTGTTTTATAAAGGAGTGTTAGCCCACATGGTGTACGATTTGTGTGATGTGTTTGTGTGTACCTTTCTGGTTTGTTTTCATAGGCCCCGCTGTTCATTGTTTATATGTAAACATTGTGTGTTAGCTATTGCCTGTGTATCATATTTTCAAATGCTGTATAAAATGTTTCTGTGTTGATTTCAAACATTGCTGACAGTTTCAAGTATTCTTACTGGTTTTGTTTCTTTGCAGCTTTCTCTGCACAAGCGAATCAGCTCTTTACTCCTCATGGTTCTAATCCTTCAACACCTGCTGCTACTCCAGTCCCTACCCCATCACCTGTCAAGGCAATAAGCCATCCATTAGCACCTGCAACTCCACTCATCTCTGGGATGAACATGTCTACCCCTGTCCTTCCTGTTTTCCCAGGACAGGTCTCCTCTTCCATCCATACATCTCAGCCATCCACCCCAACCCCTACCGTGATCAAATCCCTTTCATTGCCTGGTGTTCCTGTCACATCTGTTCACAGTGCAACCTCTACCCCTATCCCCGCAGTTTTCTCTGGGTTGGCTTCTATACCCGCTGCTATGCCTGCTCCGCAGGGTTCTTCCACTCCATGTGCCACACCTGCGCCTACTGAAGCTTTCGCTTCTGCTGCTACACCATTTGCTGGCCTCCCGTTCTCTGCAACCTCTTCAGTTGCTTCTGCTAATAATCCTGCTCCATTGTCATCAGTTTTTGCTGGCCTCCCTTTGTCCTTGCCGCCCAATGCCCAAGGGATTTCTAGTCCTGTTCCATCTACAATTGCTAATTCTCCTGCCACTACCATTCCTGGCTCACTAAGCTTGCCTAACCCAATTTTGTCTGTCTTAAAGGGATTTCTGACATCAAATGACACTTCATTAATCAATTCATCTGCTTTACCTTCTGCTGTGACAAGTGAGCTTGCTTCTTTATCTGCTCTTGCTAATCAAAGCTCTGACCCTCCCACTTCCTCTGTCAACAAATGTTACACTCCATCAGCCACTCCCAACCCACAGCGTTCCTCCACACCTGGGCTGGCTATTTTCCCAGGTCTTCCATCCCCATCTGTAGCCAATTCTAGTTCCACTCCTCCAACATTGCCTGCACAGTCACCTTTAACCACATCACCATCAATTATGCCAGTCAACTGTGGCTCATCAGCCTCCCTCTTGCATGGCACAAGTCCTACTAATCCCGACCAGCAGCTCTCATCAGCCCCAGCTGCCACGAGTATCCCAGTTCTGGTCAAAACAGAACCCATGAGTCCTACCCTGTCGGCCTTCAAAGGTCCTTCTCATTCAGCCAGCCCTTCTCATGGCACTCTAGGACTGTCAGGGCTTGGGCGTGCTTACACCTCAGCAGCTTCAGTGCCAGTCAGCTTACCCAGTTCCCTGAACCCAGCGCTGTCAGGGCTCTCCTCTTTGAGTGCTCCTCTGAACAACTCCAGTTCTCTGGCTTCCATTTCCCTCACTCCACATGGCTCCTCTGCTCCCATCGCCCCTGTGTTCAATGGACTCCCTCCTTTCACGTCTCTAACCAGTAACTTTGCTTTTACTGGTAACCCAGCACTGACCCCGCCCGTCACTCTCCCAGGGTCTCTGTTGGCCACTCCGGCTACAACCGCTTCAGCCGTGTCCGCCCCCCATGTGAGTTCCACCGCCGCCGTTCTCTCAGGACTCGCCGCCTCTGCAGCAGTCTCCGCTCCACCCTTCTCGCTTAACTTGTCCAGTGCTGTCCCTTCCCTTTTTTCTGTTGCCCAGGGACCTCTGGGATCATCAAACCCATCCTTCCCTGGTTTTCCTGTCTCTAACACACCCTCTGTCACTCCTGCTCTCCCTTCTTTCCCTGGCCTCCAGGCATCTTCTGCAGTAGCAGCAGTTGCACCGTTGCCGGCAGCTGCCACAGCCCCATCTCCGGCTCCGGTCCTGCCAGGGTTTGCCTCGGCCTTTAGCTCAAACTTCAACTCTGCACTTGTTGCGCAGGCTGGGTATGTTACTGTTTCTGAAGGAGGTCACAACTATTTCTTTTTCTCTTGAGCAAAACACTGGTTTTACTTTAGGTGTGTAGACAGTGTTTTCACTCGTAGTTACTAATTGCAGATAATTTTTAAAGTTACTTCACTACTAGATTTCCACTTGTCTTTAGAAGCTGATAGGGTAGTGACTATCCTCAATAGTCCCTATTACAACAGTCTAATCCAGTGAGGTGCACAGTGATTTTATTTCCCAGATGAGGATACTTGGCACCTCCTAGGCTTTTACAAGAACAGATTCCACATGGGCATCCATTAACACATACGAGTAACAGCAGACAATACCTTAGATGTTTTAAGAAAGTACCCAGCATAAATTCTTGTCTGTAAGGTTTTTTTTGTGTGTGAACTGTAGGCACGGTTTAGGTACAAAACAGAAATTCTGAGTCCCCTTAGGTGTGTTCCAGACAATCTTGTGTGTGTCTGAATAATTTTTAGGTGGATAAAGACTGGACTTGAGATATTCTGGCCTTTATAAGATTTAGAAAAAGAAGTGCTTTTGTATTTTATATAGACATAAGCTTATAGAGAATGAAAGAGAATAAAACATGGTGTGGATGTTCCTAATAATAGCCTCATTTTGACATTCTTTCAGGTTGACTTCTGGACTACAGACACCAGGAAATGCAGTTTTTCCTGGTCTTTTATCTCTCCCTGGTATCCCTGGCTTTCCCCAAAGTGCCGCACAATCTTCCTTACAGGAATTGCAGCACAGTGCAGCTGCACAGTCAGCACTACTACAGGTAACATGCCCATTTGTTAATACTGTTCTTCTTCCAGTGATCTCTTGAGCATGCACTTGCCTGTTAGCTCCTTGGGATTAGTTTAAGTCAGTAAATGACAAAAAACCCCTAACCTGTGTGAGAACTGATTGTAAGGATGGTAATAAAAACCAACTTGTTTTAACTTCTTACTCAAGGCCAGTGTACAATGCTTTATAAATGAGATTAAAACCTTGTCTAAAACTCTTTGTTAAATGGGGAGAAGTAAAAGAAAAGGTAATGCAAATGATTTTTTTTGCTGGGTTTGTGTTAAATCTAATGAGCTGACCATACCATTGCAAAATTTCTGCTCAGTTCCAGTCTGACATTTGAATAAGTTACAGATTTCTGTGGACCCTTTGTTGTGAGTTTTGTGCCTCTGCACATGTAATCAGATTGTCTGGGATTTGTGTCTGTTGTGGTTTTGCCTTTCTCTTGATAGTTCCCACAAATAGAATTGTAATATAAGCTTGAAGTGGCTTTGGGTAATGTGTGGTTTCATTGTCTCTTGTCCATAAAACAGCTTGTTTCACCCATCAACCTACATAAGTTAACTGAAACTATCATCAGACTTTGTGTTTGTATGTGTAGTTTGTCCTTTGTTAAAAGCAGCCTCTGAACAGATTAAGGATTCTTGTAAAAAACTTGTCCTTCTCTACAAAATACTAAAGGAGAGAGCTGAGTGTCTTGACTTAATGTTTTCTTTTTTCTGTGACACATCAGTTGTTGAAATGGAGCATGTGTCTAAGTACTGTTCAGAGTGCAGCATATTGTCAGATGTCTTTTAAATATCAGGGGATTGGAAGAAGCAAGTTCCTTCATCTAGGCCATGCTGCTTTTGCAGCTCAGGAATCTATTTGTTCTGTACAAATGTATGCAGATTGCATTGAGGGAATACAATTTTTCTTATTTATGAGATCCAGTCACTAAAATTAATGCTTATTTACTTGAGCAATGAAGAGAAGGAAAGTTCAAAGTCACTAAAATATTGCAGCTCCTGATTAAGATATGCCTGCCAAGTCAGCTAGTGCTTACTCCACTGGAAAGTAAATGCCATTAACACTTCTTTGTTTCCTCCCTTAATCCAACTGCTTTTTTCATTCTCTGGTATTTCAGAGCAATAGTTGCACTGCAGTTTAACATCTGTGTATGGATGCATTGCTCATCTCTATTCTTTGCACACTTCAGATTATAATCCATTTGTTTTGGCTTGAGTAGGACTGGTATTGTGGCTGAAATTTTGCTTAATTTAGATTTTTGTTTCCTTGTTTTTATCAGTGCTGTTTCCTAACTTCTTATCTTCCTTAAAGGCGCATTCTGCTTCTGCTCTGGAGAACTATACTGCTCAGCCTGAAGGTTTTGCTAACTATCCATCAACACCAGGAACACCATTTTCATTGCAGACAAGTCTGCCTCAGAGTGGATGGCAGTAAATACCAGACATTTCTAAAGACTGCAGTGTTTGCTTGACAGAGCCTGATCCTATTCACTTTGAAGGCTGTCTCTGCGATAGTGGGAGCATGGTGTGAGTTGGGGAAAGAAAGGGAAAACACGAGGGTAAAATGTTTCCAGCAGGCTGTGTCAGATGTCAAACTTAATTTGTGATTGCATTCAATTTGATTCAGGGTCTGATCCTGTGAATTGCTGAGCATCCTTGACTCTCCTTTAATTTTAAGAGTTCAATGTTTGGTGTCTTACAGGATCAGGAACATTCAAACAGGTGTTTGTGTAAATAGGGCAATTGACTGTCAAACTGAATAGGGAGACCAAGTATACTTAATAGTGTGTATAAGCACCTCTCCTTCTGTTATGTTTTGTATGGTATATGTGGTTAATATAGACTGAGATCTAGACTGAAGCTAGACAGTTAAAGCTGTAGACGACCTTTTGTCTAGAAGCACGCTTCTTGTGTGTGCACAAGTCAAGGTCAGTTTATGGTTTTTCGGATGTTTTCTTCCTATGTATGAGAATCTCCTGTTAGCATCAGCAGTATGTTAAGGGGAGGGTAGGTCAGAGGTGTGTGGGGGTTTTCTTATGCTTCAAAATATTGTCATGGGCTTGCTGCTGAATTGAGTACTCCTTTGTCTGAACAAGAAAGCTAGGAAATGATGCTGTACTGTATTTGGGTAGAAGTGGATTATGTTTTACTGGAGTATGGTTTAGCTAGCTGAGAATATGTCTTTCCAAAGTACATAAAAACATTTTAACTTGCTTCTAAAATAACGTTCCATAATATTCTCCTTGCCCCCAGCACCCCTCTGAATGAAATAATTGTACTGCGGATAGGCTGCCTATCTGGCACTTTTGACTGCAGACTTATGTGAATGTTTACAGACATGGGGCAAGTTCTTCTCTCCCTTATACTCACAAACAAACTGGTTCTCTAAATGCTTCTCAGCTATAAACTACAACCTGATGGTGCTCATGTTATCCTGTGAGTATAAGTGGGAGCAGAATTTGGACCATGGATTTTTTTAGTATTTTTCCTTGGAAAACGTACATGATTTTAAAGGCATATAGCTAAATTAACTGTTACGATGCAGCATATAGAAATGTCTTGCTTTGTTAGTGAAACTGAGTTGTGCACTCTTCTAATAATGTTAGTACCTGTGGCAATGTGTAACACATCATTGAATATCATCTATTTAAGATATGCTCTTGATCATGGTCTAGAGACAGTAGAGATGAATGATATTCAATCATGTGATTAAATTAAAATGTAGAGGATACTACACTGTAGAAATGTTCTGCACCTAGAGTTTTACTTTTTTAAAGATTGATTCTGCTGGGAGATGTTGCTAATGTATTTTCTTTCAAGATGTGAACAAACTTTTTTAGAACGTTAATGGAAATTACTGTATTGGTTTTTAACATAATTTTTTTAAATAAAAAGTTTACAGTCATGGCAAAAAGGCTTTGCTGACCATTTGCATATTTACCTAAAATACAAATGAATAAACTTGTTTTTACTAAGATACTTCTACTGCTTGATCTTGCTTATGCTGTTTCTTTATGATGCAGAATTCTGTCCAAAATTATAAAATCGACTTCCTAAAGAGTGACATTAGAAATATCCTATTGTTTTTAGATGAAAAATTTAAATCTTTTGACATTTTAATAATCAAACTTATATATTATGTTACAGCTAAAAATATATTTGTGTTCTTACATTTTTTTACTTTGTGAAATCTGTTAAATTCTGATGATTCTCCACTCTGAACTGCTCTTCAAATTGGTGCCTTCTATCTTGACTTAAGAAATCTGAGGAAGACATCTCTACCATCTTTCATTTTACTCTGCTTCTCATTCTTTCCATAACTTATTCTTTGTAGATTTCTAGATCAATTGGAGAAAATAAAGATGTAGGTATCTTGTCAAGAGCAGATTGGCTTTTCTCCCCTAGATGTGAATGTAAAGTAGTTCCAAGTCAGTAAGAGTTTTGTAACCTTACTGAGGTGCTGAGTTTGACATCCTATTTTAATCCTAGTTTCCCCATCAAGCAATCAAAGTTCGAACTAACTCACGTCAGTAGTCACAAGCAAGTAGTATTGTTTTGTCAGAAAGTAAACACTTTGTGCCTCTGTTTCTAAAAATATCTGTTGAATGGCCATGGGGTACGGGGGTTCCTGTCTGAGCATTGGACAACTCAGATGCTGAAGAGATTCAAACCTTGTTTCTCCAAATGAAAACAGGTGAGAAGCAGTGAAATCCACTCTATTAAATGCTCTTCTTCTGAAGCAGTGTAGTTACAAGGTAGTGTCCAGACACTTTACCAGAGAAGAGTATTTGATGCTCCCATCAGTGTTAGACAAGTGAATAGGTTAAGAAGTGCTCATTTGTAAAGTTCTTATGTCTGGAATGGGTTTTCTGGTTTTTATTGAATCATATTGAGCAGGATTTTGTAAATGGAACTCTCCAGTGGTTAGGATTAAAATTCGGTTTTTAAAATATTTCTCCTGATGTAAAATTGTTTTTTATTAATGTTTTCCCTCTTCAGGAATAAAGTCTGTGTTCTGCATTCCAGCAAACTGCTGTGACCCAGCCTTGGAATTTCTGAAGGGAACCATTTGTCCTGAGATCTTTCATGCTTACTTGAGCACCATTTTTAGACAGCCAAGGAAACATCTGCTCCTGAGGCAAACCACCTTAAACTGAGCCTGTTCTGGGAAGCAGCTCTTGCTGAATGACTTTAATTCTGGACTAACTATGTTTCTTTTCACTGTTCAAGTTGCCTATTACTGCTCTATTTCATGTGTATTGATAGCCTGCAAAAGATAAGGTGTAGTGAAGTGTTCCTTGAAATAAAATCTGTTTTGCAACAACTGAGAACATATGGGGATTATGTTTGCAAACACAAGTTTCAGTGTTTCTTTCAAGTGCTTTAATTGCAGCTGCAGTGAATAGGAGAGAAACAGTATAATTTTTTGTCCTTTTTCTCTGGTTTGCAAATGAGTGTTCCAAGTGTGGCTGGGCCTGAAAGGAAACTCGTCATGGTATGAATGTTCTTACTTTCTTGTGAATTGCCTTCCTTTATTGAGAGAGGAACAATACCTTTGACTCTCTCATATTTACTCATGCTCTAGTGGCCAAAGGGGTGCTGTCATCTCCAGATCTCTAGCTATTGAAAGCTGATGCCATTTTCATGAGGAGAAGCAGCAATATGGGGGTGTTCCTACAAGCAACAGGACAGTACTGTTAATCTTCTCTCTGTCCTGTCCTGTCTTCTTAACTTTTACCTGGGAGAAAGGAATGCTGAGCCTGAAGCAAGTAGGCAGAACTCAGGGCCAGGAAAGGACTAAGCTGAGAAATCTCTAGGGACTGGCCAAAGCCCAGTGCTTGGGAAAAAAGTAGTATGGGCTTAAAAAGGTCAGAAAAAGACAAACTTAAACCTACAACTTTGTTTGCAAATCTCATGTGGAGACTGCCTGATGATTCTTTTTTATACCTTTGGGACTAGCACTGTTTAGAAATGGCTGTGGATTAAGTCTCTACAACTGGATGATGAGGTAAGTGGGGAGCAAGTGGACATTGTAGAGATGCTGTAAAGGACTGGTGCCATTTGTAAATGTAGCAGTTAGTGCAGAGAAATGTTGGAGAATGGTGTGCTTACAGGTAAGCACCTGGTCACGCCCGACCTGAGCCCTCAGGCTGCTTTTGGAATAGAATTTGAAGGCTTTAGCTGTATCACAAATCTAAAACTCTGCAGAAATAGCAGAACTGTGAGCAGCCCAAACCACGGTCATCTGATGTTGCTTCTAAGTCAGTAAGTTCTGCTGAAGCAGCTTTGAACTCAGTCTTTGTGGCTGTGCCCTGTGTCACAGGAGTGCACCAGTGTTCAGCACCAGTGAACTTGCAGCTTGTAAACTGCTTTGCCCCAGAGTTCTCATGTGTTTTATTCTCTGTAGTACTCTGGGACATGAGTTATCCACATGTCCCAGTATAGCCCCAAGGAGAAAGCGTTAACAATGCCCTGACTTTGATTTCAAAATTTTGAAAAGGGAGTAAAAGTGCAACTGGAGTTAAAATGAAGAAACTAATACTGTGATGTTCCTGAGCACAAACAAAAAACATCATCTGCTTTACTCATATATTTACAGTCACCTCAGGGAGTTGTCAATAAACAGGGAGCAATTATGTCTGTTAACTTTTAGTACGTGTTGCTCATTTATCTGATGGTATAAACAACTGTTTTAATTGTGGCATTCAAATGGCTCAGAAATAAGCTGTTTTCAATAACTTTTTCTTCCTCTAAAATGGAAAAAAAAAAATTGTTGGGATAGTTTTGCATATTATGTTTTTGCTTCTGAAAGAATTAAACCACATTTCTCTTGTCACTGTTCATGCTTGCTACCCTGCTAGTAAGCATCTGTCCTGAAGAGGTTTGATCAGCTCAGTGTACAGAAGTCAAATAATGAGGAAAATCCTACAAATGGCTTAAAATTAATATTGTCACACTTTGGGAGCATATTGCAATAAGCATGCCAATCCTGATTTTTCAACCTATGCTTAGGGCTTTCAGTGGGATTTAAAATGACAGTTCAGAGTAGTAGCTTCCTCTCTGTAAGACTGAAAAAGGATTCTCCGGGGAACAATCACCTTTGAATGACCCATCTGGGGCCAGTGTGATTACTGCCAGCGAGGAAGACTTGGGTGAAATCAAGCTGGAGCCAGATCTTCACATATTCTAGATAACAAATGCCCACTGAAAACACCCCTGTAATTAATGCAGCTATATGTCAAACTCATAAATTACATGTGAAAGAAACACCTCTCATGTTTTATTCAAATAACAAGCAACAGCCTTGTCCTTTGAGAGGGTTGCCCTCTGCTGCTAAAGCCTTCAGAAATGGCTTAGTCTGAACTGCTGTGCTTACTTTGATTGTCAAATTACTCTTGGGGGGACAATTTTTAGACTCAGGAGCTGAAATGTTCTGCTGTGGTTTTGAGGTTATCCAGCTGAACAGGGCTCAGCCTATACTGGTGGACAGTGTGAAGCTGTTCTACACATCTTGGAGACCTTACCTGGAGGTTTGTTTATTTATTATGCTGGTGTTTGAGATCTGAACAGTTACTGAGCCCCAAAACAGTAGAGGAGCAGTACTCAATCTCTACTTTCTGGCTCTATAGCATCATAGGTCGAGTCCAACCATTAACCCAGCACTGCCAAGTCCACCACTAAACCACATCCTTAAATGCCTCATCTACCTGTTCTTTAAATACCACCAGGGAGGGGGACTCTACCACTTCTCTGGGTAGCCTGTTCCAGTGTTTGACAACTCTTTTTGTGAAGTAAGTTTTTCCTAATATCTAATCTAAGCCTCCCCTAGCACAACTCGAGGCCATTTATTCTTATACTATTGCTTGTTTCTTGATAGAAGAGACCAATCCTCACTCTGCTACAACCTCCTTTCAGGCAGGTGTAGAGAGTGTTAAAAGTCTCCCCTGAGCCTCATTTTCTTCAGGCCAAACCTCAGCTGCTCCTCACAGGATTTGTTTTCTCTTTATCTTCTCTTTCTGTCTTGTTTGTGGGGTTTTTTTGTGTTTTTTTTTTGTTTGTTTTGTTTTTTTGTTTGTTTGTTTTTTGTGGTTTTTTTTTTTTTTTTCTTTTTTCTTTTTTTTTTTAATCTCTGGTGACAGATTCATAGAAATTATTTCCAGCTTGTATTTTGTGGGGTCTAAGACCAGCTGGGCCAAGTGCACCCCAGACAGAGGATGGCCACAGAATACCATCAAGTTGCATCTGAGACATAAGACTTTGTGTTTGTAAACATTCTGTCCTCACCAGGGTAACTAATTCCCAGAAGACCCTCATACAGGGGATTTCTCCTTCTCTCATCCTGCCTCCCTCTTCAGCATTTTGGACGAGCACTGCAGTTTCAAGGTATGCTGCTGTCTCATCTGTGAGGGGATCAGAGCTTTCCTCTAAGGGGATGGATCCCCAGAGAGAGAGACCCAAGGAGATGAACACAGAACATCTAATTGGTAAGTGTTGTTTTGTGGGAGTGGGTTTTTTCTCAATAATATTAAAAAGGAGCAGAACTAACCAAACAAAAAAACGACATTTGATCTACATTTGATGCCCAACAGACTGGAGGTGAAAACTCAGAATCTGCCACTGTGAGTGACAGAGCAAATTGCCTCATGCTGCTCTGCCAGCATGCATCAGCGTCTACCTTCTGCCAACATGGATGAAAAAGACTGATTCAGCTATTGATACACTTGTATATGGAGGGATGGGCTGGAGAGAGGAAAACAGGATCTAGTTAGGGAAGACAGAAGAACTTTTCAGTCCCTAGTAGAAAGCAGGAAGGTACACGGTGGTTAAAGTCTACCCCACGAGTCTACTCCGTCTTTTTGTTGCGGTAGGAGACTTGGGAGATTTTTGCCCACAGTGAGTCTTTCATTTGCTTTCCGATTGTAAAACCCACATCATGAATTTTTTTACCAAGTGTGTTTGTGATGTTCCCTAGTGAATGTATCAAGAAAAAATAAAGTGAATCTTATTAGAGCATCCTGGAGCTTTTCCACAACTGCTGAGTGATGAGCTTTCACATTTTGCAGTGCATTGCAGCTCCTGTTTTGCTCTGGACTAAAGACCCAAGTGAGGTTTTTTTGATGGTTATGACTATTATAATCCATATACAGAGATGGCAACCCCAGGTCAATGATAGATTGGGTTGGGACTGATTCTTCACTATTGTTTTTTTCTAGAGTCTTTCATTTGTTGTGTGGTTAAATTGTTTGAAACTTTGGGGTAATCAGAGAAGATCTATGGTGGTTTGGGGGAGCTAGGAATTTCATTCAAAGGCATATTTTCGTGTTCTCCTTTTCTAATTGGAACCTACATTATTAGCTGGCATCAGGATCTCTAGGACAGTTCTTGTGGAGAAGGATTCAGTTGTATTTTGTCAAGTTTTGGATGCATGCTTTTTGCCCACGGTGGTGAGGGGTAGTATCTTGACCCCTAACTCTTCTCAGGTGCTTGAGTACAAATCTGCTGAGTGCTGCCATTTTTTCCCAGCTCTTCCCCCTGTCTGTGGATTGTGTCATTCCCACCAGGTATCTTCACAGAGGGCTCAGGTGGATGATGGTAGATGATGCTACAATCCGAAATTGCTTTTGAGGAGGTTCTTCATAACCAAATTTGTCACTGGAGAAAAAGATCTTCAGACATTTTCTGTAAGCTAGTCATTTATGTGAAATGAAGAGAGAGAGTAAAAATGTTAAGTTCTGCTGAACAAAACATCCCTTCATGATTAATTTCCCCGGGTTTCAGATTAAGAATTATGAATGATGCCTGTTCCGTGACTTTCCTTGATCTCTTTCCACTGATTAAAAGACACTTGACTGCTGGTACTTTATGTAGCCTGACACACCACTAGTGTGATGTGAAGTAGCACTAACAAACAGCAGTGAAAGGGTTAAAGATTTTCACACTAAATCCTAAAAATCCTGGTTTTGTCACATGGCCTTAAGGTTTGCACAACAATTTGCTTAGGGAAGCTCCTCAATTTTACCATTGATTGCAGAGTGCCTGATGATACCTCGTGAAACAACCAGGGATTTAAAATTGCTGGGTTTTGGGAAGGGTGAGGAGGAAAGCTGGGCTCCCATTGCACCAATTCTGTGCCCAGCTCTTGGGGAGACCTGAAACCAGGCCCTACTGGATGCAAATGTGTTTACACGTTAGTAATTAAATCTGCCTCGGGGGGCCTCAGTGTAGGATGGGCAAAGCTGTGAGCAGCAAAGGGCTGGATGCAACACCCAGGTGTGCAGGCACAGCCCAGCCAGGCACAGGGACCCAGGAGGGGCAGGGGCTGCAGGAGGGCTCTGCTGTGTTTCCTCCTTCCCCAGCGTTGCTGGGAATGTTCTGACAAACCTGTCAGTCCTGCTCTGCTGGTCTGTCAGCTTGTGCCTTACAGATCAGGGAGCCTCATGCTGTTTCATGGTGGTGACAAGTCTTTTTTTTTCCTCACACAGTATAAATAGAATTGTTTCCTATTTATCAGTTTCTGTCTACACGTGAATTCCATTTGATGTCAGAAATTCCCAGTGCTGCCCTACACCTTTGAAATAACTTACCTTACTATTGTCTTCCCCTCAGGACCTAAACCAATGAAATTAGTTTTATATTTTTTTTATTTAATTGGAATGGAATTTTGGGATGAGCTCAACGCTCTGAGACAACTGCTGAAAATGCGTGGGCATGCATTTTGTCAAGCACTAATTTTGAAGTTTATGGTCCAGTGGATCCATGGTCCACTATGATTCCTCAAAATGTTAATCTGAAGAAAGCAGGAGTTCCTCTCATGTACCTTGTTACCTGTTTCACACAAACTAAACCCTTTGCCCCAGCCATAGCAGACTAACAGATTCATACTTGTGGATACTCCACCCAATGATTTATCTCTCCTTCACAGCCCCCAGTTTGGTAATATCTTTAATTTTTCTCATTTTCCTGTTGCAAAATGTATTTTCTGAACCCTTTTTAATCTTCTGATCAGAAGGGCCAAAAGGTTGTATGTTTGGTTAGGTCTTTTATGGCTTTCTTTGAGTGATGGGAGGGAGGAAGAGGGAGTGAGTCTCTGTGGACTTTGTGGTCCAATATGATTGCACTGGGCTAGATGTACATCCCTGGGATAACTCCTCAAAATTTGCTCTCACCGCTCTTCTTCCTTATATTTTTTATAGCTGACAGGCAGGAAGGAATTGGTGTCTGTGGCTGGATCCTGGTTTCCCTTTCATTCCTCCTGGTGCTAATTACCTTTCCTATTTCCATCTGGGCATGTATTAAGGTAAGCTAGCAGGATCTGAGGCACACAAAGAATGATCTATTTTAATTGCTGTTACTTTTTTACTGATTTAATTAAGACAAGGCACTTCATGTTCACATTTTGGGAATCATGGGGGTTTGTAGCAAAGATGTGCTCTGGAAGCAAGATCCACACAGATTCTTTCACAAATTTTCTGTATTGCCAAATTTCCTCACTTCATTTCTTCCAGTCTCAGCTTCCATCACCCGTTAAACTTCCAGTTAAACATCGGTTGAACCCCAAGCCTTCAGTAGTCATGGTGCACTAAATGAAGTAGTTTAGATTATCTGAGGTGAGACCCCCTTTGCCTGCAACTCCTCTGAGTGTAGTGCTGATGTTGGGAGAGCTCTGGGGTACCCTCTGTAGATCAGTGATAATTCTTTCATACATGATTTGTTTTGTAACCTGTTTCCAAGGACAAGGGCTGAGTTTTTCCAGCAAATCATGAGTCAGGTAGAAGATGTAAAGAAAGTGATTTGCAGCTTTGTTGCTCCCTATGTTATTTGTACTTTCTTCACATTTAATATGGGTACCAAAGATTAAGGGACCAGGGAGTGAGAATAGAATTAGTTGTAAAATTCTAAATCTTAAATATTTTCCTAGGTTGTCAGAGAATATGAACGTGCTGTTGTATTTCGTCTGGGACGTATACTGTCTAAGAAAGCAAAGGGACCAGGTGAATACATGCAGTTTTATTCTGTTAAAGTCCTCTGGGTTTGCTTATGTTATTACAATGCAGTCTAACCACACAGAGAATTGCAGAGGTTCCATGAAATCCTTCATAGCATAGAGGGGAATGAGAAGGTTCCCTCTGCTGCAGTTCCTTTACCTGCAGCCTGTTCACTTTTCTGAAGAGAAGATAAAGCCACCCTGCTGTCACAGCACAGATGTTTGAATACCTTGATATCAGGTGTGACTTTGCTGCTGAGTAATTTGGACAACAGAAGGATGAGTTCATGCTGCAGACATGGTCAGGGGACTGCAGGCAGATTTAAATGCAGTGTTCAGGTCTGCTATGGTCTTTTTGGAGTGACTGTGGCCTCTCTCCTTGTACCTCACTTCCAACAGTGCTTGTTGCTGCCAGCTCCTTAGGTGTCCTCTGCTCTGAAAATGGTAAATGTGTCAGGGCAGGGACACTCAGCAGCCACACCACGTTTGTTACAGTCCCCTAGGACCAGGTTACAAATCAGAAACAAAACCCAGCTACATCAGGTGTTTGCATTGGTGCAGTTACCACCTCTGGGCAATGAAATGGGCAAACTGGAAGTTGAAATAATGGGAAATAAGAAAAAAAAGGCCTTTTCAGGTACTGTCCTCCCTCTTGAATAATAGTCATGTGGTCCAAAGAGCAGCTAGGCCTGGTACAGGGCTCTTCTGTGTTGCTCCGGGCACCAAAGCAAGGTGCTGAGATTACAAGAATAGAAGATTAGAAGTTGTGTCCAGTCTCCCTCTCCAGTGAAGGAGAGTGGGGACTCCTTCACAGGGTTTGTCCCATCTTGGGACAATGTTCCTCATGTGGTGCAGGAATATGGACCTGGGAGATGTCTTTCCTGAGGACACATACTGAACCATACATGGCTTGTGATTTAAACAGGGAAAATTAAAGGCATGGAAGGAATTTTTGCCAGAAGTCTCATGGCAGACTTCAAAGCTTCAAGCTGCCCATTTCCAGACCAGAGTCCTAGGCCATTAAGCTCTAATGAGTTCACATTATTTGCAGATATCTGCATTTCCCTCTGATATTTATCCTTTCAGTGATAAGGTAGAGTGTCATTCCCCATTCCTTGGGTATATCCAACTGTTTAATTTCTGTAGGATACCTGGATCTGGACCACAGTTTCAGAGGTGTTTCATCTAATTATTTTTATTTTTCAGGAATGATCCTTGTACTTCCATGTACAGATACATTTATCAAGGTTGATCTTAGGACAGTTACCTGTAAGATTCCTCCACAAGAGGTAACTTCTCTAGAAGCCATCTAAGACAGGAACAAAAGATGCAGGGGATTCATGGCACAATCAAAAATAATGCATGTTTTATAATTTTTCCATGCTGAGCTGCCACATAGAATTCAGCTTCTTTGCTGTATCTTCTGGATTCCAAGCTGCTTATGAAACAACTTCTTGCCCAAAGAAGTTCTGGATGCCTCATCCCTGGCAGTGTTCAAGGCCAGGCTGGATGGGGCTCTGAGCAATCTGTTCTAGTAGAAGGTGTCCCTGCCCATGGGAGAGGGATTGGACCTGAGTGATCTTTAAGGTCCCTTCCAACCCAAATCATTCTATGATTCTCCTAATGAAAATCTGCAGGTGCATCATAGCAGGTCAAGCTAGTGTTCAGAACTGTGATGTCAAAAATAAGGGAAGGGAGTTACAAGTATGAATGAGAGATGGAGGACAAGAGAGGAGTGGCTACAAAGTTCCCAATTGTAAATTAATGTCCTAATAAAATTGGATCTGACATGGGGCTCACCATTCAAAAGAGCCTTCCATGTGTGTCTGAAAAGGCAGATTACCCACGGGTAACAAATCCAATTAAATGAACAGGAATTAGCAGATAACCAACCATAAAACTCAGGTCCAAGTAGGAATAGAGGGAGGAACCAAGATGCATCCAAGCAGGATGTAATTTGCTGGTGCTTCTTACAAATACATTGTTTAGGGGAAGTAGCATAGATCTGCCAAGCTGCATGAAATGTGTAAAATCATTAATGGGCCTTTCTACAGGAAAGGAAGAGAATAGTCACAATTTATTATTGCAAAAGAAATTAATTCAAATTATGAGATTCACTTACAATTGAAGCAGTTATTTAGAGTGTATGTAAAGCATTTCCCCCCAGTTTAAACTTTGTTGCTGCTAGAAAGCTCTCTTGAAGTAATCAGAAGAAATTCTTAGTTTCTTTGAATTATCAGTGCCTTTTACTCACTAAGGGGTAAAAAAATATATTCCCCTTTCCAGGCAAAGGATGTGTTGTTAGATTCTTCTGTGACTGTGTGCATTTCTCAGTGCAGATTCTCACGAGAGATGCTGTTACTGCCCAGGTGGATGGGGTGGTGCACTACAAGATCCACAGTGCTGTCAGTGCTGTTGCCAACATCACTGATGTCCACTCTGCGACCTTGCTTCTGGCACAGACAACCCTGAGAAATGTCCTGGGTACACAGAGCTTGGCTCAGCTGCTGGTAGGTCGTGAGGAGATTGCACACAGCATCCAGGTAAATCTGGCTCTCAAAATTCACTGACAAGCATGGAGATGTCATCTGGGGAGTAGCAAACTAGAAATAACCTCTCTTTCTTTCTTCAACAATGATAAAAAAATCTCCCTTTATGTTTTTTTTAATTATACATCTCATTGCTTAGAGTCAGAAAGAGTTATTCTATAGGTATTTTGCCAGGTTCTTTTAGCAGCATTATCTCTATCAAAAAGCAATTAAAATTCTGAAATTATCCAGTGACTTAAATAAATCAGTTTAGTCCTTGAAGAGAGGCAGCTGCAAACATGGAGAAAGAGGTTTGCTGCTTGTGGGAAGCTCTATCTTGAGCAGACCCTTGACTGAGGCAAAACTTATATCTCCCGCCACTACAACTAAGAGAACAAAATGGATTTGTTGTATGCTTTAAAATGCCATCTGGTTTATTTTTTGGTTTGGCAGCCAAGCATCTGATTTACTAATTTCAGTCAGCGACAAGGCATAGTCAGACCAAAGAGAGACTGCACCCCCTGGAGCCAGGAGGGTGGCCGTGGGCAGAGCCAGGGTTACAGTGGTGCTGTGGATTGCAGGAGCATCCAGGAGCCAGAGCACAGACAAGTGTGCCAGTGCTGCAGGGCTGTGTTTTGTCTCACCCATAGTGTACTTTTACTGGGTTATGCTGTTTAAGGAAGTTGCTGTAGTATTTCTTTGTAAAAGGGAGAAGTTTGCTAAGTGCCCACTTAAGGAAAGGATGGGGATCCTAATTTAGGAGGCAGGAGAGAAGCCACACAGGAGACACTGGTGTTGACCAGCAAGTGTTTCATGAGGCTGTGGTACCCACTGTGCACACACCACACTGGGTGCTGGTGCCCCTGGAGTGTCCCTCTTTCTGCAGTGCAGGTTTGCCCTGTCCTTCTGTCCAAGCAGGGTACACCCCGTGGCTTTCCCTCTGCCAGCACTGTGCTCTTCCTGGCGTGCTGTGTGTTTGTCCCTAAGGCTACCCTCGGCAGTGCCACGGAGCAGTGGGGAGTCAAAGTGGCCCGTGTGGAGATCAGAGACATCAGGATTCCCGTGGCCATGCAGAGGGCAATGGCAGCTGAAGCAGAGGCTGCTCGAGAGACAAGAGCTAAGGTGAGACCCATGACAGTGTCTGCCCCCAGCTTTCATTTCCTTTTCATAGAACCACAGAATCATGTAGGTTGGAAAAGACCTCTCAGATCACCAAGTCCAACCATTAACTCAGCACTGCCGGGACCACCACTAAACCATGTCCCTAAGCACCACATCTACCTACCCTGTAAATGACCTCCAGGGTTAGTGACTCCACCAGTTCCCTGGGTGTCTTCTTCCAATGCTTGACAACCTAATTTTTTTCCTAATATCCAATCTAAACTCCCCCTGGGGCAACTTAAAAGGCTGTTTCCTCTTGCCCTATGGTTCCAGGAATCCAAGCTAGTTTTCTCCTCATTGTAAAGCTGGATTTTCCCCACTATGGGCAGCATTTCCATGCCATTTCCATTTCTGTTCCTTTGCAGGTTGTAGCAGCAGAAGGAGAAATGAATGCTTCCAAAGCTCTCCAGAAGGCCTCCATGGTGCTGGCCAAGTCTCCAGCAGGTCTGCAGCTGCGTTACCTGCAAACACTAACAACTGTGGCAGCACAGAATAATTCAACCATTGTCTTCCCTCTCCCTATAAATATGTTTGGGAGTTTGGGGCAGAAAAGTACAGGGGGTTAGAGGCTGTTCTAGCTAGCTCCTAGGCCAGAGAGATTTGAAGGTTTTCCTAGGAAGCAAGGGGGTCCCGATTGGTAGAATTGAAGTAGAAGCATGTTTGGGTCCTCTGTCCCGAAAATGAGAGTAAAACTAGTTTAATAATCACACACAGCTCCCACATTGAGACTACATTTGCAAAGTTCAGACACTAAGCAGTTCCAGCTTTGACTCACCTCCAAGTCAAATGGAAGAAAATATGTAAAATGTATGTTAGACCTAATATAAAATTTTAATGATGCTTTCACCACACTTTACAGAGTCTTGAGTGTTGCAATTATTTGGTGATTTGTCTGCTAGGCAAGAAACTCTGAGCTGTTGATGTACTCCACAGAACAGAAGGGTCAGATGTTGGTATTTAACTCAATCCCTGTGGAGTGGAAAGGAAGGATTTGGCTCTTAACCTTAGAGGTATTCTTTCATAAATATTGGCAGAATTACTGTATAATTGGTAGGTCAGTGGAACAGCCTATTCTTTATCTTATATTTATAGAAATTAATACTTGCTTTACTGACCTCGGCTGTATTTTGCCTTATCACTGACATTTATATGAGCTCTGCAATAAAATAAAGAGAATGTATGATCAGGCATTACAATCACATTTCCTAAATGTGAAAGCTGGGGCAAACCTCAAGGTCCTCTGTCAATTTAAGTGTCTGTCTTACACCTTCAGCAGGTTTCTCATCTTCCTTGACATATGTCATGAAGCAGTCATACAGGTTCTCCTAAAATAAGCCTTCCCTACCCTCCATCCATGCAATGCTTGGCAGCTGAGAAGAAGATGTTGCTGATATCCAGGTTCAGCTGATGCTAACTTTGAGCCTGCAGCCTTCAAAAATAGCTGGTCTGTTCACAGTTCAGGCACAGAGCAATGAACTGTCTTCTGTGAATCTGAAATTGCTTGTGATGGAGCTGTTCTGGTAGGTGCTGCTGCAGTGCCATGTCTTGTCCACATGAGCATCACTGCTGCCCCTTCTATCAGTAGGGTCATTTGACTCCAAATTAACCACCTCAGCATGGACCTAGTAATTATCATATCATTGAAACTGGCCCTTCTATTTTTACTGCAGTGATTCACAAGCAGTGCAGGTGGCAAATGTTTGTGCTCTGTAGCTGCTGGCACAGAGTGATATGAGCATCTGTGGATGGTGACCTACTCAGCTCTTCTCTGCTTCAGACACGACTGCCAAATGGTATTTTGCTGGCAAACTAAAGAAGCAAAACCTGTAGTTAAAAGTTGTCTCCTTATCAGTGTTACCAAAACATTTTCTATAGAATTTTTCTTATCCTAAGAAAAGAACAGTTTTGAGTTGAACTCTAAAAAAAGAAAAGCTTGAAAGACATGTGGCTACCGAGTGCCAATAAAAGCAGTTCTGAGCTACCAGCCTAACAAGCCTGTGCAAGACTTCCCGAGTCCAGCACAAGACATGCCCAGTGTGCCACTTCCAGTTCCAGCTTCAGAAATGTGTGGAATCCAGCCATGGGGTCAGCAGGACTCACAACCAGAAACTAGCTGATGTGTTGAAGCATGAGTGCTGGTATCTCTTCTCTTTCAGCAGCAGTGTAACACAGGTAAGACCATGAATGCCCAGTTTTCTTTTTGACGCATGAAAATGTCTTGGCCTTTTTTAAAATTATATTTTTCTTGCCCAGGACTGCAGGAATTAATCATCTCTGCAAGCACAAATTTTTCTTTTGACTCTCTGCAGGGCAATTGCACTGTTGTATAATGGCTTAAGGAGACAGAAATTCCTGCTCTCTCTTCCCCAGTGTCAGGTACAATGAACACAATAACCAGTACAGTAGCTGCATTCTTTGTTGTATTACCCACACACACATCCACAAGAGGATACCACAATCAGCAAAACAGCAATGGAAGCAGCCCTGCAATGTTTCAGGTGCCACTGGGATGCACCTGAGGCTTTGCAGGAAGTTTTCTGGCAGAAGAATTCTGGAAGAAGGCGAGCTGCAGTCCCACAGAGAGATGTGGGGGTCTGAGCCATCGTTCAGACGTGGCACAGGCTGTCAGTGGTGCTCAGGAATTCCTGCAGGTGAGCACAGCTCTGCCGGCGCAAGGTGCTGCGGCACTCACTGTCCTCTGGAATTTTCTCCACCCAGGCTTGTGCATCCAGTAAGTACTGCATCCTGAGTGAAAATGGGACAGGTAAACAAGGTTAGTCATTATTCCTGACATGGAGCAATGGGAGAGTATAGTCACTGAGCTGCTGCATCCCTCCACAGAGGCATCTCTGAGGTCAAGAGTTATACTCACCGAGGAACTTGCCTGAAACTTACTTTCACCAGCAGGTTAACTGAGCTTTGAATAAAGTCTGGGAAGCGTCAGTGCCAAGCTGGGACAGACCTGGCTGTACTTGTGTTTTGAGTGTCAGGTAAGCCTGGGCTAAGTTTCTGTTAGAGCTTTCCAGAAGGGCACAAAAGGCCCAAGTGCACACCACAGAGACAGTGAGGTGGTGTTTAGTTCCAACAGAGTATTCCAAAATGTTTCCTAATTTTCTGTGATGAGCAGCCATGTAACTTCCAGTATTTCATGACTGAACTGGAGAAGACTTTGGAAGTTAAACCTCTGCTAGGAGACCCCAGTTTCTATATGGCTTCTTTTGAAGAAGGCAACTGACTTAGGCTCTCACTTTAGCATCATAAAGAGACAGGGATGGGGCTTTTAAGGTTTTAGGAAGTGGTGCTCACAGCTTGATGGAGATCTCCTCCCTAGAAGCTTTCAGAGTGTCTTGGGGTGACTTTATGATGTATATCCCCTATCACCACTCTATGCCCAGAAATTAACTCAGTGCCTTTCTGTGCCTTTAAACTGAGCCTGAGAGGGGGGAGAGGAAAAAAAACCGAGCGAACTTTTCAAAACAATTGTTCAAGGACACGGACACAGATTCCTTGGTTTTTGCAGCGGTGAGAGCGGAGGAAGCTACTTGCTTGCTTTTCAGCCAGTTTTCGGCTCGTCTTCTCAGGACGGAGAGCTGACCTTTGTTTCCTGGGACTTTGGTTTTTCCCCTTTTTCTTCTCCTTCTGGACTGTTTCAACAACAGCAGAACACATCGGGAGAATTTTTCTCCGAGGCCCAGAGGTGGGCCCATGGCCTCGCCGGCTCAGCTCCGAGGAGGAGAGAGACCACACCTACAGAAGGACTCTGAAATCTTCTCAGGTTTCTCTCCATAGTGAGAGATTTCATTATTTAGCATTATTATCTTTTTCCTGTGTGTTGGTTAAATAAATAGTTTTATCTCTTTCACTTTCCTTTGAGGAAAATTTCTTTTTTCCTGAACCTGAAAAGGAAGGAGGGGTGGTTGTAACCTGCCTTTCTCACAGAGGATATTTCCTCCAAATTTGGCCAAACCGGCACACAGAGGCACTACCTTTCTCCAGTTCTGTGCAGGGAAATGAAACATTTAAGATGTCTTCCTCCCTGAATATTTGTTAGTGTCATGCTAAATTCCTACTCAGATAAATTCTCTTTTCTCATTGAAGTGTGACAGTGAGAAATGAGAAGAATATGCTACTTGCATGCATGATGTAACAGCAACCTTGGGAGCCACTCTTAGTCACAGTCCCACATATTTCTTCTGCTAACACAGGAGCTGTTTAAGGCATCTGCAGTAGATGGACTGGGTAGCTTTTCCCATTCTCCTTTTCCAGCTGTGAGTTTTTAACCCAGTGGAGCCAGGGCCAGATTTGATTCTGGGAAGTCTGGGAATCAGAAGTCTGGGAACCACAGATCCATGAGCCAATAGATTTGGGTGGTTCAGCTCTCCCCACAGCGCCCCTTTTGCCTATGGAGCAGAACTATTTGCACTTTAGTAAATTCAGCAGAATCGGTCCCTGAGAAATTCGGTGCTGCCTTTGCTTTCTGGAGGCATTCTAAAACCCAGAGAATCCTCTGGGTTTATGGTCCACAATAGTGGCTGCTGCTGCCCAGAGACCATTTTGCACTTACTTGTTGTTGCAATCAACCGTTTCCCCGTCTCTCCCCATGAGGAGGTAGCGTTTGCCAGGCACAATGTTTAACTTGCACATGGAGCGTGTCAGGAACTGTCGGTGGTCACCCACTTGGATGCTTTCATCGGCAGCTTTGGGGCAAGAAGGGAAAACCCCATGAACTTTTCTAATAAAGAGAAGAACTGTAGCCCACAGGACACAACCCCCTGTGGTCATTTGCCCCACTGCTAAGCCAAGGTAATATTTCACTTGGGAACTGGGGACAGGGGAATAAATGGCCGTGCTATGGTAGGATACATTTCCCTTGCGACCTGACAAAGACTAAGCCACTTCTGCCTTAGCTGGCTGTCTTGGTCTTTGCAGTAGTTATTGAAGAAGCTGTTTTCCTATAGACCTTAGGACCTTTCAGACATTATGGAGTTTGCTTAAATCTCAGACACTGAAGGAAAAGCCAAGGAAAATAGAAAACATGTGTCTTGGGGTGACTTTATGATGCTGTATCCCCTATCGTCTGCCCTATGCCAGACATGAGTTCTGTGCCTTTAGAGCTAGGTCCAAGAGAGGGGGGAAAGCTGGTGGAATTCTTTTAGCAGCCTGTGTTCAAAAACACGGACTCCCCGCACTCTCACCGCTGCAGAGGCGAGGAAGCACCTTCCTGCTTTTCCCCAGCTCTCGGCTCCTTTTTCTCAGGAGAGAGACACAGAGTCAGAATTATTTGCTTTTTAGTTAGCCTGCTAGCTGAGGCAAGATCTTTTCCTGGGACTGTGCCTTCTTCTTCTTCCCCTGGAACTGTTCAGCTCAGGTCTGGAACACCATCACCGGGAGGCCCCATGCCGTGGCCTGGAGAGGCCCACGCTGCACCCCAGCGCAGGAGAGAGCAGAGCCACATCCACAGAAAGGATTCTGAATCTACCCAGGTCTTCTCCACAGAGAGAGGTTTTATTATTTAACATTATTCATTCTCTTGTGCCTGCGTGCACCCTGCTTGTTAAATAAACAGCATTTGTTCACTTTCCTCCAAGAAATCTCTTTCCAAACCTGGTGGGGGAGGCGCTGCTGAAAGCTGCCTTCTATTAGAGGACCCATTAATTTTGGACATTTCCTCATAATTTGTCTCAAACCAGGACAACATGCTGTCTTCTATTTCAGAATGCTCAGGTTCAGGGTGGTCTTAAAAGCTAGCAAACTAAATTCAAACATTTTGAGGCTCAACAATGCAGCAGACAGTATTATAATCTCACTCTCCTTCGTACACCTGACCTGAAGCTTACTGATTCAGCCTTTATGCTAGTCCCTCAGAATCTGATACAGAGGACACAGTCCTACTGATCTCCATGTTAAAATAACTTAGAAGATTCTGGTCTGGATTCTGGCCCAGAAGATTATTCATACAGAATAATCTGCCCACTACAGAAGTGGGCATCCAAGGCAGATGAGATGGCTGCTCAGATACTGCAATGACATGAGAGCTGAAAAGATGCTTATTCATCAGACCAATCTCAGGTCATGAGGACACGATGTTGTTTAACTAAAACAGTTATCAAAGTCCATTTGAAGTAAAAAGCAATTAACAGCAATATTCTAATTTCTTACTCTAACTATAATTTGAAATTTCCTGCACAAATTCAATATTAAACCAGTTTAAATTACAGGTAAATTACACCTTTTTATCAGTCTTTTTATCGGTCAACAGAAACTTGTGCAGCTTCTGCTGTAATATAGAGTATTACATTACAAATATGGAAAGTCTAATAATCAAAACTCTAAAAGTAGAATAAAAACCTGAAGTAGAATATTCTAATATTATTTAGATTTCAGAGACTTTGACATAGACTGCTGGTCTGTAAAACCCAGCTTTAAGAACCTTATCTACCACCTAGTTAAAACTTACATTAGTTTTATATATGGCACTTATACATCTGCATTTTTAGAGAGAATAATAAGTCCTGTAGGTTTTCTCATATAACCCAAGACCTTTTTGCTGTTCCTATGCTAAATCGTGTCCTGAATTTCCATTTTGTTCATGGAATGTGGAGATGGATTGGAACTACTTGAGAAAATGATGATGTTATGCCTCATCGGGCTTAAATTACCAAGGTGTTTCTTGGTTCATATGCTTCACAAATGGCCTAATACAGTTCAGACAGTGGGATCATAAACATTTGAGTCACTACCTTAAGTGGCTATTACGTAATTTTCAATTTTAAATTTCCAATTAAAAAGAAAAAAGTTGAAATTTAATGTTTCAAAGCATCCAAGCAGAATTTAAGGAAAACAATTATTTCAAGTTTTAGAATCTAGAAGGGGAAATAATTTTTAAAAATGGGGGGAAAAAAAGAAGAGGAAAAAAAAGATTCTGTGCAACTTTGTATGGGCTATACTCTTCCCCTAAAGGACTCCTGAAGGACTCATAGGACATCATAAGTATTAACTATCCAAAACATATACACAAATTCCATCAATAATCAAAGTAATCTGAGAAGCACGCATCTGCAAAATTCTCTTTTGCTGACTCCCAAACACAAATAAGTGTTTCTATCTGTCTTCTGAACCAACCCTTCAAAGACTGTTAAGGAAATAATGCCAGGGTCCAGAGAATGAGATTTTACCCTACTAATTCTCACCTACACTTGGTGATGGCAAGAGAGGCCAACCTCACTCAAAAGAGCCACAGAGCGTACAAGAGATAACAGCTCTAGTTCAGTCACAGGCTGATTTGGGTGCAACACCTCACTTTTTCTTCATCCTCATATGGCTTCATGCCTCCATGCCAACCATTCCCACGCCTGCTGAAAACTTACTGATGCTCAGAAGCTACATCTGACAGCACAAACCAAAAAGGATTTTCAAGTATGTGGGAATAGAAGGCATCTTTTCCCTCGAACTTCACATTCAAAGGATGTTTCTCTCAGCTACCAAAACCCAAAATCGTTCCAGTGCTTGCCTGCAAGTTGTGAGTAAAAATGCATTTGGACCCAGAGCCCTAAAGCCTTTAAATTCTGTAGGTATTCTGAAGAGATTAATAAAACTTTCCATCAGGATACCATAATCTCCTAGTCACTATTTTGATCACTAGGTACATTATCATTTCCCTCCACATGGAAAGCCCTGGGTATGTCAGATGCTCTCTCTGGGCTCAGGAAGCATGGACCTTATTTTCCTACAGGATCTGAACATTGGGCACAGATCACAAGTTGTGTGCCACGAAGTGCTGTGTGACATTGCCAGTCCCATGGGCATAGATTGATGGAGTGAGTTAATTATTCTGTTCCTGAGAGGGAAGATTTCAAAATCTTTGAAGTTGCTTTTTAAAGGCAATCTCTGGCTGCCAAACTCAAAACTGGTGACTACACGATACCCCAGCAGCTGAGGTCTAACATGTCATTTGACAGCTTCCCCAAAAATTGCTTTGAGGAGTATCAGTGCTCTCTGATGCTGCTGATTAAGTTCACATGGGGGAAGCTGGGATGGCAGGCCTGCAAAAGGACATTGTCTAAGAGCTGTGCAAATCTTCACACTGCACCTAACAACAAAGAAAACTATTTCTTTATCACAGTTATTAAATTGAAGTTCCAGAAGTTTTCCTGTCTTCATTGGCCTCAGGCAAGTCACTGTGGAGAACTCTCCACAAGGGTTGCAATTGCTTAATAATTAGTTGAGTAATAAGCACTTCAAATCTTCATCCTGTATCAGAACAGAAGTCAGTGGATATGTCTACACTAGAAAAAACAAGGATCTGTCAACAGTCTGTAAAATGAACTAGTTGATGCAGAAGACATAATATCCACACTATGCATGGTTTTTGAAGGGTTTATCTTAGACTAGCTCCGGTTTATAGCCATGGACTCAATGCAGCTGGAGTGTGTCCTCTGGTTTGGTTTCATCTGAAATGATTGAAGCTTGTGTGCTCTGGGATTGCACAATGTGAACCAAAAATCTACCCCTGGGCTGAACTGAACAATGAGGCAGCTGCACCAAACAAGCCCGGCAATAAATACACCTTCTTGAAAGCCTAGTGTAGAAATAATATATCTGACCCTACTTTTCCATGGCAGAAGAAGTCATCTGGCATGGCTCATGCTGGGTAAAATTTAGTCAACCTAGTTCTCCTACAGGTGAATAAAAGGAGTCAAACAATACTTACCTGTTTTAAGGATTTTGTGGATTTTGGCCTCATAGTAATCAAAAACATTCTTCTTTGTACTGTTGAGGATCTCCACCTCATATGCTGCAACAGACAACAGCTCTGTGATGCCAGATGGCAACATGAAATTGCATCCAAAGACTGATTAATAGGTGTGCTTTTACCAAGTGCCTGAACAGAGACCAGTGTCCCGTCTATTCACAAACCATGGAGTTATTAATCAAGAGACTCTAGATTTGTATTCCTTTCTTTGTGTTTTTTTCAAGGAAGCTCCTCTGTGGTGAGGTTTTCACTGTTTTTTCTGTCTTGTTAGCATCTAACTTACCAATAGTGACAAACCAGTTTTCCTTCAGTAGTTTATCCAATTTTTTATTCCAAGAAGAGGCCAGAAAGGCAAATTAACAAAGGGAAAAATATTCATCTAGCTCTGCAGAAGGAGCTACTGCATTATGGCATGACATGGAAAACCTACCCTTTATTTACATCCTGTAACACGAGGGATGCATGGGATTGTGATACTGAACCGTGGGTTTTTTCAAAACCCTGTAACATAATGTCCATCCTTCCTTCCCCCAGCATCCTGCTGCATCTTTCCAAGGCCTTTACTTCCCAATTCACTGCCCTGATGACTATGACTGCTCATGCCTTCCTTTCATCTCCTCAGCCGCTCGGTCACATACAGAAACCCTACTCAATTCAGGAGAGGTCTGGGCATGTAAAACTACAAGTTTGTACTTATTAAAATGAACAATGCTGACCCTGACAGTTGTCTTTCATGCCTTACCATAATCTGCAGTAGGTTGGTAGCAGGCAAAACTAACACGTGTGGTTTGTGTTAACGCTTTACTGAAAGTTGATTTTTGTCTTGGGCAGGGACCTGGAGGGAAGAAAATAAATGATACACATCTGTAGGCATGGGTATGTAGACAGATGTAGTTTACACACATTCACACATCAATATAACAGAGAATATAACGGTAGAACAACTTTCTTAGTGGCGTCATACAGGGTTTTTACATACACACTCACATGTGTATATATATATTGCATTTAGCTATCAAAAGATCCCAGATATCTTAGGGAAAAACCAATTTGATACTGAACATCCTGGAGGATGAATGTGTCCTGTATTAAACATTAGGATAATTCTAATGGTTCTTTCTGGGCTTAACAATTCCCGTGTTAAGTGTTCCTAGAAGTAACTATCTTCTTTTAGACCAGCCTGTGTAGTCATTCCTTACCTTCTGCACACTGGCACACGTTGGTGTGGCAGAGCTTTGAAAGCATGGCACTGTGCTTGGGAGCACCGTAGAACACACTGCACTTCCTGTCTGTGGACAAGGAACAAAACAGCTTGTCTGGGAGGGCTCAGGTGGAAAAGCCTGTACAGTACAAACCACATTTGCAGCCCAGCTTTTCCCTGGTCCAGAGAAAGCGGAGCACTGAGGGATCAGATGCACATCAGCAGTTCACAAAGACATATCTCTTAGGCACCTAGAGTACAGCATTTCCTTTCAGCTGGGCAACAGTTTGGGGTTATTTTTGTTCAGTTTGGATAATTTTTATTTGGGCATTTTGTTGTTGTTGTGGTGGTTGTTTGTTTTGGTTTGTTTTCTTAAGTTGAAGTCTTCACTCCCCCCACCATGTTTTTTTTTGTTCACTCTGGAAACTATTAATCTTAAAAACATCTTTAGCCCATAAAACAAAAGGGAACAGTGTACTGTTTCACAAGAAGATAGGATCAACCAATAGTTAGTGCTTTAAACCCAGTGTAAATTGTCTTGGATTCCTCAGTTAAGGCAAAGTAGAGATTTGACCTAATTTTCAAATATTGTTTACATAGCTTTGGCAAATGGGGATGATTTGCATTTAACCTTCTTTGAATGGTTAACAAGACTGGTTTCCCTGGCAAGCACACTACAAAAGTCAAACCTCTAAGATTGCCTATCTTAGATGTATAAAGACACAGCCTGACAAAACAAAATGTGAGTGAAACATGCTTAAAAGCACCTTGAGAAACAGGAAGTCAGGAAATCTGATTTAAAAATCCATGAGTGTTAAAGTTCATATTTTCAGTCCATTTGCAATACTGGACCATTCCTGAGAAGATCTCTGTTTAGATAATCTGAAGTAAGTGGAAGACAGTTATGCAAATCAGGTTATTTTATCACTTGACAAAATTACATGGTTTTACACTCTACATCAAAATCAACTTTCTGTAGTCTGGAGGGGTTTTTTGAGGATCTCTGTTAAGTAGTTGTGCATCATTTTTCTGTGCTCTTACCAGGGTTGTAAAAATCATAAAGGATGGCATTTGCTGGCTGAACCAAGCCCATGGGGTTGATTTGCTTTGCCCCAAATGATATACAGTCTGGGTCGGGTCCACTCGGGAGCTGGAGGAAAAAGGAACAACAGTTTTGATGAGAAAACTAACTCACTCTCCTCAGTCAATTCTTTAATGTTTGTGCCTGTGCTAGCAGTTGAACACTTGTTTCTGATGACATAGCTGAGTTAATACTGGTATCTGCTTTGGCTGTGGAGGGGAAGCAACCCAAGTGGGTGTAGGGTGGAGTCATTATCCAAAGTATTGGGAAATATACACAGAAACTAGGACTCCTGATGCTTACATTTGTTTGTCATTATATAGATCTTGGTCTTGACATGCAAGATGTCCATGTAGAATTTACAGGACTGCCAGTTAACACTTTTGTTATTGTGGATGGAAAGCATCCCTTCTGGCTAGAGAGGGAGAGGATTTCTCTTTATTCTTGGGTCAAAGGCCAAATCTTGAATATGAACTACATCTCCTGGGACAAAGAAAGATGGAAGATGAAGGTGTGTGTTTCCCTCTTCCCTTCCTTCTTTCCCTCTGTTCTTTCCAATGAGCCGTTCAATAATAACAAATGACAAAAATTACAGAAAGGTAATGGAGAGTGAAAAACACAATGATTAGATTTTTAAAAAGTCTATAAGCTATCTGAAATGGCAGGGATTAGAAAATCATTGGGTTTGCTTACCTCCCCAAAGTAGAGCAAAACCTTCCCTTCCTTGTACTCATAGTGCTGAATGTACCTGTCTGAAGCTGTCACCAGCTGCAGGAAAACAAAGAAACAAACAAATCAGAACCAACCCCTGGCAGAACAGGAACACCTTTGCTACCACCCTCTGTATTCTAGTTTGCTTTGTTCAGCCCTCTTTCTTCCTCCCTAAAGGAGAAAGTCCCTGAGAGCATGAAACTGAGCAAACCTCCCTCAACCAAGCAGGCTCCAGAACCCAAAACTCCCTAGCCATATTTTCAGAGCACTGTGCCCTATCTCCTTGTCACTGTGCCCTGCCACCAACCACCTCTAACAGACTACTTGAATTGTGCTCTGCAAGCACAGGATGCGCTGTCCTGGTGTGTCACAGGACAGCAATATGTGATAAGGAGAGGCACATTAGTGCCCTGCTGAGCCCTGCCCTAATTTCTTTTACTGGGGACTAAGAAGGCTGAACTCTGTTCTCCACAAGCTTTGTATTTCTTGTATAAATTCAGCAAATATTTTTATTAGAATGAGAATAGTGAAAATCAATCAATCAATCAATCTATCCATCCATCCATCCATCCAAAATCTGTTTTCCCATGTTTATTCTATGGATTTTTGGAAAGATTTTGAAAGAAAAATTTTCTAAAGGGTCTATAAAAGGTTGTACAGAGAAGTGTGTTTCTAACCTGTTCAAGTTCCTTCGTGTCAGGCTCCAACCCACTCAGCAGAGTGAGATCAACCAGGGACATCTTTGGTGCTTTGGAACCTGTGGACCTTTATAAGGGAGATGGTCAGCTGTGAACACCTGCACTGAACAGCCAGGTTGCTTTGAAGAGTTTGGATCTTCAGGCTTGCTAAAGGTGAAGCAAAACATTCTGCTCCATTTAACTTTCCTAAGTGGATTTTAATTTGAAAATTAGCTGCTTAATTCATTAAGAGTCATGAGGTAAGATGAGTCATCTAAGCTACTCAAATGGTCAGCCAAAACCCAGGTGTCTAGCCTAAGCTTTTCACATAGACTTTCCTTAGAGCTGATAGGCAGAAAAACATCACCTGTAAACAACAGTTCATTCCACCTTAAAAGCATTGTTGAAGACAGGGAAGTAAACAACACTGACAAAGTCTCTGTTCTCTATTACGTATAAAGTGGAGATAAGAAATAAATTTATCCAAATATTTCACAGACTAAGTCAAATTTACATCACCTTTGCTGTCTGAGGCAAAATCCTCATTGCTGTAATTATCCACTAAATACATGTATTGGATTTCCAATCTTTCTGCTTTCACCTTCTCTAAAATCAGGTAGTTATGTCATTCCTGGAAATTGAAGTTGTTCTGTACTCACACAGGGTGCCTTGACATGAGATATTTTACATATACTTAGTGGTACTTCAGAACTTTTTATTTTGGCACTTTCCTATAAGGGATGCACCACAGTGTGGGGAAGAAGAATGGTGATGTAATTCAAGCCTTCAGTTTTTCTCCCAGTCTTAACTACAAGGAGTTTCACACTATTGCCTAAGCCTCAGCCTAACATTCAGCAGAACAGTGATGCAGAACAGTGGATCTGGGAGCTGATAAATAAATGGTACATAGCAATTAATGGGGAAGATGATGCTTTGGCCAGTACACAATTCGCTGAATATGTGTTTAATTAGGGAGAGTGAAACTTGGGAATTAGAGTAACTTCAGTCGTCCCCTGCCATTGTTCATGACACCGTCTGGGAGGGGGGATAAAACTACTGTCTTCAGGGCTTTGCCAAAGCCAGTAGAAAATCAGAATTCTACTGGGGAGCAAAACCTCCTTCTGTCATCCTGTTCCTTTCTAGAAGAGGAACCCAGGATAGCCACTAATTTGTGCTTCTGAGACCAATGCCAGACTGTAAATGGGAGCAAAGACAGGTGTTTCAGTGTTATGCTGCATGGGAGGGTTTCTTTTTTGCTACCTCTGCCTTTGCCAACTTCTTGTCACAGCAGAGACCCCCATCTACCTCCTCTGCTGTCCTAGATAGTATTAGACATACTTTCTTTTTTATGAGGCCACAGTGTGACCACAAAGGAAGTAACAGCAACTCTCCAGAAAGTGATTAAACTCTGTAAATGCTTTACTACTGCATTCCAGTTGTATTTACCTCTTTTAATAAAGGATTTCTTTCAAATTATTAGCCTACCAGGTGCTTTAGAGTCTCCCCAGAGTCTGACAGGGCAGATTCTGCAGTGGACATTTGAAGTCTATGTAAGCCATGTAAATAAACCTCATCCATTACGTGGAAACCTTTCTCCTGCCATGGGAGGGAGGACATGCACTCACAGTGTATGCAGACTCACAGAAGGTCACTAGGTTGGATGCTGAGCTTGTGGTTATGAAGAGTGTGACAAAGGACAATAACAAAAGAAGAGCTGATCTTGCAGACCTACCTGACACAGACTTTGTATTGCAAGGATTCTGTTTTGCTGGGAGTGGTCACATCCCTTTTTCTTCTACTGCGGATATCAAACCAATCCATTTTAGACAGCATCTCAGATGTGTTGTTTCCTGAAGTAGTCAAGTCCTCATAATCATGATCTTCATCAGAGTATTCAGCTTCTGGAGGTGAGAGACATGGTCAGCCATGCACAAATTTGTCTGTGAGTTGGCTCCTTTTGGTATAATGATAAATATCAGTGGGCAGTCATGCCATCACTGTGAGTTTTATAACTTTTATAAGTGCACTGCACACTGTGTCAGTGTTTCCAATTCATTCAGAGTTAGAATTTCAGGGGTAACTATAGTAAGAATAACTGACAAATCTAGCTAAGAATGGGGTTTAGGCTATGCATAAATATGTAAAGGACAATCCCTCCCTCCAAAAGTTAACAATTCAAACAAAAAAATGCAGACATAGACAGAGATGATGATGAATACACACTTCAGAGGATGGAGAACACATTCTTGCTCATATGAAAGACCTATGACAGATCAGCCTCAAAGAGTTTTAAGCCCACATGGCAGGTGCCTTATTAGGCAGGGAACTGAGCTGGGATTTCCCTTCAGTGAAGGGAATTCACGTCCTGTTTCTCAAGGGTATCTGACTGTACCTGTGTAACTTTGAAGTACCTGCTGCACCTACAGTCACTCAGATAGTTATTATACCATTTAAAAATAAGAATAAGAATAATTAGCTAAATGAAACAATAGGTAGCCAGAGTTCAGAGGCTTCTCCTTTTCCTTGTTTCATTCATTTGTTCCCACTTTCCAAGGCTAGAAAGCTATGAAATATCATTAGCAGCTGGCCAAACGTGTCACCTTTGAGACCCAACCCCTGCCCTTTTCACTCACCAGAGTACTTCAGGCTCCCTTCCACTTCCACTGTCAAAATCAAATCATTGCAGGTGTTGTTCTTCAGCTCAGGTGACCAGTACATTTTTAATATCTAAGATGAACAAATGAAGAGCAAGCCACTAAAAATATCATTTAAATAACAAGGAATTTACTCATCCAGGACTTCTACACATGGTGAAGGGACATGGGAATATGGAGAAAAAGACCAGTCCCCCAGTGGCACAGACTGGTTCCAGAGGACTCTCATGGATATAAGCAGGTCCCATGTGCAATTCACAAATGGTGTGCGACTCCTTTGAGATAACCACTCTCCATTCCCAGCCACAAAGAGGTCTTTCAAACTCCAGCCACCTCTATCACCCTTGACATTTTACACTTTTAATAAAGTTAAAGACAGGAAAAATTGACTGTCCATAAGGCCAGGTTTTAGGCCACGAATGTTAGAATTTTGGAGGTAGGAATACAACGGTTGAGGCCATGGCAAGTAAGTTTTCACTGTGTTTTCAAAAAGGGATTAAAAGAAGTCCAGTTGGACTCTGGATTTTGAATTTACAGCTTACACTCATTGTCCCATTTCCTTTGCCGTTTACAGATACTTCAAGTTTTCTCCCAAGTTCAAACTGCGAACCAAAGGAAAAAAAAGATGGTTAGTCTGGGATCAGCATTTGATCTATTGTTTTCCTGGCATTTTGACAGTCTTCTATGCCTTTACCCCCCCTGACCTGGGTGGGGAAAACCTTTAGCTATGGAAGGAATTATGAGACCTCAAGTGTAATAAGATTTTAAGTGTGCTGTGTTGCTGCATCTTACTGGGCTGTTTTAGGGCCCACTCTCTCCTTTGTATCCTGAATTTCACATTTTCACAGTTCTCAGCACATTGAAGATCAGAATATTCCCCTTCTTCCTCAATCCCTCGAAAGAGGGAATCCTGGCTCCCTTGGGCTCCTGGCTGCTCTTCACTTTTGGGAGAGATTCACATCACCAAAGTCCTCGAAGAGGCAGGAAAGCACCTCTCAAGTGTGTTGCTAAGCATCTGCAGGGTGGTTGGGGTTTTTTTGTTTGTTTTGGGTTTTTTTTCCTTTAAAAAGATTCTGTTGTTTTACAGATTAAATTATTTCAAGGTGTTATAAACCAGCTACTTCATGGTTGCTTAACATGAGAAAACCTAGGCCAGATGATCCAATTTCTCCTGTTTGAGGCAAAAATGTTTTAAAAAAAAAGATGATTCTGTACCTCTAGCTGCTTCTGAAATTCTTCATGGGCATCAGTCAGAACAATGCTGTAGTAATATTGCCTTCCAGGTGTTCCTAGTCTGACAGTCAGGTCAGTGGAAGCAGTGTTCAGTGTCTGTATGCTGTATGCTGACAGAGCTTCTAAGGCCACCACTGTGTCCTAGGTGAGAAAGAAAAGCAAAAAAAACTAGTAGTTATGCCAGGTTATTTCAACAACATGTGAGATGACATTATCAGTCACCTTGAATTCAGTTTTATGCTTTTTGCTGCTTTGAAGTTCTCCTGTGTTTGTCTGTTCCTACTTGCACAGAACATTAATTTAATTTCCCAGCTTCTTCTTATAGCACTAAAATTGTAAACACATCGGAGTCCTGACCTTAGATTATCATACGTCTTCTTGAAGACAAAGAATTTTCTTTGCTGGCTTTTAACTATTTTACTTTGGCCCATTGCTAATTAACTACCCAAAATCTTCAGTGCTTCATACACCAAAGAAGTTGAAAATAAACTGTTACGATGCTTTCAAATCTAAATGAAAAAGTTTTTGAGGGGCTTTTATTTCCTTCCCTCCCCTTAAGACTGCCCCTGAACTGGTGGTCAGGCACCTGTGTAGAGCAGTACCCTCCGCCGTAGTTCCTTTTTTCTGTCAGCCACGCAGCAATAGGCCTTGCATATTCCATGTCTTCCAGGAGCAAGGTTTGAAGCAGGGCATAGGCAGTGGTTTCCACCGAGACTGCGTTGTTGCCATTTCCCCAGTAGCGCTGCTTCTTTGCTGCAAGAATAACTCAGTCTTGAGTGCCCTTGGCAGAGGCATTTGCCAAAAATCGCTATTGCTCTACACAGTGGATATTTCATGTCATGGCACTGCGGAACCACAAGACACAGGTGCTGTTGTGAGAGCAACAAATCGCTTGGCAAGCAAAGAAAATGGGAAAGGAAACCCACAATTTTCGATTTTGACTTCTCCAACCATCACAGTCTAATGATCCCATTGTACAGAGATGTCTATCTGATGGAGTGGTAGCATGGTGTCTGGCAGTCCCTCAGGCATAATAGTATTAATTATGGCCACAAATCCAGCCTTGATTAAGGATTCCCTATGCTTAAACTGGGGCTATTAAACTGTAATATATTTACCAGACGCATTGGGAGGAATTAACAGGACTGTGGTGCAGCCGCGCAGCCGACTGACTCAGCAGCCACCACAGCCACACCCAGTGGGGGCAAGTGGTGACATCCATGGGGAGCTGGGACAAAGCACTCAGAACTGGTGGGGGGCTTTGAGGGCGGGTGGGCTGGAAGAGACACCTCCCTCTCGACCACAAATCCAGTCTGGACTACTCCCGTGTGTTACTATTTTCTCATACGAAGTTTCTTCTTTCTCATTTGGCTTGGACTTTTTTTTCTTCCCAAGGGAAGCAGAAAATATAAATGAATATTTACTGTCATTTTGTCCCACTTCCAGAATCAGAGAAGGTCGTGATCCAAGCTTCATTATGCTGTCACTTTATAGTGCTATTAATTATGAAAATTACATATTAAAATTTCAAACATTGAAATATTTAATTATACAATTTAAATAATTAAGTACACATGTACATACAGTTGTATGTATGTACATACATACAGTTGTACAAAATTAATTGTTTTTCATTTACTTCAATTTGTTTTGTTCATGTAAGTGTGCTCAGAGTGTTTCAATTAGGAAAAGTGCTGTCCAAAGGGATTTTTAAGAATGGTTACCAGTACCTCCATCAAAAGAAGAACAGTCCCTTAATTTTTCTTGAACAAACTGAGCATCTTCACTATCAGACTGCACAATTGTCAGAGCATAAGCAGTGATTACTGTAGAATAGCAGTCAGTATTTCTTATAAATTGATTTTTCATGTAAGCCACTGTTCCTGTAATCACTCGTGCCTGTGGAAACAGAATGGATCCATTTGTAAAGATCACTGACACCTACTGTTACTTCTGGCAAGAATACCAGGAAATTAGAATACTTCACTGTAGTCATTTTTAAGACAATTATAATAATATTTGCTTAGTGATTAAAGCCACTGATGATGGAGTGTGTAGCTCAAAACTTGAGCTTTGTTGTACAAAACAAAGCTTGTTGTATATTAGGCCATGGCATCTTTTCCTATCCAGCACAGATGTGAGCAGATTTTAAACTCCTCATTTGCAGTTCTCCAAGAGGCAGTAGGGTGGATGTGCCACCGTGCAATAGCCTGCAGACTTAAAGAGTCAGGCTTCCTACCACATCAGGTGACTGGTACACGCGTAGGGTCTGTTGCAATGCTATGGTTACAAAGGCTGTCATAGCCAAATCCTCCTCTGCTGACTTAATGCCACCCTGAAAGGTGAAACATGAAAAGGAAAAGTTAGAAGTGCATGGACATGCTTGTGATTAAATCTAGAAAATCACTTTCGATGAAGTCAAGGATCTTCTATGCAAACCCACTGACCACGTACCATGTGGCTGTAGCCTTAAATTTTTCTCAATAATATGTGTCTACCTAAAGTATATCTTTTATGGTGGTAGCCAGTTTGCATTAAACAGTGTAAGAGATAAGGAACCTGCCACATTCTTCAGTTGACAATCAAAAATTTAGTTATTTATCTTACAGCTAAAAATTTACAATTCCTCATTGAAACATTCATGGTTTCAATTTCCAGTCACTAGGGAGATGAGGTCTTTTTTCATTTCTGTGCTACTCTCTACACACTAAAGAGCCCTCTACCTTGCAGACAGAACTTTTCTCCTACAGAGGTATTTATACACCAATACTAGATCATTTCTTATCCCTCTTCTTGGTAAAGTAAGCACAGTGTCCTCATTAGCTTTTTTCCCCCTGAAAGTTCTTGAGGTATGTCAAAGATTATCTCAGCTTGAACACAGGTCAAAAAACGCCAAAACCCTTTGACCAATCCTTGAGCTACTTGTTTCTTTTTCCCCAATAGTGTTACATCAACTGTGAAACTGGCTTTGAGGGAAAGCCTCACTAGTTATTTGACATAGATCATTAATAATATTAATGCATGTCTTTTTCATATATGGTCACTACACTGCATTTTCAATGAGGTTTGAAAGATGCACATTACTTTCCTAAGCTAAATTCATGGACAGTATAAAAATTTCGTGTTTCTAGACAGTTATAGAAGATGTGTAGACCAAGATATGCAATTGGAAATTCTGATTAAGTGTTAACATTTTCTTTTTTCACCATGGGCGTGGTGAAATACTGAAACAGGTTACCCAGAAAGACTGGGAGGTACTCAAGACTCAGCTGGACATGGTCCTATACAATCTGATCTAACTAGAACTGTTTTGAGCAGTATTTGGACTAGATGACTTCTGGACGCCACTTCAAAATGATGTTACAATTCTACACTCTATTGCCTTTGGCAAAAAAAGGCCTACATTTTTACCAAACATATGACCCTCAGAATTAATTTTCTAAGTGCTCTATAGGCTTAGCTGAAATAAGTATCTAAGACTGGATGAAAAGATAAAGGTGGTGAAGCGCTAGCTATGCATCTGACATAACAGACCTGTTAATAAATTAATTTTACCTTACAAATTTTGTACTTACATTACACATTTATTTTCTTTAGATACATTTCTTGTTACTCAACAACTCACAATGTTCCTTTCAATACCTAATAGCCCTTAATTCACAACAAATTCTTCTAAATATGGATAACCTACCTGCATTGACCTGTCCATTACGGGGTGGTGGTCATGGAACGAACCATCTGCCTGCTGTTGATTGACCAAGTAGGAAATTGAGTTGATTATGTGACTGTCTTGGATACTGAAGTATTCTCTGCTCCTTGTGAGTACTTTAACAATGAATGCAGTCAACCTGCACAAAAGAAGATTTTCCAAACTTGTGCTGACAGGTATTTATAGAATTTATATGCGCTGACTATTTTGACAGGAAGATAAACATGCTAATTTTATGCTTAGACTCATATTCAGTATAGTGCATTCACTGGAACCTAGTGAGTTATTATTCAACATCAGCATGAATATTTCTACTCTGTGGCAAATGCAAAATAATCAGTGGCTCAGTAGAAATCTCTTTCACCAAGGACTGAAAATGCTCAGAGAATTTTGAGGCTGATTATTCATGACAAAAGTACATAGGTAACCACCAGATTTTCAAAATCCATTGCCAAAGAAAAGCTTCTGATGCATAAAATGATAATAGAGGTAAATTGGAAAAAACCCCAACCGAATAAACAAAAATAAAACCCCAAAAATAGGACCCCAGGAAAAAAAAATCACTTACCATACACTACTGGGGGTTTCTTTAAATGCTCCATAGGAGCCATCCTCCTTCTGAAACTCAAGCAGTCTAGTGTAACCTGCATGAACAGGAGAGTATGTAACTGTTCAGAGAACACCCATATTTATTGGGCTATACTATAAGGGACATGTTCTGTATTGACTGGTGGAAGAGTTCATGGAGGTGTTCACTGGGGTGTAAGGAGGAAATGACTGGGCCAGCAGAATTTGACTGGAAAATGATCACGCTTAGAAGGTCCTCTGTCTTGTTTGACTTAATTGAGTCTTGAAAATAACCTGAAAACTGCAGCTACCTATGGTTACAAAACATTTTATGTGTAGCAAATAACAGGAAATTATTTTCCATTATTGACAACTTTTCAAGCTGTTGATTTTATGGTACATTGAATCAAAAAGTACACCAAACATCATCTATTGGGTCAGACACAGGCTTAGAAATCATGATTTGTGGCCTCTGATCTTGACTGCTATTATCTTGATGGAGTTTGTGTCATAGCCACACAACTCATATTCTACACTGATGAACTTCAATAAGAATCAATAAAAGCATAATATAGGGACTAAATGATGATGATAATACCAAATATTTATTAGCAGGATCTCATGTCACTTTTGGCAGTCTTGGATGAATAGGCAAAGGTCTCCACACAGCAACTGCTAGCATGCCTGTAATCTCTATCTATACACTTATTTTTCACAGATAAAATGTATGTCTCAAGTCTGAAGATCACAATGAGAGGTGCATTGCATTGCTTTATGCCACAAGCACATCACTACCGTTACAAAGATCAGCTGTACCTGCTCCAATACTGACAACTCCCTGTGTTGGTTCCTGTGACATTTCCACATACTGTGGTCCTGGCTTTGCTGCACATTTAATAACAGATTTGGTTCTCATTTTGGAGTGGAGTCTTCCAGAAGCAGACTTGCAGCTGTCCTCTCCCTAAGGAAACCCCCTCCCTGGCTTGGCCCAAGGCTGCTGAATTCATTCTAGCTTGTGTAATGATGAATACAGGAGTAGGGAAGGGAAGGTGTCAATATCATGATTAGCACTGGGAATTTCTTTTGTCATATTCCTCTTGACAGCCACGGGCAGAGATGTCTACATCCCAGCTGGCTATCCTATGCAGTGTCTGTGATCCATGGGGAGAAATAAGCATTTTTTGGCATGTGATTTATCGTGGTTGATTTTGAACATCGGGAGGCAAAGGATAACTAGCCTTTGTTCATTTACTCTGAGAAGAGTTTTCATCAATCAGCTCAGATTTTATGTTCTACTTCTAAATTAGGCAAGAGAGAGGATGGGCTGTCAATGTCAATATCATCCAGTGTCAGATGCTGTCAATTAGTCTCCTAAGCCCTCCTTACAAATTCTGTTTCTCCTGTCTGTCTGCAGACAGTCAGGGGCATTTCTGTGTGGCTGTGATAAGACATTGGGCATTCCTTCAGGAAGCAGCCTCAGCCAGTGTGCAGTGCAAACAGATAAAGATCCCATCCTCTGGCTTCTGGTTGTTTTGGGATTGTTATGTTTTGTTTTTGTTTTTCTTTCTGCCTACCTTTTTCAATCATACCAATGGCTTCCTGCTTCCGTTCGGGGTTAAAGTTCACCCACTGCTCGCTGGCATCCAGGTACTCTATAGCGTAGACTGCAGGGGCCATTTTCACCATCGTTTGCTCTGCACAGCCTGTGGGCACCTGAATCAGCTTCTCAACTCCGCTGAGACTCAGACAGTTTTCAACAGACTCATCCATAATGTTCCCTGTTGTAAAAAACACAAGCTGCAATAGTTATCTTATTTAAAACTGATTGGTGTAATATGAAGAAAGGTGATCCTAACTGGAGGCTGATATGCCAGCATGGCCTGATACTCCTCACTATTAAACACTGTTTTTAGCTACTTCATAAAGCTCTTTGAAGAAGGGCAAGGAAGAGATGCCAGGCCCTGGGAAAGCTGGAGAAAGGAGGCCAGGCCCTGGGAAGGAATATGAAGGAGAAAGTCCTGAGGCTACCGGAGGCAGGGAAGCAAGGAAAGGAGGAAAGACTGGTGTATCAGGTTTGGGCTGGAAAAGTCTTGCCAAACCAGCCCTGATCCTCCCACAGAAGGATAAAAAGATTGTGCATTAATTGTGCCAAACATTTTGTGTGGGTTTTTTTTTCTCTGCAAGTTTATAACCTGATGAATTCAAAGATCCCTTTACTTTAGAACAGGGATTTGAAATGGAAACCAATACCCTTTGTGACACAAATGCATTCTTTTACATTTCCNGATGTTTTTAAAATATGTATGCATGAGTACATATATATGTGTAGAATTATATTTCATTAAATGAATATATGGTTGTACATATCTCCTCTTCAGAAAAAACAGAACTCTCCAGAACCTAGACATCAGAGTCTGGCATCCCTATTTCTGAAATCTAAAGCAGATTTCTACAGCCCTACATGCAGTGTGGGGTTATCAGAGAAGGTGAACTCTTCCCTTCACCTCTGGCCTTCCCATAATGTTAGTCTGAGCACAGTGAGGAAGGATGGATCTCATACAGGTATTACAACCACTGCAAGTAAGAAGGAGTAATTAGAAAGAGGAAAAGGTACTGGATCAACCTTGGGGATGTTTTGTTTTATGACCTGGCCATGTAGCACAGACCACTTGAGTCATAACAGAAAAATTAGGAGAGAATGGAGACTTGCCATGCAGGAATGAGCAGCACAGAGGGGGCTGTCCCTTGTCACCTATGGAGAAGTTGTTAACAAAAAAAATTACATTTACCTTTCAGGCTAACTAACACGTGGCTATCAGAACCCGGTACCATGTTAGACGGTTTGCTCAGGTCCACTGTATGGGACTTCACTGTAAATAAAAAATAAATATGTATCTATTTCCAGACTTTAAAAAAATAAACAACGTACAATGTAATTTTAGAAAAAATATACTTCTTTCTTAAATTGATTTAATTTTCAATCTTTAGCAATATTTTATACTTGAAACAAGACTTATTTTTAACACCTTTTAAGACCCATTAGTGAATTAAATACATGCCCAGTTAATATATAAAGAATGACACCTTGAAAAACAAAAGTATAATAAATCAATTCTAAAAATTTAAAATTCTTTTTTTTTTCCTTTCATGAGTCTTTTGCTATGTATTGGATGGAGAGATTTCTGACAAGTTCTGGTTAACCAAAGGAACATCTGTGCATTAAGAAGTATTTCATTGCACCCATCATTCACCCCTCATTCCTACCCCAAACCTCATTTGTATCTAACCCTTTTGAGTAACTTACAGCCACTGTTAATGCAAACAGTCTCTTCTTCTCTCTGTAAAACACCTTCAGCCTGCACAAGTAAGGAAAGAAAACTCAAAACATTTGCAAGCACTCACAGCTGAAATTAAGCTGCAGGAAACCCGCAAGCTCCACACGGGCACTAGGCCAGCAGGTAGCACAAATAAGTGATTTTGAAGGGAGATTTCTCTCTACGTAAAACTCAACCTTCAAATCAGAATTTCAATTTCCCAGCTGAAATACTAACAAACTTTGCTGAATGTTTTGTGCTACTATTGAAATATGTCCCTGGATGAAATTCCTTTAAGCATAAATCTAACCCCTCAAAATTAAACTTCAGAGTTTATTCTCAGCTTTGTGACCCATCAAGTCAAGTTCACAGAGAGACTTGTGTTAAACCCCTCCTGTATGAAATCCATGAAATTCTGAGTATGTCTTTGGTGTAAGACTTAAACCTTTTTCCTTCTGATAGCTCACATTCACCTTCCTTCACTTTCAGTTTTAATAAAGGTATTTTTACAGTTACTTTTCATGTTTTGGTGTAGCATTGAACACTGAGGCTCTATCTGTATCTACAAAAGTTATGGCCTTTAACAACAGCAGGTTCCCAGCATCCCATGCCTTATATCCTTACCTACATGGCTATCCCCTGACATCAGGGGTGCAAGGATTCATATTTTGAACTTTTTGTTTGGATGGAAAAAAGCCCTCAATGGATGACTTGCATACTGTAATGAGTCTGTGTTGGCACCTGAAAAGTAATTTTTTCTTAAAGGCTCCTCCTCTTTATAATTTTGAAAGAGAGCTAAGGTATTAAGCAATCAATACAGCATCTTTGTTTGCCCATGAATGTTGTATTTGAGGACAAGCACATGTTTGTGAAGTGCCTGCCCTCAATTAGTTATACCTACCACAACTTTGAGATTCTTCCTAATGCTATCACTGTGCCCAGAATCCTGGTCGAAAGCAACAATGGTAATTGGAATTTCTCCCACAGTCAGAGGGACAACTGAGAAGAAGGCTGGTGTTGCCGAGTTCCCCTTGGCCAGCAGCAGCAGCTGCACAGCCTTCTCCGTCGTCTCTGCGGTGCACAGCCCCTTCACTGCTTCCATCTTCACTACCACCTGTGGGGAAAAGGCAATGCCCAAGATCAGTCTTAGCACATCACTGCACAGGGAAAATACCTCTGGAGGTCCCTTCCAATGTAAATTGTTCTGTGACCTTATGGTCTGTTAACATTCACCTGTATTGATTAGGGCTCTGAAGTTAAATCAACTAACATTTCTTCTTTACACTGAATTTGCAACAGACTTTTGGCCTATACCCAAAGCACAGTGAAGTAAGAAGGATAGCGCATTTTCATACATCCCAGCTCTACACAATTCAATGCAGTTTAGAAGATGCTGGCCAAACAGCTGGCTGGGAGATGGGAAGAAGTGAAAAAAGGAGTATCAGCCTTAGGACAACGGAGGCCCTGCGCCCAGAGACAACTGTGACCATATGCAGGACTGCATAGGAGTCACACAAAGACAAAAAGTGGCTTTGCATTGTAGGCACAATGAGTTTTGTAGCTAACATATTGGATGGTGTGCTCATAATATACCTTTGTACCTTGTGAAGTGTCAGCAAGTATCAGTGTCAGCAGCTGGGTACTGCCCAGATGAGCAGGCATCAAGAAAGGAACTGATTGCTTCAATGGAGGGGAAGAAGATGTACCCAAAGAAAAAGGATATGGCTATGTAACATGATCTGCTTTGTGCAAGTAAGTTTGATTAGCAAATAGAATTGCATCCTGGCCTTGGGATAGCTTTCAAGACGGGAGCATTATATCTGGGCTGTAGGAGGGCACTGAAGGGCCATTCACATTAAATTTTACAAAACTATAGATCTAGCTAGCTAGGCATGCAAGGCACAGCAGTTGTTGGTAACGCTACCTGGAGATCGTTGGGCAGGTAGTTGTAAACCACGGCTTTTATTTCCAGTTGCTCGTTTTGTCTGACTGAGTACGGTAATCTCAGGGACACAAAAAAGTCTTTGAAAACTGAAAAGGTGTGGGGGTCAGCTACACAGAGCCCTGGGGTGAGAAAAAAGAAAAATGACTAGAATTGAGAATTACATACTTAGTATCAGCTGATAGGAAGTTCAATGTCTAATCAAAACTCAGCACCTGGGCTCCCCTGAGATCATAAGCAGGAGAGGAAAACGAGCATACTCAGAACTCATTTAAACTCATCTGCACTACAGACCTGTCTCTGGTTTGCCCCCTGAATTCACTGCCATGGTTTTCTGGCAGGAGTGTTTGCATGTTTTGTGAGTAAAATGTGGCCCAGTTTTCATTTTTTTTTTTTTAAATTTCATGTTTAAAAAACAATGACCTTTCCTTGCTTTCTGAAAACAAACTCCATGCTCATCCCTGCACCCCTGGATGAGCCTCCCCTTCCAAAGGGGAGTGGGCAGTACAAGCTAGACCCTTTGTCCATCCTGCATGATCCTCATCAACTCCTAGAAGCTCCCAGAGAGCAGCGCCTGAGAACCTGGGCTCTCTGGTGTCCAGACCTTGCTTGTCTTTTGCTGGTTTCCTGGTGCTCTTCTCTGCCTTAGAGGCCACAGACTTTCACACTTTGAGATGGCCAGAATTTGGTCCCAGAATTATTCAAAGTGGTATTACTTCTGCTACCTTTCTTGTGGCTTCCTGGCCATGTGGAAGCTAAAATGAGGTGTTTTATAGAGTGGAAAGAATAAGAGACAGTTTCTATTGTATGATCCATTGTCCTCGAGACCCTTCTTCATGTTGCTTTTATAAATATAAATCTATACCTTAACTTCTAGTTGGGCTTTAACGTGGCATAAAAGAGAAAAGTTAATATCATGATCAAACACTTTGTGTTTTTTTCAGTACAGACTCTTTTATTCTGCCAACATAACTTATCTCTCTTTTAAAGAATACACCTTCTCTATATATCCGTACAAAGAAACAAGCAAACAAAAAATACCCAATACTTATACCTTTTTCAGGAGATATACTTATTGCTTGAACTTCCCAGGTGGTTATAGAGTCAGGAGCAAAGTTTTTTACACTAAAAAAACCAAACCAAAAATCCTATTAGAAAGCATGTATAAAATGTAAACATTGTCATTGGATGAAGTTTGATTATTGTAAGGGAAAAACATATTCCCTCAGTTGTGGAGACAAAGTACTTGTAAATATTCTGAAGTCCTCTGCATCAGATACTACATAAAGCTGATATTTTTATACATTTGACGGTACAAGTTTAAACATATTCAGGCAACACAGTACCTGTGCTTCCCAGGGCTTTCCACTTCTTCAAAACTCCACCACCAGCTCTCAGGAAAATAACTGCGCAAGGTGACAGAGGTTTCATCAAACAATTCTTCATGTTCGTTGTATTCTGCAAAACAGGAGCAAGGTTTCTTTTTGGAAGTCTTTGGTTGCTGGTCTTACACTGTCTTGCAGAGAGTCAGCTTGTCAGAGCACAAAAAATGCTCTGAATGAAAAGATTTCATCTGTGTTCCATCTTGTACATTAAAGAAAATCTTGAAAAAAGAGAAGCAATGACCATAGCTTGTCACTGAACAAAAAGATAGCTCCTCTTGACAACTTCCATAACTATATGCCACCAGATGAGAAATCAGTCCCCCGCAGTAAGGCTAGCAAAGATGTTACCACTGTCCCATACTTGTGACAAACAGAGGATAAAAGGGAAAATCTGTGAGAAATGGTAGCAGAAACTACACTCAGAATGGGAGTTTACAGTTACTTTAGATGCAAAGTAATTTTTTTTTTTTTTTGTAACATGAGGGGACATGTAATGTGTGGTCAGATATAGACTTTGGGGAGAAGAAAAGAAGAAAGAGACAAAACTATTCCTGGCTAAAGTGGACTTTTCTCATGACAGCATTTTGAAGGTTAAGGTGTTATAACAGTAGTACCACTAAAAAAAGAGGCACGAATCTGAGACCACTCAGAGCCCTGAATGCAGACAACCACCCCCTACCCTGCTCTGCTGTCTGTGGCCTCTCTGGGGTGTGGGCAGGGACCATCAGCTCCTCTCTAAGACTGTAGAGGCCAGCAGTGACTAAAGTGATATTCCTGCCTTTTCTCACCCCAAGACATTATCCCATCCCACTCCCACCTTCCCAGTGCACAGGTGTGAGATGCAATGCTGCGTGGCTGCTGCACCGTACCAGGGCTCTCTGAAATGCTGATGTGAAAACTTCCTCCCCAGCCCCACAGCACTAAAATGCCCCTTGACCCTCCCCTGCCACCACAAGAAGGGTAAAACTGGCAGAGTTGTATGCCACTGCTCTTTACGTCGTGCCAAGCCCACTCTGTTCCTCCGCGTCGCCTTCTTCCTGAGGGCTGTGGCTTTCTCACAGCAGTCCTGGAATGCCTTCCTGCACTCGTGGGAGCCAGACACCTTTGCCAGCCTTTTCACACAAGAAAACCTCATGGGATTTAATTTCATTCCATCTTGGCAGCATTTTTGTAGATCGGTGTTTTGGTATCTGCTGGCTGCAATAGAATTAAAGCCCAGAATTAGTGCTGTGTTAGTAGAAATCAGTGTAAAGGTGTTCATTGCGCTCACTCCTGTCATTCCTTGCCATTAACATTAGTTTCTATTACAACAGTCAAGCTTCAACCTGGGACCCTGAAAAGAGTCCATCCTGAAAACAGTCCACAAACACAGGAGGCCCTATGGCATCCTAGACATTCTGTTCTAAGCTCACTCTTCACAGTCAGCCTGAATTAAAAATGTCTCCTTGCAGGATGTAATTCTTAATAGAAGTAGCAATGTCAGTGTTCTCCTTCTTGAATAAAGAGTCTGGTTTCAAAAGTAAGGAAGATTCCAGCTTCAAACCTTCATTTCTTCTGGGAAGGAAATATCAATTTGCATAAAATTTTTCTTTTTTCCAGTTTATACCAAATACTACACTAACTCTTCTCTTAATTGAAGTACAAAGTACTAAAGTTGGCATAGTATCAAAGTAGAATGTGAAAAAAAACCCAATACCTTTTAAAGCATTTTCTAACCATACAAATAATTTTGAAAAGCCTCTAAGTCATGACTGATGACATGACATATTATCTAGTAAAAGCGCTTCACATTTGGGATTATAAAGTGGTGAAGTGCTTTCCATTTACAGACATTATTCAGTTTTGGTTTTTGAGCTGTTTTGATGAATGATGCGTCAGGTCACACGGCATAGTACACACACTTGTGCTAGGTTATGACACTTAATGCAAGAACTGGGACTAAGAACAGCATGGCATCCTTCACTATGCCATCACTTTTTGCTCCCTGGATCCCAGACAGATCCCTTTGCCTAGGGATCCCTCCCACTGCTTAGACCTTCAGGCGACCCAGATTAGCAGACATACCAATTCCTGACATTTCTTTCTGAAAATCCAAAGATCTCTTCTGCCTTCTGGTACCCTGGAGACATTTATACCCTGGGAAGGCAGAACAGAGGCACTTGATCATGATGATACGACAGGAACAGCCTGATCATTCACATCATTCATGAAGACCTGTCTTAGGACCCGTCTCATTGACAGACGACCCACAATATGAGAGAGACCCACAAATCTTCCAGCCCTAGCCAACTGCTGCCTGCCCCAGCTGAGGTGGTCACCAAAGGACCAGCACCAACCATCTGGGATATCTGAGCTGCCAGCATCCAGTGGAAGAGCAGAAGAAAAATCCAAAGGCAAAGAAGATTTTACAACATGGTATTAAAAATGTCTGATTATTAAGCAGTCAGCCTCCCCAGGTCTACAGTGGTCTTACACAAACTTCTAAAGGGCAGATTGCACTTACCTTCCCGAATGCTGGATTGAATCGTGTCTGATATAAAAGCCAGACCAACATCAGTAAAAACTTGAATGTTATTTGCGCCACCACCCGCAGAACATCCGAGATCATACGAATTCATGGCATTAAATACCTGCCAAATAAAATAGCACAGATGGACTGTACATGCTTAAAAAGGGTTTATACACATATCAGAAAAATTCTTGTAGCCTTTAATTCGCAGAAGCAAGACAAACTGGTGGTGCAAACTGCGTTTGGAAGCAGATTAAAGCTGAGGGATATTTTAGTTAGGGAGTGCTTTCAAGCAATGCTTTTTTTAATTTACAAACTTGTCTGCCATAAAATGGAAATCCCGATCTTAAATATACCACTCATCTGAAATAATCCATTCATCTTAAATAGATCCTAAACTGCAAAATAAAAAAAATTTTCAAGCTTAGCAAAGTGTTGTTTAAGCAATTAATAGTCATTAATTACATTTTGATCCTCTCATTAGCCATGGAAAATTTTGTTTGACTAGTAGATAGTGATATTTTCTTCTTACAAATATCTTACTTTTTTGGCTGTAAGCTTATTTTTCTTATTCAGAATAAAAACTGCTTTATCAACCACAGCTAAGGCAACTTTTCCTGCGTGGTCCATTTCAATCTCTAAATTGACGTGGTCTGTTGGTTCATATATCTCTTGTTCTGTTTTCACTTTAATCTAAATAGAAAAGATTGAGACAAAAATATCATATTTGTTAATAAAAAGTGAAGACTCCTTGGGCCAGGACTACCGTCAGCTGTGACTTTCAGCATTCAGAGGCTGGGAGAAGTTCCTGTTTTGTGGAGTTTCTGCCTCTGATCCTGCGTTTTGGAACACATAGGTGCAGATATTTCACACTGAAGGAAATCACAGGGAACTAAAAGATGTGTCTGCCAGAATACTGGATGCTGGCTTTCAACGACATTTAAGCACCAAGGGAAATTAAAAGTATGTGTAAGGGGTTTGTGGAACTGGGGTCTTCAATATAATTTTGTTATTTTCCAGTGGAAACAAAATCATCATGAAAGACAGCAAAAGATCTAATTAATGTACAAAATTAACCAGCTTAAACCAGTCTGTAATAATATTGCCTGCTTTCTATCACACACTTGAATTTTTTAGCATGACTGAGTAAACAGAGATCTGGTTCTGATGTACACACTTCTGTGGCTTAAGAGGAAGGAGCCCAGGTGATTATGAAATTACAGGGAATTATTACTAGAAATGCCTGTGAACATAACTGAGTTTTGTCTTTATCACACAAACCAATTCTTCTTTTATACAGAGGCCGATAATATTTTCTTGAAATTTTTTTTCGCCTAATGGACTATCCCATTATTTTTTCAAAACAAACACTTTCAGTGGAAAAACTCATTTTAGACAGCTGATACTTTTCAGCAGTTGTGTTTCATGCTATTGGAAAAATTTCCTGTGTCTTATTTTTTTCATTTTACCTTATGGTCCCAAAAAGTAGGAGGAGGAAGAAGAGGAGGAATATGAAATAAAGACTTAGAGGACCTCCTATTTTATCTGCACTTCATTTTCTAACATAAACTATTATTTTTAAATGCTTTTAAAGCACTACCAAATCTCAGAAAATTACTTTTAACCGAAATGAAAGAGCTTAAAAAATTACTTCAAATTCATATTTTTTCCCCAATAAATGGCTTCACTTTCTTTCATATGATATACACCACTACCAAAAGACAAAGTTATAAAGAGATTCTGCTGCCTCAACAATTCTATCAGCATTTTTTCATGGATTTCTAATATATAGACACTCACAGGGGGAGATTTTTTCTGTACAAAACTGTATTTTTCATCTCTTTGAGGCACAACCTGGGAGCCTTTCCGAGCTCTACCTTTTGGCATGACTTCTGATGACTCCTTTTCAATAAAAATGACATGTCTTTCACTTTACAATCCCAGGCCTGCACTTGCTCTGCTAGTACCCCATGCCTTTTTTTCTTTAATTCTGGAATGCAACAACAGAAGCCACGAGCTTTGAAAGCACCTTTCCTTCGCAGACATCCATGACATCCACCCACACAGAATCGGCAACAATCTCTTGCTGGCCGTCATTCCCAATGAAGTAGTAGGCTAAAAAGCGGAAGGCGGGCACCATCTTCTCAGTGATTTTAAGGTTTATTACTTTGCTTGAGGATGGGACCCTTCCCAAAGCCTCAGCTCGCCCCTTTGCCACAACCTGCAAGGCAGAGACAAACAGAAATCAAATATTGTGACTATATTCCAGAAAGGGCATTATGTTGCATAATTTTTCTTTTTTATCTTTTTTTTTTCTGAGGCAATTTCTGTTTAAAATATGTTCTCTTCTAATGGCATTAACAGTTTTGATTCCCAATCTGTATACCAGTAGCCTGGAGGAGACCTGCATACTGTGGTGGTGCATCTCTGCTACATTGGTCTTGTGGCCCAGCTTTGAACACAAAGTTGTCACCCTTCACCCAACCTTACAGCTTGAGAAGGGGTACCCAGATAGTACTCTAAATTTTGTCTTCTATAATGACTGGTCATCACACCCAGGATGATATCAGCATTAATTAACATGTAATCAGTCTTGAATCTTTCAGATGGTGTGAAAGGGTTGGAGCAGGAGATCTCAGGATAAAGTATCACAGACTGGTCTTCAACTGATTTCAGCCCATCTTTCACTATTTTTAACTCCTTCGTTTCCACATTATGTTAACTATATTCATGGGTTGTCAGAGGAATGAAAAACAGACACAGTGGCAGGACTGATAGGGCTCTTCCCTGAACAAAGTACATGAAGCTTTCCTAAACACAAAATTAATGGGTTTCAGGAAGAAACAAAGGCATGCTACAGCCTGGCCTGAAATCCTCACTGCCTTTGTTTAGGTGACCAAAGTTTGGGAGAGACCCTCACTGCTGAGCTCCAGCAGTGTCTGCCACCATCCCTCTCACATATCCTGCCTGCCCAGCACTATGCCTTCCCAGAGCCCGGCAGCACCAATTCCAACCCTGTGAGAAGACATCCAATGAAAAGAAACCCACAAACCTAAACTTAACTCCTAGGGATACAATTATCCCAAGATATCAGAGTCCTATTAAAAATAAATGGGAACTGATATCTTGGCATTTATCATCCTGTGAAATTTAGGCTGCCAAGGGAAATTGGGACAAAGGGAGAAGGAGATTAAATACTTTTCACATTCAACAGATTCACTCCTGGAATGTGAACGCCCATGAACATCTTTGTCTCATTCAGCAAAATAAATACTGTGCATTTTACATGCTCCAAAAATATGTGCAAATGTATAAAAAAAACACAGAATCATACAAATAAATTCTGGAAGGGACCTTTAGAGATCTCTAGCCCAGCCGCTTGCTCTGAGACATCACCAGAGTAAGATTAGGTGAGATGTGGTTTTCTCTTGTTGATTGTTGAATTTTTCTGGGGCTGGAAAATCCCACAACTCTCTGGGGAACCTCTTCCAATACTGCATTCATCACTAGAGAATAGATTTTTCCAAAATGAATCTTCCAGTTTTTAACCTTGGTCCCTTGTTATATTGCGTGGCACCACACAGGAAATCTTGCCTCCGTTATGTCTTAAATCCTCTTCAAGTAGTTTTAGGTTGCTATTAACTCACTCGTAGGCTCTTCACCAAACCGGACAAGCCCAGTTCCCTCAGCCTGTCTTGGTGGGTTGGGTGTGCCAGAACACTGATCATCCCACTTGCCTTTTGCTGGGCCCCCTTGGTTTTCCCTTGTATTAATAACTAGGCAAATGTTTCAGGTTGTATAATTTCTAAAGGAAATTACTGATATGATAGTAATCTGTTTACCATATAATAGAAATAGCCAATGCTTCCACTGCCAGACTGATGAATATCTTTCAAGGTGATGGGTAAGGTATCTCCAGGTCCCACAATGGTGTGAGGGATGCTGATGCTGAGGTAGTTCGGGGAGCCAGACTGGTACCTTTCAGCTCTGATACTGGCTTCAAGTGATTCTAACCTTTCTTTACCCTCTTCAGCCTTTACCTGTCAGGGAAGAAAAGGACGGAGTGAGTAAAGTGTCCCACAGGAGACAGTGTATAGTGTCACCAATAATTTGTATTGTGCCAGGTTATTTGGAAAATGCTGTGAAGTGAGAGGAATCATTGCTGACACCTCGTTAGCAGAACCTGGCACCAAACCTTAGGATTTTAATTATTTTATTCTCTCACCCTATTTTGCCTCTTGCTGTATTTGCATTTGGTATTTTTCACCTTTGGCTCTTTCGAAATGAGAATCAATCGGTCAAAAAACCCAAATTTGATTTTGTACTCAGACAAGTTTTTTCCCATTTTATATTGTGCACATAATTGAACCCCCTGAGTGGGCAGATGTAGCCTACTCTCTGCATTGCTCAGGACCTTTTCCTTCACTTTCTTCCCATAATTTTCTGTCACTTTGCATGATGATATTCCTTACAGTCCCATTTCCTTCCTTCATGCCAGGTAAACGCACATCCAAAACACAAAAGTGCACCACTATAACCAATGCATGTACTCCCAAGGCTCTGATGTACCAGCGTGTCCTTCACTGGAGACACTCCTCAGGCCCCTGGTCTCTTTAACATATCTTACACAATCTGGACAGAGCTCTGCAGGTGGTGTAAGAAATCATGTTCCACACTTGGTGCTAATTTAATGAAAACTGATCATCTTCACAGTCATTTATAATTGTTTTGTAAGCAATTCTCAGTGGGATAATTTTAAATGTGGATGTTTGCATTTTCTTTACCTTTATTTCAAGATTTTGAGCATCTTTGGGGATATCAAATGTAAGGGAGGCCAGACCCTCTCTGTTACAGAAGGCGGTCTTCTTCATTGGGGGTTTTCCAGACGAGGTAACAGTGGCAGTGATAAATAGAAAGGCAGCAGGAGTGCCATCAACCAACGTAGCAGATGCCTATTAGAAATAAAAATTAAAAAGTTCCATTATTTAAAGGAAATACTATGTTTAAAAAATGCCCACAAAAAGGAAGCAATTATAATTTATAATTATACTTTTTATAAATTGAGAAGAAATATAAAACTGTACACATCAGCATTCAAAATTTTGAGCTTTGAGAAAAGGGGATAGCAATTGACTCAGTCTGGACTTCAGTTAAGGTAAAAATCTGTGAGTGCAGATTACAAGATGCCCCAGGCTTTCACTTAGCATTTATTTGGTCTAAGCAGATCTCAGAGATATTTGTCATCAACTATTATAAGGTAAATTTCTGACTTTAATTCTTTGTAGAAAACTCTAGAAAAACTTGAAGGTGTGAAGTTTCAAGCCACAAAAACTTAAATGCATTTTTTAAAAGAGACGATACCTTGTTTTAGTTTTCAGAGTTTGAATTTGATGTGGGATTAATTTGATACAATATTCTTATTTCAATCTTTTGATATGGAAGTGAGTAAGAGACTGATATGTTTTTGAGAAGCAACAGTGCACATTGACTTCTAGAGCAGAAAACCAGCATTTTCTGGCTGTTCAGGCTCTGAGTACACAGAAATGAGACAAACCAGACACACAAACAGCAGCTCTGTGTTGGACCTGTTCTTGAAGGTCTCTGTCCATCAGAGCTGCCACTGGACTAGAGAAGGAAAGAGGGCAGATATAAATGCATGCTGTGGAGGCAGACAGATGCAGCCAGAACACTACATACCACAACAGAGAAGGGGGCTCCAGGCACAAAATACTTTTTGGTGTTAGACAGATCAACAGCATAAGGAGATCTCACAAACTTCACACTGCTGAGTTCCTCGTCTCTCATCTCACCACCTGTTAATATCAAACAGTCTGTGTTGCTGTGGGGGCACTAATGATGGACTTACATACCTTAGATATCTAATTTTCTGAAAGATTTTGTTTTCATTTTCAGCTACTGGTGAGAATTAATGTTACCTAATATCATCTTCTGCAACTTGGAGCTTGAGCAACTGCTTTCCATCTAAGATTCTTCTAGTTAAAATAACAATTCTTCGAGTTAATATCTAGTTAAACCACTACCCATAACTACATCTAAAGAAACTAGTTACTTGGCTTGCTTTAAATTAAATGCATTTGGAAATATATTTTAAAATCCTGATTTTCCACTTTAACCCTCCAAGGTTGAGAGGTAAGGCCCATACCCTTTGCCCTGTCATGCATATAAGTAGTACCAAGCCCAGCAAGTGCACCAGTGTGAAGGCAGCCTGCCTGAGCCCATCTGGAGCAGCACTGGAAGATCACACAGGATCACATAAGGCATTTAAAGCGGTACAGGACATTTGGGTTCAGACAAGTGTAACCCACTTGAGATGAAATTTTTGTACAGAAAGGGGTCAGATGAAAGAGACTGTCATGCCCTACAGCATGAGTAAGCTTTGTAGCAAAGATGGATCCAGTGAGACCAGGTTCCCCACATAACAGATTACATCAGAGAAAGATCAGTGTGAATCTTACAGACTGCATCAGTTAAGCCATACTGTACTCACTTGCAGTTTCTACAGTGGTAACAGCAACATATAAATGAAACCCTTCTAATGTGGAAATACTCTTTCTCAATTTCTCTTCCAAAAGTGGTGTATTTAAAGTAACTCTTCCTTTTCCATCTTGGATCTAAAACAAAAGTGGGGGGAAAAAAAAAAAGAAGGAAAGAGACAACCCTCACTGGTTTGTTGCCATTAGAAATAAAGTGTTATGTTATGACTGCAGTATTCTGGACTTCTAAGTTTCCAGAATTTCTGACAATATTCAGCTTAGGTAGGATAAATCAGAGTAGTTCTACTGAATACTTACTGATAGCTGTTGCTCCAGGCCTGGAATAAATATTTTGTTCTCATTTTCGTCGATTATGCCAAATCGCACATAGGCAGCGCCTTGAATCTCTTTCCCATAAGAGTGTCTTTGGAAGGAAGAAAAGCGAGGAGGGGGATCATTATCTCAATAAAAAACAAGCATAAGTCAGACTAATCATTTTATGCTGAAAAAATATCCCATTTGTAAGTAATAGCTTGAAAACAAAAATTAGTCCCACTCACCCGTAACGCAAACCTGAAAACTTTTACTGATCTGTGTAGCAAGTGGTGATATCAAATGCAAAGCTATATACAGAGTAAATCACATTGGCAGAATCACATGGGCAGATGTCATCTGATAAAATTTGGAGTAGAGTAATTTTATTTTTAACAAATTAATGAGAACTTGAGTTGCACAGAGAGGTCTTATACAAGTCAGCCCGTTCAGAGGGAGCAAGGGAGGTATCCACTTTATTTAGCTTGGATGAACAGCTAATTCCTTTGTATGAGACACCTCATGAGCACAGCATAAAAAATAAGGGATGGGAGAATCATTTCAGGGACGAATACGAAATATTCGTATATATACGAATACGTACCTCTGAAGACCTACAGCAGGAAGATCCTACCTGCTGATATTCTATCACCTGCATGGGGTGCCCCACGTTGCTCCTACAGATTTAGGCAGTGTAACATAGGCTCCTTTGTCAGTGAAATATTTGCCAGATCAGCATCTGGCCAGAACACCCCTGAACATTCCATACAGGTTGTGGGGAGAGAGGATAGGGGATGTTGTTGCACCCAGGTCCTTACTCAAGGAAGCCCTGGCAGATGCATCCTCCGGCAGCACAGCATGCAGTGTGCTACATGAGACCAGTCACAGCCACAGTGTTGTTTTTTGCTTGTGGAGATCCTGCTTCACCTCAGTCCTGAATGGCTTTTTTCTCTTTAAACAAAGTCTCTTTCAAACTGACCTGGTCAGCAGCACTGATCTATACCAATCAAGCCAATGGAGAGGCAGCTCTTATGAAAACTGCATTAAATGCCAGAGCTAATAACTGGGGAATAATAGTCAATACACCAAGTAATTTCATTACATGCATGGCCAGTTCAGAGAAATAAGTTCAATTATCAGGAATTCCATATGCTGATTTTGATGAAAGTCACACAGGCCCCTGCAGCACCATTTTCCAATAGAGAAAGGAATGGTATCCAGTTATTGAACCTCAATTTTTCTTCTTAAATAATTATGATGTTAATGAGGAATCAAATACATATGAAATTCATAAACTCAAAATAGAGTGCTGCAATAGCACAGAGGAAACTTTAGAAAGGATTAAAATACAAAAGCCAGTGATTTGAAATCACTTCATATTACAATATCAAGTGATCATGACTAAAGTTAGTAATTATTCAATAGAACCAAACAAAGAATTGAAGGTGATCAAGAAGAGATTAGAAGAGTTGAGTTTGTTCAGCCAAGCAAAAGGAGGTGGATACAGGTTCTCAGGTGTGCCGGGGAACAGAAGGACCAACACGGACAAGGACAGTAGGCAGAAGTCCAACAGTCCTCACTCCTCTGAAACTGAATAGATTTCTCCCAACTATGAAAGAAGGCCAGCTGCTTCCAGCTGCCTGTTCTCATTTCATAACATTTATCCCGCTTTAGAAAAAGAAAAAAACCCAAAGGTATCAAGTTCTGATTTAGTCATTCTCTTAAAAGGCCGTTTCTTAGCATTTCCACTCTTCTGAAACTTGAAAATTCAACAGCCAAAAAATTATTTATATTAAAAATATTTTGATGGGTTAAATTTTCACTGTCTGCCTTCCTAAGTTACTCTGTGTTTGATGCCATTCTAACTTGGTATGGGACCAGGCGTAATTAATTTTCCATTGAGCCCTGCCCCATGGTCTGGCCAGTCTGAGAGTTCTGTAGCCATGGCACATCCGGACCAGTGCACTGCCGTGCAGCAATGGACATGTGATGCTGTAGTGATGGTCATGGACACTCCTCTGATTAGTCGTATTTATCTATCTGGAAGACTTTCTGCATATAATCATTACTCTCAAACAAGCACTAGGTTATTTTTTACAAGCTTCACTGTGCTTTGAGAAAATTCTGTACTCAAACTTGAATCCAGCTCTACTTGAATTATGTTATGTAGCACATTGGAGGCTTTACAACATTTATAAATGTTTAAACTAAAAAGTATAAGGAAAAACAGGTGATCAGTTTGCCTGGAACCTTGCTTAGCAAAACAGAGGACAATTCTAAATAGCTGCCTTTGTTAGCAAAATGAAATATTCAGAAAACCTTGTTTCAGCTTGATCACCACAACCTGGACCCAGGCAGCACTTGGCACTGATGTCTCAAGTCAGTGGTGGAAACAGAGGGTGTATAAGATTAGTGAGATCCAAGTCAAGCCAGAACTAGTTAACTGTAATGACAAGAAAAAGGAAACAGTCACAAATATCTGCTTATCTGCCTCCTAAAACAGTGTAGCTCTGAGCACACCTACTTTGCCTCGATGTCAAACACAAAGCTTTCATTCCAGATGTGGTAGTATGGATGAAGTGGGATGAGTTTGACTTCAAAACTTGGAAGTTCTGCAGGAAAAGAAAGAAGACAAAAGGTCACGACATGTGGGTTCCAAACATACCTTAAACTCCTGAAATGTGGCAACACACACTGAGACGATGCAGTTGCACTGAGGGGATGTTTTAGTTCGAATTAGCAGTGCACTTTTGAAGCAAATCTCCTGATCATTTTCCCTTATTCTGCATTGCTTCATATAGTGGAGCAATCTTCAAGCGCACAAAATTTATTTATTTACAGTGAAAATAAGCCAGAAGATAAACTCTAACTGCTCACAGGCATGGAGTGCCCTGGACTAGGAGCAGGCAGAACTAAACCCAGCCTGAAATGGGTTGAGTGTGGATACAAGCTCCTCAGCATCAGCTGTGTCACACTGAATTTGCTCCTATAAAGCCAACCTATTTGCTCCTGCAGATATATTAGGGTGATTTGCTCCTGCTTGCAGGTGTTTGGAGAGGAGGTAGTAATCTCCACTATTCTGCTACCTCCACTAGCTAGGTCAAAACCAGTTTTGTTAAACTGAGATTTTGATACAATCTCAACATTTTCTTTTGTCTTCAAGGAAAAAAAAGTATGAAACAACAAACTGATGTTAATTTTACAAGAAGCAATAATTTCAGTATAAATAAATCAAGCTACTTCTTATCCCAAATTATTAAATTTTTACATTTTTATTTTATCCCCAGAGCCCTTATTTTCCTTAAAAAAAGTGTTCTTTGAGTATAGGAATAACTCTAATAAACTCCCAGACTGAATTCTACTGAGAGAAAATGGGCAGCTTTTTTTTTTTTCCATCCTAGTCTTCATTGCAAACTTTAGCCAGAATTGCAATGGCTCCAAAATGGAGCTCATCTCATTTATTTGTTTTTCTGCAGTAGGTGAGCTCTTCCCACATTTTGTGACAAAATGTTAAAAAAGTGTTAAAAAAGTTACTAAATCTGTATAAAACCAAATGTGTTTCTTTTTTTTAGATATACATGGAAGCCACACAAATGCAGAGTTTTCCTTCTGTGCATCAGAGATAACGATGATTGTATTTATAATGCAAATTTAATAATATCTTACCGTATCTTTTAACTTCAAATTCAGTGGAAACATTAGACATTTCATGTTGATGAAACCAGGCTTTGATTTTCCAAGTTCCAGGCCTGAAGTCCAGATTCAGCAGAAAATAGTTAATTATGATTCCTCACATATTTTATGATGCCAACATATAAATTATCACTAAATTATAATATTTTCCTTGCTTTGATGTCATCCCAAACTAATTAATTAATGGATTTCTCTTTGCTGGGAGGAGCCAGCAACATATTTCCAAATGTCCTAGGAAACACTCAAAAAAACTCTATGAGGAAGTGCAAGATAACATATTTGCAAACCACTACCTTTGAAAAGTCCTCAGAAATAGAGAACTCATGAAATATTTCCTATAGCTTATCTTCACTGAGATATCAAAATCAACCTAGCATGCCAGAAGACACTGAATATTAATTAAAAGCTTGACTGTCTGAAATCAGAGATAATTAACGACGCCTTGCTAACTAGCCCTTTTAGAAATGCTCTCTTGAATGCAGCCATATGTTTGAGCAGATATTTAAGCAGTTTGTTAAATTGTTCTTTACCAGGATACATGTTGCTAATTGCAGCATATTAACAGTAAATTCTGGACTCATCTCTCCAAGATGAGGTGTTTAAAGGTATTAAAAAGATATTAATCATAGGCTCAATATCTGCCCCATGGTGAAAGGAAGACAATTTTGAAAGGTAATTCAAGAAACTCAGCAGTTGAAAATCTTAATCTACAGGTTTTAATGCAGAAGGCACAACAGTTACATACTCAGCAATGTCAGGTATATCAAAGTGATCAGCAAACACTGCATTTATTTTCCGGTCTGACTTTTTGACGACCATTCCTTTGGAATTCTGTTAAGACAGAGAAAGCGAACATCAAAATAATGCACCAAGCATCAAACACTTATATCCAAAAGCCCAAGTTCATATACTAGTCCTATGGAAGAGAAAAAGCTTTGCTTGCTTTCCTACTTTAATATTCCCACATCACGTTTTTTTCCTCCATGTTCCTGATATGGGCCAAAAATAACTACAGATATCTCACTATGTGCAAATACAGATTTCTGGAGAGGAGCCATAGATTTAGTTCTGCTCTTGGATGTTTTGTGCAAGTTTTCCGTGGCTCCTGTGCTGAAGAAGCATTCATCAACTGTGTTTTTGCATACTTACCAGCACAGCAACCGTAACCGTGTCATGTGCCGGCCTCATAGCACTGTCCAGAATGAAGATCCTGTATCTGACTGTTTAACAGAAGAATAAACATGTTCACATACTTCTTTCTGGCCTTTTTAGATACTAATCATTGCAATCTGTAAATTGAGTTACTGAATTTAAGATAAAACACTTTCTTTTAGTGAAAATAAGTCTGAGGAATTTCAAAAAATAATTGCATTCTTCCACAGGCTTTGAATGCTACATGACAAGATAACTTCTTGAAGCAAATTCTGAAAATTACTCAGGGAAATAAATTCACTTTTGTATTTGTTCTTCATTTGAGGCCTGAAACCAAACTCAAACCCTCTTCTTACTTCCCTCTTTTGTTAATTAATTAAATTAGTAAGTAACAAAGCAGTAGTGGTCTTAAAGAGCAAAGGTTATGTATTGCTAGTGTTGCAAAGAGAAGCAATAGGGTCTCTGTTTTTGGCAGATTTCTCATGAATTCTTTTTTCCAAAAGAAAGTCATCATTAAGCATTTTGAACAAAAAGGAGCAGATCTTGTCTGTCTCCCTTTAAAGTGACTCTGGCTCTGGAGTCATTTCCACAGGAGTTGCTGCAATGTGCAGAGCAGACCCTGCAGAAGCTCTGGCTGCAGGAATAACTAGGTCATTATAACTTTTTCTAATCCTGCCTTTGTAACATCCATATTCAACACCTGAAGAGCAGCATTTGTATTTTAACCTTGGGAACTTGGTGTGTATATGGGCTTATCTGTCTGGATAAAAATGTAGCCTTTCTTGGAGGACAGCAGGATGCGAATGCTCTTGAGAGTCGTATAAAGCTCCTTGCTCTCAGTGACCAGCAGAACATATGGCACATTGCTCTTCTTGAACAGGTTCGCTTGCAGAGCCCCTGGCTTGACCTGAAGAGAACAAAAGGGAAAACCCCACAGAGTCAGAGATGAGCCTGGTAACTTTGGGACCACATAGCTGAGGCCCCACAACAGCTAGAATGCTATTTACTATACTATACTAATACAACAGATAGAAATACTATCTAATCCTCCATTTTCCATCACAGAAATACTCTTTCTTCTGTCCAGTGTCAATAACTCAAGGTGGGAGACTTTCAGTCTATATGCCTGTTGCTTTCCATTTACCATGTATGCTGCAATCCCTATTTATGCTAAAATCTTGGTTATGAGATTGCTTCTTTACTTCATTCAGTATATATGCTTCTAAACATGTATACAATATGATGCTTCTAAACATCACCCTCAACAGGAACTTGATTTGAAAGCTCAGCTGTTAGCTTTGGAAGTGACAAACCAGAGCTAAACTGAATCTTGCTGTGTGCTTTTTTTCCAACCAAATAGGCCAAACTAGTGCTACTGAACTAAATCCTGCCAGACTTCAAAGAATTGTACCAGGAGCAAATGATGCAACGCAGGATGTAAAGAATTAATCAACTTAAGAATCTGCAGAAAAATCTCAGGCTTTGGTCTAAGAGACTGCACATATTTAAAGGTTTATCCTGTATTGTAAAATGGCCAGTAGTAAGCCAAAGGCATGAATGCAGTCGTAGTTTAAATGAGGCAGAAAACCCAACAGTAATAAAACAATGAAATGTGTTTAAATTATATTTCCTTTATCACCATGTGACAAAATCTTGGGCTTGTTATATGGGCACAAAAGAATATTCACAATCACCACTGAAATTACATTAGGCATTGTTTTATTAGCTGGTTGGGTGAATAGGGTACTGCTGTCACCGGAATTGGTTTTGTCACGTGTCCCTTGAGATCAGTGTTGTCCCGGTTCCAGCCTATTCCAAGTTGAGATTATGTGCTTTTCATCACCAACAAAAATATTTAAATCACTATGATGGCAGACTCACCATTATTTTTTTCATCTCTTGGTAGCCATTATTTTGATTAAGGTTAAAGTAGATCCTGTCTGATAGAAGCTGATTTTTCGTCTCATCTTTGAAGTATGCAGTAACTTGCACGGGGCTCTGTGCCCCGTGGACTTGAACTGTTATCGTCTCATGTGTGCCCAAATGCACCACATTTGGGGCAGTAATAAGAAATCTAAAACAACAGAGAAATAGATTGTCTGGTATGTTCAATGAATGTCCAAACAATATGAATTTTAAATGTAAAACAGACTCTCACAGAACAGCTGAGTTTGGGACTTGTGGAGACCACCTAATCCATCACCCTTGTTAGTAAGAGTAGAGGTTAAAAGAAAATAATTTTCTCTGACTGATCTCCAAATTCTTAACTGTCCCATTTAATTCCTACCAAACACCAGTCCCTATACACGGAGAGAAAAAAACCCTGTAATATGTCCCAGGGACTACCAATGCAATTTGCAACCTGGTTTAACTTACAGAAAGCTCTATAAACTCAGTTTTCTAAAACAAAACAAAAGACATTGGAAGACAATGAATACATATTCATAAACATGCTATTAATGCTACAAAGTTATGTATCTTCATGTATGAGCACCCACATTATGCCATCTTATGCTTTAATATGTCAGGAGGTCTAAATTCCCTTTGTAACCATATGTATGCAGTTGCAAGGAGCTGATCTTCATTGCAATATCACTGTGCAATGTTGGAAATGGGAGACCACAGAAGGTAAGACCACAGCCCTGGGAAGGGCTGAGTTGGAGGCTAAACTGGTTGGGATTTTCTTTTTTTTATCCTCTTTATTACTTTCCTTCATTCAACTCTACGCTGGTGCTTCTTAGTACTTGATTTCATGACCTTTAAAATGTAGATCATTATCCTTGCTCTCATATTTTTCCATGTATATTTTACACACAAAGATCAGAAAACTGCATGAAGAGCCAGGTATCACCATGTATGATGTCACATAGACAAAGAACAGTTCTGAGCTTAAGACAGATGCCTTTGGAAAATGATTAGACAGATGCTTTTGGAAAATGATTATTCTGCAGAAGACTTCTAAAATGAAAGGTAAATGATTTTGCTATTACCAGAATGGGTTGGCTGAACTCTCTTTTTTACTTTTCAAAGAAAAAGTTTCTTCTTTCTCAAAAGCATAAAATGAAAGGTGGGGTATAGAAACCAGGGAATAAAGCTGATATTTAATTTCATTCACTCAGAGTCTGTTGGCCCTAGCAAAAGGTGACACAATGCCTGATTTACTTGTAAATCTCCACTAAAATAGAGGATAAGTACAGAAGAAAACTGAAGGTCTCCCGAAAGTTAAACTTTTGTTTTCTGTAATGCATAAATCAATCACAGAGGTTTCTTTTTTCCCCAAGATTTTTCAATCCAGTGGATGCCACAAACAATAGATGAGCAAACAGCAATAACAGAGTGAACAACATGCTTTAGTAGGACATTTTTAATTATTCATTCCTAAGAGGAGATTTCTCCCTTAAAAGTGCCTTAAAATGGTGGTTCTAAGCTTTTTACTTCTTACACAAATTAAGGTTACACAAATTTTCAGTGGTCCAAGAAACTGGCTTTGTTGATTCTCTATCGAGAGAGAGAGAATATTTCCAACCTTCCCTTTCAAGGGATTTGTTAGGCTTGAAGAATTTGTAATAGAATATACTTACGATGGTGCTTGTTGTGTATTGGACAGCAGCAAACAAAAGCTCACCAACAACACCAGCCTTTCCATTGGAAAACTCTACAACATCTGCAGAACAGAAGCACCGAAAAGCCACCATCAATCCAGGTGCTGGCTGTAGGAAATGGGCTGGCAGCACATTGCAGCAAATAAAGTTGCCTATCCTGGTTATTTATTAATAATGTGCAAAACTGTGCAAGCAATAGTGATGGACATGCTGGTGGTGCACAGATTAATACCCTTGTCAAACAAGACACTGTAGCTAAAACAGTGCCTGTAGAGTATTTCTAAATGGGAACAAATGCAGGTGACTGGTCCCTTCTCTATGCCTTTATTTAACCCCAAACATCTGTGCAGTCCAGCAAAGGTGAGAGAAAGTTCCTTCTAGTTTAGACAGCACCAAAGGAACTGTGCTGGAAATCTACCTGTACAACTCAGTTTTAGTCTGTGGTGCTTGGAGGCATTCATCTGCTTTAACTTCATTGAAAGTGAAATTGATGTTTCTGTCTGAGCTACTCAGCCCAGTTTTCCTTTCTGCCCAAGACACTGGGCTTTTCCAGAGGGTAATTAGTCTCATCTTAGCATAGACATGTAAGATGAATCATCAGCTGAAGGCATTCCAGACTGCATGGGACACAGTGTCTTAAAAGGTAGGATGCTCATAAACAGGGGAAAAAAGCCCAGCTGAGGAACAACTGTACAGGAACCAGTTTTGGTCAAAGGTAAATGAAAGAACTGAAGCCCTCATCAGGTCTCATTTTTGCAAACTTTTACTGGATTGTTGTCTCCCAAACATTCTTTTGTTGACCCATGAAAATGGAAGCATGCCCATCTGATTTACAGGCAGGTCAAATCCCAGAAATGATCACATGGCTAATCCCAGGCTCTGGTGATAAACTGCCCTTTAATACACCACGGCTAAGTCTGTGTCTTTAATTATTAGCAATGAATACCTTAAATCAGCCCTCCCTTATTTGCAAGGTGAATTCATGCTCACAGCAAGGGCTCATTGCCCACAGCCATGGGACCTTCCCCTCACTCCACCACTTGCTTAGGCAAGTGGTGACATCTCTTGCCTTGCTTTTCAAGGCAAGGAGGTAGGGAAAGAGAAGCAGCTGACTACAAACCAGTTCACTATTTCATACTGAGTGTGCTACAAGTGTGGTAGCTGCCTCTGAGACAAGAGATCTGACAACAGACAGAAAGTACTCTCTGTCCATTGGTAGTTACAGAAAGGGCAGGCAGAAGTAGCTGGCTTGAAATTCATGTCAGGAAAAGCTACAGTTTGCCTGCCCTAGGCATAGTTGTTTGTGGTTTTTGTTTGGTTGGTTGGTTGCTTGGTCGGGTTTTTTTCTTCCCCAAGAGACAGACAGTTTCCTTCCCCTCTTCTGGTTTTCACTCTCACTTCAGCTGTCAGGAGGAAAGAAAAATTTGAGGAAAGGTACCTGTGGATCCTCAGGGTCAAAATCCATGCTCTTTGGGAGATGTTTACAGGAGTCCAGACTCAGGAACCATTAAGAACAAAGTTATTTTCTGTCTGCCCTCCCTCCCCACCCGCTAATTCCCTCCGCAGTTATGCACTCAGAAAACTGATTTATTTCTATGCCAGAATAATTTTCCTCAGGGCTTCTGGCCTCCCAAACCCAAGAGAAGTGGTGAGGATGAGTAGAGATTTCCACCACAAAGCTGTTCTGTGTTCAGGGCCAAGGTGCGGAAGAAAAAGTCCTCTTGGGAACAGGGCTCATGCTCTCCCTGGGGAGCAAAAGAGTCTTGTTAAACCCGCAGCTGGTAAAATAAGGATTCTCACTCTTGTGGAGATAATGGGGAGAGTTAATTAAGAGCAGCAGTGGCTGAGAAGCATGCTAAGGTTCTTGCCCTCCTCAAAGACAGTTCTGCTGCTCCATCTTGCACTGGTACCATCCAGGGTCAGAGCTAATTCAACCACTGAGCAATCCTAGTCACTAAAACAGGACAAGAAACAACTGTGAGTGGATCCTTTGCTTTTCTCCAGACAAATATACAGAATAAGAAAAGAAATAACATCTGCAAGGTCAGTGTCTATTCCTTGAGAAAGACATAAGGGAGTTCTCCCAACTGAAAAGCCAACAACTTCCAAAAGACCACAACACAGCCAGCAGGGATTTCCTGCTCTTGAAGTCACAGGAAAGGCACCTCTGCAGTGTGAATTCACACCAAAATCTTGCTCTGTGCCCATCTTTATCAGAGGGGAGGAGATGGGATTTCCATTGTCCAGGCTGGCTTGTTTGTCAGGGACTGAGGTCTGTTTGCACAGCTATACAAATAGCTGTGGATGCACTCACAGCTAGACATTTTCAAAGATCACTTTCTAAAGGGGACCTTGGAACAGCTATTATTTTGCTTTCACTTGTTGTTAATTGGATTTGTACACTTTTGCTTCCTTAACTGAAGTAAGAATAAATAAATGTGAATGTATAACAGCTAGCCATAGCAATATGCTGCATAACTATTTTATACTTGAATTTAAGGAGGTGTTCTGACTCTTATAACGGTATTTTTTTCACCAAAATATAAACCAGTGACTTCAATTGAATAGAAGTTTTTCTCACTGTCTCTTGCAAACACAAAAGAGTGAGTTTACACATAACCACTCAAATAATGAGAATTAAAATTCCTTATGCTTAATTGTTCTGTCTCTGGGCTGATATAAAATAACCATTGCACCAGTTTTCTAGCATCACAAATTCTTCACGCTGTGATTTGTAGTATAATGTAGAACATTCCAGCCCAAAGCCACACTAAAACACAACAAAATGAAATGAAATGAAATGAAATGAAATGAAATGAAATGAAATGAAACAATCTTGGTTGAAGGTCTCCAGCACATGCATGAGAGAGAACACAGAAAATTCCCTCTAAAATAACTTATATGCCTGTTCTTTTCCTAAAGGCAAAGTCCTTTCCTATTTACTCATCAGGCACTTTTCACCTATTGATCCTTCAGCTGGCCCCCAGCCCCGCTGTGGAAAGCACAGCCCAGGATTGATGTGTGTGTGAACCCCGAACCTGGGGAGCCAGCATTGCTTTATTTTGAGGATATGCTGTCTCTCCTTTCAGTACCTCCATTTGAATTTTGTGGGATTTCACAGTGTTTTGTGCACCAGCAGCAGTTTTTGTTCTTTGGCTTGAAGAGCTTCCCAAAGCCTTTTTCCCCTTAATCAGCCTAAATACTAACAAGACCAAACTCTTCTTTCACTTTCGTCCTGCGCTCTTTCACCTCTGCCTGGCAGAAGGGTACAAAGGACAGCTTCACAAAGACCATTTCACAAATAAGCACTGCACTGATATCCTCTTTACCAAGTTACAGGGAGTTGTGACAAACACAAAAGGCAATATTTCACTTCTGACATTTCAGAAAATTAGATTTTAAAATCCTTTTTTCAACAGCAGACCATGAAGTGTGGGTCTAATTTGAAAAGTTCCTCTTAGCAGCAGGATAGCTTCTCTTTAGTGTCAATATAAATTGGAATTGTAAATTAAAACTATACTTTTTTTCTTACCATAATCGAGGTAATGAAATGAAAATGCTGTAGCTGCTTTTGCCATAAAAAAAAAAGTTCTTTAAATGTTCTGCATTCAGTGCTTCTAAATGTATCTACTGAAAAAAAATCATATATGTCAAGGAGGAAAACCAGTTTAAAGGAGAAAACCCAGGCATTTTCTGCTCTCACTGAGGAGTCTGGATTTCAGTGGGATTAAGCAACCAGCCTTAGATTTTTCACATGGGTTTCTCCCTTCTTTGTCCCTCATTCTCTAAATTCTGTGATTTTCTGAATGTCATGTTAAAAAAAAGAAAAATAAAAATTAAAAAAAAAAAAGGATTTGTGAAAAAACACACAAAACCAGCACTGCTTCTGTAAAATTAATATGTTGCAAAAGTGATCTATGTAAGATGGAGGGATTCTTTTAGGCCAATAATTGCATAACACTACTGATATAATATTTCACCATATTGTAATCATGCATCCTGTTTTTTTGGTAAACCATATTTTTCAGAATTTCAGTGCTTTTGGCACCTTTAAGAAGTCATTGAACTGGTCATGGCCAGGAGGAGAGGAGATACCTGAGCATGCAAGTGACTCTCTCACCCCAGGTGAAAGCACAGAGCTGCTGGAAATGAGGAGTAAAACAACTTGGCCTAAATAATATAGGATATTTGGAGTACTGCCCTTGTACTCAAACATCCTGATACTCATCCAGAGGCTTGTTCTCAAATCCTTTGTGGTTTTCTTTTTTTTCTTTCTTTCAATTTCATGACAAACCCCAAAGAAACCCCAATTCTTCCTCGTTACCAACTGTAACAAATACAAATTACCTACAAAAATTAATGTATTTCAAATAATTTGATCTTTCCTGACTTCTCCATTCTTCTGGATTGTGATGAGCACAATTGTCTCCTCAGGGAATTCTTTTCTTCTCCTTTTCTTGGGAGAAAAAGGTAAGAATAAGTTGAAGAAAGCAAAAGGCATCTTGAACTTATCAGTGGCAAAGGCTAAAATTTTAAGCAGCTGAGAAAAGTAAGAACAAAGGTGACATATCCAGTTCTGTGGATTTGGAGGCATATCGTGAAATCAAGTAAAACCAGTCTTTTGCAGGAAAATTTTAGAGAAGTAATTTATAACTCTTACTGACCCTCATTACTAGGATTTCCTGACTTGCTGCATGGGGACTCTCTAAGGTTTCAGACGATTGCACAATTGTACTAGAAAATGTTTTACAGGCAGACCAAAGGAGAAAAGAAATCCCATACCATGTATAACCACAGCTAGCCTTGTGCCTACCTGCCACTGGCAGCCTGCCCTGTTCTGATCTGAAAATTAAATCTAAACCATCCACTTCACCCTGTAACTCAGAGGATTATGGGAAACCAGAAAGCATCTCCTCTCCCAAGCTGGGAAAAGGCTCAGCTCCCACATCCATCACACTCAATCAAGTTTAGGTCAGCCCCACTGGCAGATCAGAAGCTGTCCTACTTTTTTGATCCCTTGGTTTTAATGTTCAAGGAAGAACTACAAAGAGAAAGGAGGAAAGGAGACAGGATATAAGGCTCAGGAGAATTTAAATTTTGTTGTAAAGGAGAAGCTGCTCAGTGACAACAGTTTCAGTGTCAAGAAATGCAGCACCTCCCCAAGTGGCAGGCAGGGCATCTGCTATCCTGGTAAAGAGGGAAAAGTCTGGATGACTTTTGTAGCAGCTCAGTGGGACAGGTATTAGTTGAGCATACATTGTTCAGGTAATGTAAGCTGATCTCTTCTTTCTGCAGAAATTTAGCCATGAAGCCCTGGCTCTTTGTGACACTCAGCTTTTTAGGCAGCTCTTTGGATGAACAATGTGCCTCTTTGTCCTGTGAGGCACAGGTACTGTACCCTGCCTGGACATGGCAATCATAGGAGGAATCTTCCCTCGCTAACCCAGTTTTACAGAAAACTGCCTCCAGCAAAATAATGCAAAAGAAGTCAGCTCAGCTGCCCTCTCAGTGGCTTAGATGCAGAGGGGAATATTGACGCCTTCAAAAGGGGACTGACTGGATGTCCCCAAAGCCCTGCTGATGGTTCTTGGGTCAGTCACACCCTGCCCAGATTATACAGCTAGCATTATGTTGCACCTACAGAAAAAAAGGTGAAGCTATAAAAGATGTGAACAAAAAAGATATTTTCATGTATTTAGTCAGCACATTTTGGAAGGCACGTGGATCTGCCTTTGCTAATGTGTGCCTATGTCTCACTACTTTGTGCTGGTTTTGGCTGGGATAGAGTTAATTTTTTCGGAGGGGCTGGTGTGGGGCTGTGTTTTGGACTAGAGCTGAAAGCAGGGTTGATAACATGGGTGTTTTTGTTACTGCTGAGCAATGCTGACACAGAGACAAGGCCTTTTCTGGTTCTCACCCACAGTGGGCTGTGGGTGCACAAAGAGGTGGGAGGGGACACAGCCAGGACAGCTGACTCCAACTGAACAGAGGGATATTCCAGACCATACCTTATGGTGTCATGCCCAGCATATAAAGATGAGGGAAGAAGGAAGGAAGTGGGGAACATTTGGAATGATGGCCTTTGTCTTCCCACTGTCCCATTTTTACTCTTCCAATTCTTTCTCCATCCTAATGCAAGGGGAATGAGTGAGCAGTTGTCTGGTGCTTGGTTGTTACCTGGGGTTAAAACACACATATATATTTTTATGACCTGGGACGTATTTCCAGACCATTCATCCTTGATTTTGACCTGACTTCTGAATGAGGAAGATGAATTTTCAGTCACATCAGGATGTGGTCTAAAACACATCTGCACTGTTCTGGTTCAGCTTGTGGTCCCAGCAAGACCCCACTGCTGCTGCCTCTGACAGCAGGGCAGCCTGCAGCCCTGCTGTGAAAGCAAGGCTGGGGCTGTACCTCTGCTCTCCCTTCTTCAGAGTGGGGGGACAGAGAGGTTTGGCAGCTGTTGCCATCCACATCTGGGCATCTCTCTTAGCTTTCCTTCTTCTCCCTGCACTGGGTGTGACTGTGGGATCTGTCTTTGGATCAGTGGGGTAGAAGAAAAAAAGGGCAGGTTTGAGAGAGCTGGTGCCTGTGGCACTCTAAGACTCAGGTAGAAGCCCAGATCTGTGATCTAATTCCCTGGCTGCTTATGCTGTTCCTGGGCTTGGACACTATCTAGCCCTGCACCTGGAGCCCACTGGCCTCTGTCATCTAAATGGTGAAGCAGGTTCCTCCCCAAGGTTACACACAGCCTGGGACTGCCAAGGCTGGCCCTTACCGAGCACCTCAGTCTTGGGCTGTGATGTTCTGCCTTGCAGGCTTTTCTCATTCCTTGCTGCCACCAGTGATGCCTTTTTCATCCATTCCCCCTTCTGGTTCAACCCTTTCCTGGAGCCTCCCCTCCCCCACACCCCCCCATTGGTACTAGCTCTACTTTGTTGATGAAAATGTGTCGAAGAGCTGTTTTTTGGCCTTGGTTCCCAGGGAAAACCAAGATAGGATGGGGCCCTTGGAATGTGTTTTGTCTTTCTGCCTAGGGAAAGGGCTTGGAAAACTACTGGGAAAACCAGATACTAATACAGTAGGCTACAAATATATGTGTAAAGAATACAGAGAATACACAAAAGAAAAAGGCAAAAATCAGCACAGCATCACCAGCAGCAGCTTCTTTGTATCTGGGGCTAGCTCCTATTTCATGGGCTTTTACACTTGTGCCTGAGCAGCGATAGATAAATAAAGGCACAGTCATCAGAGATCATCAAGAATTATAACATAATGTAATGGATTGCTAAATTTCCAAACAGCTCCCCTTTCTTTGATGACTTCTGTAAAGCTTCTTGGCTTCAGTAAGTACACTGCAGATGTACATTTAGGCAGCAAGCCCAGCTGCAGTAGCTGTGGAGAAGAGTATTAACTTGTACATTCTTCTGTAAATATCTGCCATAAGTTTGCTGCATGCATTCTCCACTGAGGGATCAAAAAGTGTTGACTCATGGCGGCAGCATTAATGCCTCTGACCTGGGTCACATGTGGGATGTTAATATACTTTAGGACATGGAATCTTGCAGCCACAATCTGCACAGCCTGCAGAATTTATATACTGCTGTTACTGTAGCCTGAAGCAGCAAGAAGGAAGATTTGTTACAACACAGTTATAAAAAAATAATGCTTTTCCTTCTATCCTATGGTTAGAGAAGGTGTGTTCCACACCTGTTATTATTCTCCGTGTGTTTATTTGGAAATAGCAGCTTGTATGGATAGGAATGTAAAGCACTCTGCAGAAAATTCCCATCTCAGTAACACACCATAAAAGATCATTTGCCCCTTCAAAAATATTAGCCAAGACAGCAACCTGCACAGCTTTCACATGTGTAATTTCCCCCTATCATTTTGCTTCCAGAGTCTTGCTGTGCCTGTTTGCAAAGCACCACTTATCCCAGTGATGGATGGGATGGCTCAGGGAGGCTGGAGGGAGCATGCACACACGAACGGAGTCCTGGCGCCATCCAGTGGGCAGCTGTGCTCTGCACCGTGTAGCAGCTTTTGTGAAGGACGGTGCAATTGCCAGCCCTGCTTTCTGAGACCCCAGGCTTCCACCTCCCAGACTGGTATGTGGAGCAACAGGCAGGCAGCTCCGGATTCCCACGCCTGCAGGCGGTTCTCCAAAGCACAGGGTGCTTTTACATGACCTGTGGGTCTGAGCTCTGTGACAGTCAATACAGATAAGCGGGCTTTAAAAAGCAATTTGGGTTACTGAAAGGAGGCCCTCCATCCTGGTTTGTTCCAAGGAGTGCTTAAACACTTGCATGTAAAAAAAAAAAAAAAAANAAAAAAAAAGAAAAAAGGTAAATAGAATTATACTCCTCAGACAAGTCTGAGGGAACCCACTGGTAGTTCAGAATCAAATGTTGTCTTTTGAGACACTTCTGGTGGGATTCGCTTTGGAATACTGAGAGCTGCCCACCTCTTGGCATCACAGCCTTTACTCACCTGTCTCCAAAACCAGCTTGTCTAGATAAAAGCCCAGGATTTCATCCAGCTTGCCTAACGAATCATTTTGCAAGAAAATGAACCAGCAAAAGCAGTGCTGTTCAAACCAAATTTTCAGGGTAAGTTTTTTATAAAATCAGTGCTCTGAGTTGGCAGTACAATTCAGGGCCAGCCATGAACACCTTCCTCTGCCCAGGTGCATCAGCCTCATGGCATTACACCCTGCGAGGCAAGATGAAAAGGTTTGTGCTGACCACCACACCTTACTGCCAAGTACAAGGCTTATCTCATTTGAGTCCTTTCTGGGGTGATTATTGCACTCAGATGTTTGACCCCACTGCACACCTTACGGACTTTCTGATTTACCGCAACACACTCTTCCCACTCCCTGAGAGTCAAGAGCTTATCTGGGAAAACAGATACCTTGAAAATGTGGGGCCCCTGTTCTCTGTTCCAGCTAAATTCCACTTATAAGTGGAAGGGAGGGTAACAGATTGCTTTAAACCGTCTTTAAGCTCCCCCTATTTTGCAGTAGGCAGAGGACTAACTTTACTTCTAATAGGAATTAAAGTGCCTTAAGGTAAAAGGCCAGCTGTTTAGGAATGCTATCACCTTTCTGGCAAAGAGGAACAGGCAGAGAGGGTCTTTGGCTTCTCTGTCATAACATGTATCTCTGAGGTTAAGAAAACAGAGAAAAAATATACTTTCTGAGGATATTTATTTTACTACTTATTCCTCTTTACAGTCTGCAGATAGCTCTTCTGGTGTGGGAGTTACAGTAGAAATAAACACAGTGTTAATTATATTTACCATGCTCTTAAAGAATAAATAACCCTATCTGTAACTGAGATATCTGAGAGTGCCCTCTCTAAGGAGTCAGACAGGCAGGATCCACTACATGGAGCAGTGCAACACCATATAAAAGCAAGATAATATGTATAAGGTAGGTACAGAAGAATGCAGCTAGGCACTTAGGAAAAACACTCCTCATACAAATTTAGATAAAGCAAAAGACATTCCTCCCTTTTCTGCGGCCTTGAGAGAGGTACCTTGACTACCTCCCCATCTGCCTGCAAAGGAGACCCACAAACACCATTTATGTGACAGTGTACATCCCCCTGCCCTCACCCAGGGGAGCTACTCTTCACCTCTGTCACCTAACACAGAACTATCTCCTGCTTTGCAAAGTCCTCAGTGAAAAGAATCTAGGACCTCAGGACACAGCCTCAGCTGCTTAGGAAGAGGCATGCTCCTTGTTAGTGGTTAGAGAAAAGAAAATAAAGCAATTCTCATACCTTGGAGTTTGGACAGCCAGCCTGGCCTTGCCAAAGTCCAAATTTATCTTTAGTTATGGAGATTCCTTAAAGGGCAATAGAGAAAACATGGGTAGAAAAATCTATGCAGAGGAATCTGCTCATACCCATAATGCTGAGCTCTATTTGAAATAACAGAAGACTGAGATAACTGGGATAAACTTGTGGGAGACTTGTGGCGTAAGAAATTACCTCGTGGTGTTTTTTGTTGGGGTTTTCTTGAGGTGTTTTTTTTGTTTGTTTGTTTTTTGGAAAAGGAATAATCAGCCATACAAAAATTTGTGTTAAAAGTCAAGAAGAACAAAAGCAAAACTGTGGGGCTGGAGCTGTGTTTCCATCTCCCCACACCACTGTTGTGGTGTGCAAGAGAGGATACCCAAGATCTGCCTTCACAAAAGCTCTTCAGGATTCCTGCATCAGTGAAATGAGAGGAAGGAGATTTCCCCAGAGCAGCTCTGAGGGGAAATGTATATATGTGGGTGTATACCTGGAGATAAAGGAGATAAAGTTAAGAATTTAAGAGAGCACACACAGATCTTCATTCAGTGCAGTCATTAAAGAGAGACTGGATGAAGTATTACCTTCCTCATCTCCCTTTACTTTCCAGTGACAGTGGTCAGAATTGGTCAGAAAACCCTCTAGTGAGCACATTTATTCTAACAGGTGGAGTACAAAGCTTGTAACTAAAGAAAAGGTTGCGAGCAAAGAGATTTAGCTAGTTTGGAGGGATTTAGGAGGTGTGTGCATATGTAGGTTTACACACGTGTGCCTGCCCGTATCTGTGCATGGAAACGCACACATTTCACACGTTTCCAGAGGATATAAATTTTCTTTGGGCTGTGCAGTAGCTGAAAAGAACAGAAGGTGGCATGTTTTCAACATTTTTGTCTAGCAAGAAAGTGCAGTAAAGGAAGTGAAAGAAGGAGTACAGTAAAGGGGAAAAGGATACAGAAGGAGAAAGAAGACAGCTAAGCCCAGACCACATCCACTTTGATAAATCTCTGCTGTTAATTATTGCATTGATGCTGAAGGCTATTTATTTTCCTCCTTTTTGCAGTGTAAATCACTGATGCCATAAAGGCTGATTTTACTAGACTTTGGAAAATACTGTAATTTTCTAATAAAAATTGTAAAATGCATATCTGTTTTTTTTTTTTTCCTGGGGTGTTCTTGTATTTGTTTGGTTTTTTGTTTGGCTTGGGGTTTTTTTAATGATAAAATTCACACAGTATGACCAGTTAATCAAGATCCATATAAGGAAGATAAAAGTAGCCCTCATAGTTTCCCTTTAAAATGCAGATACAGGGGAGATAGCACCAGGCAAAAAGGAGAATTAATTTACATTTGCCAAAAAATTATGAAGCAAAAACCCAAAAGAAATAAACTAGAAATTACAGAACTGGGTGTTCTCAAGTCATTAACTTAAGACGTTTCTGAACATTTAATCAGGCTTTGTGCAACTGTTACCACAAGCAGGTGCCTTTTAGTCCTCAGGGGCACCCTCTTGGCCTGCCTGCTGTCTTTAAGGTACGCATTTAACTCTCTTTTCTAACCCAACAATCTGTGATAAGCAACAGGTTGCTCACACCCTGAGTGACAGCAGCAGAAAAAGCCCCGTGTGCAGCCCATGTTGGTGACTCACCAGGTAGGAAGCTCCTCTTCTTGAGCTTTGCTTTTCACTTTCTTCTAGGATTTATTGCCACAGCTCGTTTATCAAGAAGCAGACTGCTCCAGAGGGGTGGTGAGGGCTGGTCTGAGCAGGACCAAAGCAACCTCTCCTGCCCTAGCCGGCGGTGCCAGGAGCCACCAAGGAGCTGAGGTTCACATCCTGTGGGAATAAAGCAGCACTTTTGTTGCCCCTTTGAGAAATCTTGGACAGCATCTGACAGCAGACAGCCCTTCTTTGTTTAGCAGCCAAACGCCCTCATTCCCTGGGCAGCTGATTAGCTTTTAACTTCATACCTTCACCAGATGGAAAAGACTCCCTCAGAATGTCTGGGGACCAGGGAGAGACATCTCAGGTGGCCCAGAGGCTGGCAGCATCCCCTGCCACGGGCCCCTGGAGACACATGCTCACCGAGGGAGCCTCCTGCCTTCCCCCTTTTTTGGAGCACTTCCAGGCCACTCTGCTAATGAGGGACCAAAACCAGCTCACAGCAGTTGCAGAAGGGGAGCCAAGAGTGCACAGCTCAGGAGAGGGGCACAAGGAGAAGCTGCTGCCATGGCTTATAGGTTTCCAGCCCCAGGCTGCAGGTCCTTGGGATGGGGAAATCCTGGTGCTGCAGCATCTTGACATAAAGTAAATAGAGGAAGCATGGACTTTGGAAAACTTCTGTCATTTAACTTCTCTTTTTCTCAATGCATTTACTTGCTGATCTCAAAACTTGAGGTATTTTGAAGAGATGGTTGTGCTGCCTCTTGGCATCCTGCAGCAGACCAAAAGAAGCAGCTCAGAGCTGGAGCTACTGATTGCAGCTGCTGGGCCCAGGAGCTACAACTGCTGGTCCCATCTGGGAGACACTCCTGAATGCCACCTGTTTGCTTATTTTGGACTCCAGCAGAGTGTATCAAATCAGTCTCCTTGACCCCAAAGCTCTGGGAGTTGCATTCTCAGGTTTTGACTGTGGGTCTGGCTGCTGTGATTCCTTCCAGGCATATACACCCTGAATTCTGCTTTCCACCTTGTAACACTTCGTCCTTGTGATCTTATCTGAGGAATTATATGTAAATAAAAATCTGTATATCGTATAATATGAAAATATAGACATACACATAAAATTTACACCTATCAATATCTATTACATACTGTATTAAATGCACAGATACAACTCTATGTTATACATGTATGTTTAAAATACGTCAAAATCCACATAAAATTTATATATTAATAAAAACATATTGTGTGTCTTTGTGTGTTTGTGTGCACAGTACAGTTGTTACAACCACGCTTTGAAAACAAACATTTTGCTAGAGAATAGAACTCCCCAGCACTTCTTGAGAAGACTGGGAAAATGCATACTACCACAGCTGACAGTCCCAGATGGGAACTACAGGCAATGCCAAAATGCTGCAAGAATTTTTTTGAGTTGTTGGCCTCACATTTACCATTCAGAGTGATGTTACAGATGTCAAATGCAGTTCCTGAGGAAACTGAAGTTTCCTGGGGGAGAAATATTTCCATGGCACCTTCATTTTGAGAGCCAAATTGGAAAGGAAAATCCAAGCAGCGGTTTACCAAGTCAAATAGCTTGGACAGAAGTTCTTATGGATGGTCCTGTTCTGAGGGTAGTGTTGCAGGGTAGAGAAATCACCACAGCTGAGGAAAGAGTAATAAATGAGTGCCCCAACAGTTGGAGGAGGTGTGCACACAAAGCCTTGCAGTCTAATGTCTGATAACAGAATGTGAACTTCTCAGAAAAGCTAACTGCACAACTAGTTCAAGAAAAAACCCGCAGCAAGAGAAAGCAGGTATTGAACTGCTCCCATGCAGCCTGGCTACATGAAAGCAAGTAATGGGTGCCTCTGAGACTCATGAGGTGCCAGACTGCTTAAAAACAATTAAGTTAGCAACAAAACAGCTTCAGGCACGCACCCCTCTGGGGTACCTCCTGCAGCTGGGTTAGGTCTTAGCCTGCTGTATTGAGAATCACTGCTGACCAAGCTTTTACTATAACCAAGCACAGCATGTAGACCCTTAATCAGCAGCAAGAATTGCACTTCTCTGTCACACTTGTGTTCAGCAAATCTGAGGTGTCTGTGACCAACAAGATACTGTCCATAAAGGGGCTTTTTTGGGACCTTGCTACTGAAGTTCACCTGAGTTAGGATCTGAGAGGAGTTTAGGTGAAGTGAACATGCTCTGCTAAGCCTGTTGCTGCTGGTGTCCTGGAAGATGTGATATACATGAGCACATCTCCTGTGCAGCACAGCAATTTTGTGCTTGACATTGCAACCTGTGATGGAAGAAGTCTCCTGGGGTGCAAAGGAGCCCTGAGAGTCCCTGTGCTGTACTGCACACCCTGATGCATTAGGGTTGCCTGGGATATTAAGGGCATCATATGGCACCTTTGCTAAATCCTGTGCAGACGAAAGTTGCTGAGTGTGAGATGCATGGGCAGATGCTGATGTCCATAAAGCCATTAAAGTCTCTCCAGCTGATGCTCTTCGAAGGTGGATCCAAGTCTTTCCTTTCCTCCTGCTGGGAGAGAGTGTTTCAAAATCCTGACAACAGGAGGCCAGGTATCCTGTCTCCAGAAGACTGCAGAAGGCACACCACTGATGAGGTAGTCTGTGGCACAGCTGTGTCATGAGATGTGGGCATAGGAGGACACCTAGGAAGCCAACCTCCTGACATAGCAACACCATTTTGTCCACAGAGGCTTTTGTCATTCTGAACAATTAGCCAGACTGTACTCCTGCCTTGGTTTCACAGAGCTGACAATATCAGGGACCAGTCCCTGTGGGGCATGGTGCAGCCTGTTGTACTGAAATCCAGGTGTCTTGCCAAGAAACGGAAGAGGAGCCCAGCCACATTCCCATGAGCTATTACTTTTAAAGGATTTGGTATTTATGTTTCCTTCTTGACACAATCATTTTGGTGCCATTAGAAACATAAGAAAAAAATACATCAGTGAAAGAGACATCTGAGAGCCCAAGAAATATTATTTTAACCTTTTGGTACAAACAGCAGAGAATAAATGGAGCATGTTTATAAGGTAAATAAAATCATCAACAGTATCTTTTACCTTGGCCCCCAAGTTCCTCGCTCCAGATGCTTTACCTCATTCTGCTCAGATCATATGCCTTCACAGGATATGCACCAGGAAAAGGCTAATAGATCGTGCTACCATTTCAAGCAGTCCTCAGCAGGAGGTTTAGGCAGATGTGAGGTGCAGGTAAACCAGCTGTTAGAGGCCCAGAAAACTCCAAGAAAAGCAAAATCCAGTAAGGCACATTATGGTATTTGTACTTTAAATTACCAATTCCAAGTCTGGGGCTGGTGGCTCTTTGTACAACTGTTAGGGCCTAAGAGTGGCTCTTCTGGGTCAGTTCATCTGTCTCTGACAGTGCCCAGCAGTGGAGTTGTAGGGAACAGAAAGGAAAGAGAAGATGAATAGCTTGATCCTTCTCCTGAATTCTGCTGGCTTTTCCTAGTCCAGGCTTTCTGAACTAGCTGTTGATACATGATTGCAGTTGACATTTCTTCCATGAATTTCACCTTTTTTTTTTTTTTTTTTCTTTTTGGTTTGGCATGCACCTCATCTTTCAGAAATGAGTCTTGCAAGTTTAATTTTAGGTTGTATGGTTAGGTATTGACTCCTTTGCTGCATTCTTGTAGCCAGCAAATTTTATTGTGTGGAACCTCTCTAAAATATTACAAGAAACAGTGAATCATTGTTCCCTACTCACTGTCTCTGTAACATTCAGGATTTAATGTACCTCTATCATACTCTCTCTTGGGTAATTCTCTCCAAGGCTGAAGAGTGGAAGAAAGTTTTACCTGTTTAATCTCTCCTCATGGTGAAGACCTTCTTTACCTTTTATCATCCCGTTTGTCATTTGCTGTGTCATTTAATTCCATTGTATGGTTTCATGGAGGGCAAAGGGGAGAAAATGGAATGCAAATGGGAGAAAAGAAGAAAGTAATGGATTATCAAAGGGTGGGGTACAACACACACTTACCCAGACTGTCTCCTCTTGCCTTCCATCCTGAGTCGCAACTTTTGCTACAAAAATGGTCAAAAAGACACTCAAGATGACAATTGTTACACATGATCTCCTAGTTGTACTGGTTTAATCTGAGCACTTTAACTTGGACAGCTACAGATTTATGCTCTACATGTTCATTTTTTATGGAAGTCAATGGTCACTTACCAAAGCAAAGTAGTGCAAGGTAAATTCTGAATGAATTACCTCTTGAGGTAAATAATAAACCCCCCCAAACTCAAACAGCCAACCTCCTGCACTGAATGGCCTTCAAAGCTAAAGCACTCAATGGGATGAGCTGAATTCCTTCAGGGCAGGAGTTGAGTCATTCTTTCAAAAGACAGTGAGGATGCATTAAAAAGCCATGACTCACAGAGCTGCTGAAATGGGACTATGCTTGGGCTTTGAAATGGAAGTCATCCAGGACTTGTTGAGACATGCTTGAACACCTTAGGAGTACCAAAATTCCACTAAATGAATGTGGATATGGATGTGTGTGGACATGATTGCTGTGGATGATCTTGGAGTGGGAAATTAATGCCCTTTGATTTATTGATAATGCCATACTTCTGGGATCAGACTCATTATTCATTTACATCATATATAGCTATTTATATTGGAGCAGGACAGAAACTCTTCTTGTCTGATTTGCCCTGGCAGAAATCACAGCACAGAGCTCACAGGTATGACATGGGGCTTCTCAGCTCAGACTAAGCAACTGCTGAGCATGATCCACATGAGCAAGTTTAGGTAGCAGAAGGAAATAGACATAGCAAATCAGGAATCACTGCCTGCTAGCTTATCCTTCCTCATTGCAAGGTAAGTTGGTAAGTATATTGTGTCACTCGTGTAACTAGCCATGAAATATGGCCTTTCTGACAGGGAAGGAGGTAAATGATTCCTTAAATTCACACAGAAGTCAGAGGTTGGTGCTGGCTGGTTTACAAAGGGTGGGGTGAGAAGGGAAAAGTTCAGAGCGGCTTTTTCTTTCTGCATCATAGTTCCTTGTAAGTGTCTACATCTATCAGCAATACATTTGCCACTAGGAAAAGCAAAAAGCTGATGACCTGGCATAAGAAGCAACATCAGCCCTGCAGGAACAGGGGAACTGCTCCCTGCAGAGTCACTTCCACTTGTCAGTGAGACGAGTAAAACAAAGCCTGCCAGCAGCACACAGGAACACGGCAATCCAGCCTACAAAGGACTTGCAGGTGTCTAGAGATTTCTGATGGTCTGGAATTGAAAGAGAAATCCCTTTCTGAGCCATGAATGCAACCACAAAGATTAAAAAACAACCCCTGTGCTGAACCCTTCATGACCAGAAAACAATCAATTCAGGAACAAAGCAGTGAGATTTGTTGCAAACACAGGAACTTTGTGTTCTTCCATTGATGTGACAAATTAAGTTTTTCTTAACACTGCATTACTGACCTCTCTCCAGAGCATGATAATCATACACAAACTTTGATCAGTAACCAAACAGAAATAGTTTTATTTTTTTCTGATACAAATGCCAAATATCACAGCCACAGACATAAGCAAAAAATTGTTCCAAATAAATATGACAGCTTGATAACAAATTAAACACAGTAACTATTGTATAAATGGTTTAACAAATGGTATTATTGCTAGCAGAATAAGCATCTCCAGGGAAAAGAGGATTGAATACATAATCTGGAAATAGATTAAATATATATATAAAATATACTCAGTTTATTGCTTGGATAGATAAATATTAAAATATTTGTGCACATCACCGGGAACGAGGCACTTATTCAGGTTAGTATAAACAAGGCCACTTGTTAAGTAAAGGGAAAAATGTTAATAAGCCTCCAAAACATCTTGCTGAAATCTGAAACCTTGAAGCCATAATAAAAAAAAAAAAAAAAAAAAGGCATGCTGTTACAGATGTATTTATAGTTCACTGACTTGTAAAAAATCCAATTTCTTAAGAATGGGACAAATCCAGCATGCCTTACTGAAAACATTGGGGTTTTTTTCCCAGGAAGAGGACTTTGGTATCTGACTCATGAATCTTACTCATGCTTGTCCAATTTTTCAGTGTTTGCTTTGTCCTTTTCTTGTTATCACCAGTCTGCACTATTATTTTATATGTTCTTAGAAAAACATTAGTCTGATTATCCCCATCAACCTAGATATTTTACAAAGTTGTAATCAGACGCTATTCAAAGCAGTGATCAGGTTGTTTACTGGGCTAAATATTTGGCTTGTAGAATACATGGGTTTTGATGTGATTTTATAAAAACAAATAATAATTATAAAAAGATTTTGCCTGCAAGCACCTTTAATGATACTTTGGTCTGGTAAAATTCAAAAGCAGAAAAATAGCTCTACTGATAAACACCTAATTTCTGTATTTTATATATATTTTTTAAAAACGTTCTTCTCTGCTCTTACAAAACAGGCATTTCATAAATATTAAAATGTTCTATTATTTACATGTGTCCCATTCTACTGTAGAATCATTGGCAGTTATGATCCAAACATGCAGATTCCAGGAGAGAAATTCTGCTTTTCTCATAGTGATGTCACACACAGGCACAAAGGCAAATTTGATCTTAGGGTACATTTGCAACTTAGTGGTGAATTTACTAAATATAAGAAGTATCTGTGGGTTAAGCCTTTGATCAATCTTGCACACATAATACATGGATCACAAAACCAGGAACTTCATTACAAGAGCAAATTGATGTCAGGTGACTGGGGGAAAGGTCTAAAGCAGTGGGCATAGCTTATGGATAATTGTTTCAGGCTAGAACTTGGATTAATTAAAATAAAAGATGACTGCAAGAGTTTAGTAATGGAGTTTGACCCTTCGGGTGCTGCAAACATCCTTCAATTAAGCTGTCTAATCACCGTCTTCAGAAAACCTAGAAAATGCAGGACAGATTCTGACCTGATTCATTTTGTGAAAAGCTGATGAAATACTATTAAATAAGTGAAGTCATAACAACACAAATCCAGAGGAAGAGATATTAGCATGAGTCTCTCTGTGGGCATATTCACACTCTACCATGAATCATAGCACAGATATTCCTTGCCTAGTAGAACTCCATGTTCCTGAGTCTTTATGGCTCAGAGAACAACTGTGCAGAATTACTAGGTCAGGTCTATCTGTGTTGACTGACCCTCACAGCAAGGCCAGGAAGCCTTCTGGACGAATTTTTTTTTTTTTTTTTTGAGCTCAGAGGCAGCACTGTGTGCTTCCAGGCTGCTTTCAAATAGACTCCTGCTCAGCTAACTCAGATCTCTGCAGCATGATCCCTAGAAAACCAAATGCCAGGTGTATTGGGGACTGCCTATACACACGACCACAAGATGGTGGAAGAGTCATTTTAGCAAAGTCTCAACATCCTAATTCAGATTTTCTATAGTTTATATAGTTCAACCCTATTGAGAACTCCACTGCCTCCAGTGCTGTTTGACAATCTCATGGACACTGGGATCAAGTGCACCTCCAGCAAGTTTGCAGATGACACCCAGCTGTGGTGTGGTGTGTTTGACATGCTGGAGGGAAGGGAAGCCATCCAGAGGGACCTGGGCAGGCTTGAGAGGTGGGCCTGTGACGACCTCATGAAGTTCAACAAGGCCACGTGCAAGGTCCTGCACCTGGGCGAGGGTAATCCCAAGCACAAATACAGGCCGGGTGGAGAATGAATTAGGAGCAGCCCTGCTGAGAAGGACTCGGGAGTGCTGGTGAGTGAGAGGCTGGACATAACACAGCAACGTGCACTCCCAGGCCCAAAAGCCAAACATATCCTGGGCTGCATCCAACGCATTGGGGCCAGCAGGGAGAAGGAGATGGTCCTGCCCCTCTACTCTGCTCTTGTGAGACCCCACCTGAACTGCTGCATCCAGCTCTGGGGCCTCCAACATAGGAAGGACATCAACCTGATGGGGCAAGTCCCAAGGAGTGCCACAAAGACAGTTAGAGGACTGCGGCACCTCCCTCATGAAGACAGGCTGAGAGAGTTGGGATTGTTTATGCTGGCCAAGAGAAGGCTCTGAGGAGAGCTTAGGGCACCTTCCAGTACCTGAAGGGGGTCTACAAGAGAGCTATGGAGGGACTTTTCACAAGGGGATGTACCAATAGGACAAGAAGTAATGACTTCACGCTGAAAGAAGGTAGGTTTACATATTAGGAGGAAATTTATTATGAGGGTGGTGAGACACCGGCACAGGTTGCCCAGGGAAGTTCTGGATGCCTCATCCCTGGAAGTGTTCAAGGTCAGGTTGGATGGGGCTTTGAGTAACCTGGTGTGGTGGAAGGTGTCCCTGCCCATGCCTGTGGGGTTGAACCATGATGATCTTGAAGGTCCTTCCAACCCAGGCTATCCTTGGATTGTATTACTTAAAGGGCTTACACAAAATGCTAGTGTGACAAAAGCTTTCCTGAAGGTTACATAGCTTTCATAGCCAAGGATTTGAAGAACAGAACAGGTCCTGTCTGGATAAAAACATCTTTGGGACAGAACAGGTTGTGTCTGGATAAAAACGGATACAGGACACTGCTGATCCAAACTTGTCATGTTACCTAAATCAAGAATGCTGAGAGAAAATTAGAATTACTCTTGCAGAAGTAGTCACTTGTTAAAAAATGCCCAACAATGACCCAGCATGTTTGTCAAAATGTACTATGATTATACAGCAATAAATACTACTTGATTCAATAAAATGTTAATTTTTTCTTCACTTTTTGCTATTTAGTATGGCAACTAACTATGCTGGATTCAATATCATGATTTCTAGGCTCAGTTCAGCAGAACCTTGTCCTCTGCATTTTGAATCTAACTATCATTTTCTCTAGGTACTGAAGTACTAATGCTTGCATTTCTCAGCAGTGGACATGCACTAAGAAATAAAATTTACCTTACAACACTTCCATGATCCATTATAAACTTAAGAGGACATAAGCATCCAGTTTCAGTGAAAACCAAAATTTTTTTTCTGGATTCGTTGCATTCTTTGGCTCTATATAAACATAAATAAGAAAAAAAAAATTCTCTGATTAAATAGATGAACAGGAATTTGCAGGAAAGAGTATGCATTGGATCCTGTGACATGCAACTGTTTATAATGCTATGCTGTATAATCTAGCTGTCTTTTGAAAAAGTTCAGTTACATATAAGTAAAAAAAAAATCACTGGTACAGATTAAGTGAAGTAAAAAACTTATAGGACGGAGGATCCACGCCTAAGGCATTCCATCACCTTTCAAACTATCTGTAGACATTGAGTTTTTTGTGAGAAACAGTACAAAATTTAACAGAAGAGTGTAAGGATTCCTCCTCTCAAGTATTGTGTTTCTGAAGAAACAGATGTCCTCTCATTGCAGACAGGATATATAGCACCTTTGTATTAGCTTCTTTTATTCTTTTGAAATGTCAGAAAATACAAAACCACAACAATAATCTCTCCCTTACAATGCAGTCCCTTGATTTTTCTGCTGAAGATCAGTGCATGGTATAGGGATATCAGCATTTCCTTTCGTGCAAAGTGGGAGGTTCGGTTCAGCTTCTTCTGTTGTTGATAACGGCAGTAAGAGCTCAGGATAACAAATTCCAAGTACACCTAGAAATACATGAACTCCTCATGAGTCACCATTATCTGCTGCTAGAAATGTGCAGTTCAAGGGTTTTTTTGAGGCACTCTGGAGGCTCTGGCTTGAATCCTGTGGTCTTGGAATCAAACCTCTGAGCTGTCGTTGCTGTAATTATGTGGTAGCATCATTGGTTCGTTGCTGCCCGACTCATTTGTGCTTTCCTTCTTGTCAGAATTTTGTTTCCATTTTAGCAGCAAAACGATAATTGCTATTAAGCAGATGGCAAGGAAAACAGCAGCAGCTCCACCAATGATTGTGACTATGCTGATTCCTGCACTTTGGTTATTCAGTTCCCTGGGGAGAACGCCATTGACCGCAACCTCCCTTTGAGGCACCTGTTTCCTGCTGGTGCGATCCAGGGCTATGTGCTGTATGTTCGTTCCTCGGTTGTTCTCTACTCCAATGTCTCTTGCAAGTTCTGGTGCCTGCTCAACTCCCCTCTTCTGCCGTCTCCGTGCGGAGCCTCCTGGGCTCCCACCGCTGAGGAGCGAGTGGTACTGGTGCTCCACGCTTCTTTTGCCGATTCCGCGGTTAGAGTTCTCCTTGGAACGCACAGTGTAAATTGTATGGACATACCACTCCCTACCCAAAGACACCTGGAAAGAAACATGTTTTGTATTTAAACACACACATACACAATCTGCAGAAATCAGTCTCTTTTCTCAGCAAGTACTTTCAAAATCATGCACAGATAACCCCTGACTATGTGCTGATGTGCACCAGAGGAGTTGTGTTTTCCGCCAAAATTTTCAGAGGGGTTAGTCTCCATTCCTCTCCATGGTCAGACTCTGTGGCTACCAGGTGCAGATGAAGAAGGCTGTGGCCTTAGCATGGTTTTGGTACTATCAGTACCAAAGGCCATATGAAGTATCTTTAGCTGTGGATGGGCTGCAGAAAAGGATCTTCCAGGCCCAACCTACCAAGTGATTAGGCCATGGCCCTAATTCCGTCTAAACATAAGGAAGGTTTTATTGCAAGGATGGTTGAACATTGGAACAGGGAGCCTCTAGAGTCTCCTTCCTCAGAGATGTTCAAAAGACAACTGGTCATGGTCCAGGGCAACCTGCTCTAGGTGACTGTGCTTTTAGCAGGGCTTTGGAACAGTCACTTTCCACAGGTCCCTGAAAACTTCATCCACTCAGTGGTTGCATGGGTCCCTTCAGTCTGTGTGAGATGACACTACCTTCCTTGAATTTCTCTCGTCTTTCCTGGATACATACCTGATTTGGCCTCCACAAGGTCCAGTAGGCTTGTCTGAATACTGTCTTAAAGCTACTGCCTGATAATTTGAATGGCTGCAGCCCAGTTTTGTTATTTGAGAAATAACACATGTTCTACTTTACTCTTGTTGTTCCAAGTATTTTTCAGGATGTACTTTTGTTTCTACATATTCTCATTTTTTTGACAGAAAGAGGACCGAAAATAGTGGCATTGGAATCCATGGGAATGGATTCTTCATATAAAAAATGAGATTTCATTTTCCTGGGGGCAGATTTTGAAACTCTTTTTATAGTTTTAAGTTATGTTATAGTTTTAAGTTTTGTTAAATACTCTACTGCTTACAATGGGATCTTTGATACTGACATGGCCAGAAGTAGGATCAAAGTCTCCTCCATATTTTTCCTACTAATTTATACACCAGAGTTGTGCATGCAGTTTTGCAAATACTAGAGACAAATAGTGAAGAGACATGTCTTGGCTGGGTTATATAGATCAAAGGGCTGAATGCACACAGATGAAGGATAATATATAATTATTTAGTAGTTGTCAATTTTTAGGCTTTCCAGTGCTTCACACTGTGCAAGTTTGCAAGGAAGGAATTGTACAGAAAATGCTGAGCATCAACTTGATTTTGATGAAGTACACTACGAATGCTTACAATTTTTAATTTTTTGACTTTGAGAAGTGAGATGGGGAGCAATAAAACCATGCTGTGTAACAAGAATCTTATTAACTTATTAAAAGAAATGTAAAAGAACAATTTGTATAATTTCTGATTAACCTGTGGAATTATACAAGAGAAATGCAAGAGTATCCCTACAGAAACACTTTAGTAAGTGTTCCAGATTTTATATCTAGAAGTTTGTAAGCATTTATAATTGTGTTTGACTGTCACTGGCATCAGATTAAATCTTTATATTTGCTTTAATTTGACTTACAGTTAACAATAGTACTTGTACAAGTGTTTCTTTCTTGGTTCAGTACTCTTGCTAATAAGCTACAGAAACCATACCTGAAATAGAGGAGTTGAGTCTACTTTAAATCCATCAGAGCCTGGCTGTTTAACTAATGGAATTGCTTCAGGATCATCTATTGCAAGTTTTGCATTAAAAAGTACATTTCCAAAGCTTGTGGCTTGTGTCTCCGGCTGAGCTTTGTCCTGCATGGAAGGGAAAAGAAGATAGTAAAACATATATTTATTTCTTCTAGGAAAAACTGTTTCAGTATTTACTTGCAATGTATAAATCGTGTAGTTTACACATGCTATTTTATGCAATCTTGGGAAATACTACTACAAGAGAAAAGACCTGAGAAGCAGTTGTGGTCCCATCTGAATTGTATTAACTTCTATATAATCTCTTGCTTTTCTGGAATAAAAGTGAGAAACATTCGAGAACAACCACACCTATACTTCTTAAATAGGAAAGATACATAAATGTGGTCTGAAATTAAAGTAGGAAGTCTATTTCCCAGTCTAAAGAAGCTACATTTCATTTCATTTCATTTCATTTCATTTCATTTCATTTCATTTCATTTCATTTCAATTTCATTAACAGAAAATCACATGAATTTGTTTAGGGTTAGGGTTAGGTTTTAGCTAATGATATAATCATCTTACTTAAAGTTAACTCTAAAAGTTGGGCATTAGGTCTGTAGTTACCTGGGGTTATTCTATAGTTATTTTCAGAAAGGAAATTAGATTATCTAAGCCAACTTTAGAGGTATCTCTCTTTCCCTATGGACCACAGAGTCAACCTGGATGACTAACTTCACACTATACACTAAATTTTGGATGGCTAAATATGAAAAAAACTCCAATCATTCAGTTGCATGTCACCTAAGACTCTCTCTATGGTCCGTGGATACAGACAATGTAGAGAAAAAGCCCATCTTGGGATTCTAACTTAGGTCAAACTCTTAGTGAAGGCGGTTCCCAGAAAGATAAGGAATAGAACCAGGAGGGAAAATGCCTCCATCAGTTCATGTTAGCCTGGAGCTTGAGTAAAAAATTTGGGGCTGTGGAGAACATTTTAAAGAGCAGCTGGATTTTGGATTAAAGACAAGTTGGAAAAAAATTAAAATATATTTATGCATCCTCCCAGAATTAGAACACTTACCACAATCTTAAACCTGTACAGAAGGGATGGAGAATCAGCAAGGCACCCGTATTCAGTGTTGGATGGATTATATTTGGGTACATATCCATCAGCTCCTGTGCACAGGAAAACCTTCTCGATGCTACAGTAGAAGGAATCACCCAAATTCTGCACTGGATCCACCATCACCCGACCGTAGATGACATCACCTGTGAACAGTGCACACAGTTCACATCCTGTTAGACTGCAACATTTAGCACAGCTCTGAGGCTAAGCTACTAAGGCCTTGTCAAGAAGCTTCATGCAACAAGCACAAACACTTATGCCTATCTTGTTTTGACAGCAACGGGATCCTGATGGTGTGGAACACAAATTAAATGTGCATGATCTATGCATAATTATACCTTCTGAGAAAGCAACATCACTTTCTTGCCCAAAGCCCATCGAGCCATCAGACAGCCACAGTGTCTTTTTGGAGAGGAGGAACATCTGGGTGTTCAAGCTGAACTCAGCAGCCACTGGGTCACTGACCTAAAACCGCAACAGCATTAGGATCTTCAACAAGTATTTTTTAATGAAAAAAACACAGCACGATCTTAAACTCTTAAACTCTTAAAACATAACAAGATCTTTTCCCAGTGTACATTACTGATTAGCTCTGCACATCCACATGCAATAATACAGTCTAACAAAAAGATTTCTTGGTACTAGACATATATTTCTATGTATTTTATATGCAAAAAACCTTTGGAATATCTGCATCTGTGATATTTGATAGTATTCTAGGTTAGTTTCTTCCCACCACATTTTTCCAAATCCTAGCTAAGGAGGTGTCAAGGGCAACTTATGTGAGGGGGTAACATGAGGAAAATGTTTCCCTCAAAAACTTGTCTCTGACTCATCACAGCCTGTTTTCTTGATCCCGTTTTCATTCTTACACATAAGTCCCACCTCTGCTTCTGATCGTCTGTCAATATTTGAAAGCACACATTGCTGAGGATTTATTTGCAAGTATCAGTTCTTCTAATGTGCTGCACGCTATATCAGATCATGCATGTGAAAATGTGCCAAGCCATTTGAACATATTTTTATGCTAGTATTTTTATCTTTTTATGCTAGTATTTATCTTTATATATGTGACACAGCTATCTATGGTTCTTCCTCGATTACATGAAAAGTACAAAATAAATTAATACTATCAGCAGTGGTTTCTCATGGGACCATAAAACATAACATAGAAGGCAAACTATAAAGGGACACGGCATAATAAAAGGGAAATAATACAGTGAATAGAAGAACTGAGGGGAGCCTAAAGTTCAAAAGGATGCAAGTACCTGAGGAAATGATGTGGAAGACACACAAATCTCAAAAAACCCCCAAAAAACCAAAAGAATAACAAGAGGCCACTAAACAAATAAAAAAATGCTAACATATACATGTATATTTATGTATATATATGTATAAGTGTGTGGACAGGAAGGAAAGAAAACAACAAAGGAAACATTCTTGCTGGCTCATGGACAAGGGTCGATTTCACAATAGAGTCCCAAAACTATCAAAGCAACAGGATCTGGCAAGAACAATGTACAGCTCAAACCTTTTTATAAATGGAGTGCTACTCTTCAGAAAAAGGAACCCTACCTCCATAGCCTGTGCACAGAAAAAAAGAGAAAAAAAAATTCCATTCTCTTGGAATGCTTCTTTCTAAATGCCTGGGAAACAGGCTATTGGGTTGTAGTTCCACAAATACTTGATTAGCACAACTGGTTTCCAGCTGTGTTATTTATGACAGTAGTTTAAGTGTAGTTATTTTCATGGGTATTTGAGACATTTTATATAAAACTTCATAAAAAAAATAATCTGTGAGGATCTGCTGGGTGAGAAGAGTAACTGTCAATTTATTCTGCCTATCTGCCACGTCCATCAAACTGTGCATATAGATGATGTGGGGACAATGTAGATCACCAGAGGATCAAAGCCCATGTGATACTTGGTACCTCAAGGAACAGAGCACTCCTGAGATTGGTCCATCCCAGGGGAACAAGTATCCTGACTATGGAAGGCCTCCTGTCAGGAAATAGTCATACACATTGAAAGAAAGGAGATGCTGAAAGGACTGAGATAAAGCCAAGCTTGGAGACTGAATGCTGTTTATCTTCAGGGAATCCCAGAGGGTGTGGTAATACAATCCTCACTGGTGTGCCAGGCTACCTGCTTCACTCCTCAGGGGCCATGGAGAAAGGAAAAGGAGATATGCAGATGATAAATGTTAAGAAAGGAAATGTTGAACAAAAATCTCCAGTACGGAAATAGCAAATACACTTTCTTCTTGATTCTTAAAATGGTTCCTCACTTGTGACCAGTGAAAACAATTGTGAAGGAAATTAGAAGAAAAAGTTTCCAAGGAAATGAAAAGCCTCATACTAAAAAGCCCAAGAAGGTAATTCACTATGGGAGTTGGAGCATCAGACTAAGAATTGGGGGAAACAACTCTTGTCCTGCCTCATCCTTTTATCATCAGACTTTACAGTCAAAAAAAAAAGTAATTTTGGTCCAGTTGTGACACCTACACTCACTGATTTCAGAAAGTCACAGAGTGGTTTAGGTTGGAGAGCACATTTAAAGATCATCTCACCCAACCTCTCTGCCATGGGCACGGACATCTTCCATTAGACCACGTTGCCAGAGCCCCATCCAAACTGGCTTTGAGCATTTTCAGGGATGGAGAATCCACAACTTCTCCGGGCAACCTGTGTCAGTGCCTCACCACTCTCATTGTAAAAAGTTTCTTTATATCCAACTAAACCTACTCTCTTTCAGGATTTCTAAACCTACCCCTCTTCCTGTCACTGCAGCCCTTGGTAAAAAGTCTCTGTCTTTCTTATATGTCCCATTTATATATTGGAAGGCCACAATAAGGTCTCCTTAGATCATTCTCTTCTTCAGGCTGAACAACCCCAAATCTCTCAGTCTTTCTTCACAGGGAAGGTGTTGCAGCCCTTTGACCATTTTTCTGGTCCTCCTCTGACCCTCTCTAACAGGTCCATGACTTTCTAGCACTGGGCACCAGAGTACTGGATGCAGTGGGTCTGTACAAGGTATCAGGTGCTCCCTAGTCTAAGGACAGCATCCTTCAGTCTGATCCTTCAGTCTTCTGTTTCCTATTTGTAAAAGAGTGGATACTAATGCTTATTCAGTTTTGCAGAATGACTAAAAAATCTTAGAGGTAAAGTGCTAGATACTGCCTACTGAATTTGTGCTATTGTACTGCTGATTTTTTGGGACCTGCTTAAAGTCCACATAGTGTTTCAGTCTGTGATCAGATGGAAAAATTATCATGGGCCACAGAACTTCCCAAGTCCCTTTTACTATGAGTATCTCAAGAAAAAGAGCTGCTTTGGTTTGAAAATTGTTGGTGATGGGGGTTTAGCTGGCCACAGTCTATGACATTTTTGCAATTTTTCACCTTATATCTATTTTGAATTGATGTACCTGAAACTTCCATATATTGTATTATTGAAGCCTTATCTGATATAATAACCCCTACAGTATCCATTTATTTATTTGTCATTCTTAGCCATATCTTTTACTTGTAGGCTACTTCCAGATAAAAGTTACGTTTCTTCAAAGGCTACTTTGCCCATTTTGCAATGATTTTTGCAGGTTTTTTGACCTTTCTTTGAAATATCAACATCTTATTGTTTATACTAGTATCAGGAACAAGTTGTGGTTTAGCATTGCTATGAATCGCTTTAGAGTCCCTAGAAGGAGATTAGAAATGCCAGACAAAGGCTGAAGTGCTGAACTAATATAAATTCCCCTCACCCATTCCATTCAAACTTCTTCAAAATGTTGAAATGTGGTTAACTCTGAGAAGGTAGGTTTCACATCAGATCATGTATCATCTCTCTTCTTTGCCAGGACTTAATGCCCTATCAGGAATCATCTGTTCTGCCACAGGTGGCATAATGCCAAATGAAAGCATAAAGACTGCATACATTCCCTTGTGTACTCTGGCTAAGTCAACAGAAAAGTGATTGTGTACCCCTGACTGATATGGATTTATTCTGTAAGATGATTTAATAGCATAATCTGTGCTATTAATGAGCATGAAACCACAGCCACACTGTTCCAGTATTAGCTGTATTGGCTCCAAATAACAGAAATGATGTAACTTCCTTCTTACACATGCCAAGGTCACACTAGCCCTTTTGATAACCTGGGACACTGGCAGTCTAAGTTCTTTTAGCCCTCCAACATGACCCCCAGTTTTTTTTTAAACCAATGTTTTCTACAGCAGAATTCATTTCTCCATAGTTTGTTCACAGCTGGGCTTTGTGAAAGGTATGCTGTTTGCCTGTTCCCATATGTTCCCAAATGATCCATATTGCTATGGATTTGTTTCAGTTAATTTTTTGAGTTTTAAAGCTAAGCGTTTTACCAGTGTTGCCTATCTACGCTTCCCTCTACAGTCAGTGAAGGAAGTCTACTTTAGGACTGAATGAATTTTCCTCTGGAGGTTCCCCTCTTAACACCAGAGACCTAACTCTGATTTTGTGTCAGATGAAAACCTTCTGTTAATAGTTTTATATTTGCCTGATAAAATTATTTACTACCAAAGCTAAAAGACAAAAAAAGAATTCCCAAATGTGACTATCACATCACAGTAACTCTCCCCTAAACCAACGTCAATGAGCTTCCTCTTGGCTATCAAAGACTAGACATGAATTGAGGACAAAAATCCATTTGTGCTCCTACTTTAACCTTTCCCAGTTGGGTAAAACTGGTTATTTAGCAGGAGAGGAGTATGTGCTGTCCCACCAATTTAGGAATGCTTTGTTTATAAGCAAGTAAATTCAGTTTCTAGTACCATTATTACAAGACCAACAAATGGGAATCCAGTTAGAAAGGAAACATGACAAAGAAGTCATTGGAATGGTACCTGCTGGAATCGGATGTCCAGATCAAAAGTGATGGGCTCTCTAGGATTGCAGATCACTGGCAGGCTGTACTCCTGATGTGGGGCAGTGGTACAGGCTATCAGCTTCACCGTGTACGTTCCAGAATAGTCTCGAACCTGGACACAGAGAGAGAGGGAGCTGTACCACCGACATCCCAGCTAACAAGCCGGGACAGGAGAAGGCTTAGTGACGGCCGAGGTTTTACCGCAAAGTCTGAAACAAAGCTCCACTGCTGGACTGGCTGGTTGTAGGTTGGCTCACTTCGGATGAGGCTGAGGCTGAATGTGAGGCCCGGGTGATCAGCTGACATAACCATGGAAGTTAGAGATGAAGCTAGAAACACGCCAAAGAGACAGATTTCTCACTTTTAGTGTTTCATTGCAAACTCTCAGAGCCTGAAAAACATTCCCAATAACTCATAAACCATAATGCCATAGCCGATGTTAGAACCCTCACAGGGAACTGGGTTTTATTAACAGAAAATAAAATCAATTAGAGTCAACTCAGCTCCTTGATTCTCGTTCAGGTGTCTATTCAGCAGCTGCTTTTGGGCTACACAATGAGAACTGTATGAAGAATAAATTTAAGAGACAGTCAAAACAGCGAGAGTGGAATGGCAGAGATCTATAATCCCTCCTGTTTTAAACTTGGAATGTCAGCCCAGGGAAACACAACATACTTTCTTTTAGTAATTTAACACTTTTATCTCCACCTGACAGGCAAAACCAAATACACTAGAGGACAGCTGAGAAAAAGTAGAAGCACCATGAAGGAGTTCTATGGGTTAAAAACACCTGAGTTAAATTAAAAGAGATTTCCTATTTTTTTTTTCTCTTCTCGCTGTTGTTCGGCAGATTTAATTTAGTTAGATAATCTTTTCCATGGCTGGCATTCATGCTCAGATTTATGTCTGTAGATAGAGTCTTACACCTGTAATTATTCTGAATAAAGGCAGTGGGGTTTAAACAGATTAAATTGCAGGAACGGGTCCTCAGCAATGACTAATTGAAAGTCAGTGAGAGTGTTATATTAACAGAGTGATAGAATGCCCATACAAGACTTTTTCTTGTTCTCTGAAAAAGGTCTAAATATCCTAGAAAAGCTTCAAGTTAGAAAAGAAGTTTTAATGCTATACAAGTTCCTAGGGCAATACAAGTAAACAGCAATTATGACTATGGGGTTAAAAACATTTATCTATAGATCCCTAATGCACATAATGGCCTAGATCTTCATCCTTCATAACTCAGGCTCTTGATCAAGTGGAACTATTTGCCTTCCATCAGGTTCATACATATTTCAACAAGTCTGACAACCTGAATACAGTCATCAATGACAAGTAAGGAATCTCAAGCAGAGGAGAAATCTGTATCTGAAGAGCATAGTATATTAAAAAAAAGTCAGCTATCAGAACCAAAAATAGACAAAAAATGAATAGTAAAAAATTTGGGAAGGGAGTCTATTTCTGTAGTACTGCTAAAGGGTAGGTTACACTTACCAGGATGGGACATTACAAAGAGACCATGAAACCGGGCTTCAGTCTTGAAGTTGACAACCAAGCGCCCCTCTTCACTGATGCGCATGCTGGTTGGGAACAGGGACCCTGCCACCAAAAACCAATTAACAAGAGCGTTCCACTTGCAGGTGACAGAGAAATCACACTCCTGTGAAACACCACACCCACTCTTTCATCTGCCCTGGCCACGTCACATGTTTGGGGGGGCCCACTGGTACTTTTTGGGTTGACTCCAGATTCTCCTCAAACAAGAATTTACACAACGAGGCCTTGAGTTTTCATGACATGACACAGCCTTCCAAAGCATATAGGGAACTTTCCTGCAAAGTCAAGCTTTCACATGTTACCATGGACCCCCACAACTGATCTAGTAGGCTGAGGAAAATCCACACAGCACAGTCTGTGCTTGGGTTCAGGCAACAGCATGGTAAGCTGCTGGGGGGTCTGCGGAAGGAAGACTTGTTTTCATCAAGTATTCAAGCTGACTTCTACCAATGAAAGCTGCTTCAGAGATACCCTTTATCAGGGCCTCCCTGCCTACTGTGCCAAGGCAGCAACCACCAGCATTAGTTGCAGCAGCTGGTTGTGACTTTCACAGTAATCTACTCTAGGGTGCTGCAATCTGTGAAACTCCTTCTGACCAGCTTTGCATTGCTGGCAATTTTTGGCATGAATTTGGCACAAAACACAGGCATTAGGTATTCTAATTTCAGATTACAAGATCTTGTTTACATGTCAGAAGTGGTTTATTGCTGTAGCTTGAAGACAAGACCCTTTTTCTCCAGAGTTCTGCAAAGCTTTAGAGCTTTAGGTATTTCCTTCAGTGCTCCCTTATAAACAGCCAGTGATGTACCACCATTCTGCTTGCCAGGAAAAAGAAGGCAAGAGGAATGTTCCCCCATGAATGTGCTGGAAACCTAACACACCAGTGTGAATGTATACCACCTGTACAAAATCATCTGTACCAATCATATTTCTTGGTACAATAGAAATATCTATCTATTCATGCATGAATTAGGGCTTTAGAAGACCTTGACTGCTTTACATTTACTTAGAATTTATGTAGGACTACTATATGAATTGACAGTTATGGAAAGAAAATGGAAATTAGTTAACCCCTCCCTGCCCAGAAAAACAACTGCTCAAAAAATACTGCCCAAATGAGACTGGGATATGCTGGGGGTTTTGTGCTGGTTGTTTTCAGAGGGAACTGACTATGTTCAGCACCTCCAAAGATGCCTCCAAAGATTTCTTCTTAAACAGAGAAATAAAAAAATTAAAGTAGCAAAGACGGGAAATGGTGGCATAGATGCACCACGTAACTGCTGAGACAGAGGATTAGATCTGGTTGTTATTTGGTGACTAGCACACCACATGATTTGTGGCATGGGGCTTATTCTGTAGGCATGGCATAACATGCTTCATTCTTCATGCACTGTAGATTCCCCTCGCTGCTCCTCATTTCCTGCTCTTAACATAAGGACAGAAATGGCATAGCAATGATTTCTGTAGCTCATACACAGTTAGCAGAAACAAAAAGTGATTTTAGGTTCCCAGGGGTCCTGAAATTGTGTAAGTTTATGTACATAATTACAGCTGGTGCTTGTATTCTACCTTACACAGAGAGAGATAGGAAACACCTGAAGCTTAATGCTGGGAAATATTAAGTAAATTTGCATAAAAAGAAAAATGCAGCACACAGGTGTAACTATATATTTTAATCCTGCACATACATCTGTATGTCACTATTTTTAAAAAATAAATTAACTTTTTTAAAAGATAAATTTTGCAATGATAGAGTTAGACTTGTTGACTAGTTATACTCACAAACATTTACTGACAGTATCTAACACATTTACAGAATGTCTCACAGTTTACTACTCTCACACAGAGGAGAGGTCCCCATTATACAGTTCAGTTGAATTATTTTGAATGTTTCGTAACATTTTCAAAATATCAAAAGTTTCTGAAACTGGCCATTCAAAGTAAGAAAAAAATGGTATCACAGAAAAACTTCAATTATTTTCATTAAAATGCAAACATCTTGTGGGCTAACAGAATTTGGTTACATAATGTACCCTAAAGTTCTGGGTAGATATAAATGTTTTAATTTTTGCACGTGTACTTCAAATATAACAATACAATTGTCTTTCTTTGCAGTAAAAGAGCTGATGTCAACCTTACATGATTTTCATAAACGCATCAGCAGAGACCTGTGAGTGCTAGGAAACGACAGATTGCAACTGATAATAAATGATAATTACATTTTTTTTTTAGTATTGGAATGATTGAAAAACTATCCTACTGTGTGCAGATTATACTCTTAGTAATAGAGCATGAGTTCTATGCCAAGAAACCCAACACCCACCTTGGAGCTCTGCTTCAGGTGGGCTGCCGATCCCATCCTTCCACAGGATGGCAGTGTCATACACAAAAGTCAGCCGGAGCTCTGACTGCAGGTCAAAATGCTGCCAGCCTCCGACGCCCACAGGAGAGTGGAAAACGTAAGAGACGTACAAAGGGACTCTCAGCGTGACGTAGGACTGCACTAGGTTGAGAACCTACAAAAACCAGAATTGTATATTAGGGTTAGCAATCGTGAATGGCAGCATCGCACAGGTAAGCTGAATGCAAGAGAAAGGGAAGACAGACCTGGAAATAAATACTGTGACTGAATCTAATTCTCTCTTTTTGCAAATTACAGATGAAGTGCAAAACCACGTTTCAGTGGTTTTCAGCCGAGCTTACATCCCTTCAAACTTCATCTTTGTACTTCAAACTGACAAAACATAACCCCCTCAATTTTGACTCATCGTTTTTGCTCAGGCTGTTTGAGTAAATATACAACATGGCTACTAATGAAGGCGGTAGAAATTTTTCAAATATCCTTTTTCATTTGCTCTATGGTTATGCCTTAACCGACTCTTCTGCTTACATTCTTGTTACTATCAACTAAGAAACTTCTGGAAGATGCTGAAATTGCTCAGTTGTCATTGCAAGACTGAGTCCTTGGACTCTACTTAGTCATCTCTGGAACTCTTTGTTCCTTTGTGCATGGCTAACACACTGCATGCAAACACTCAAATCATACAGTTCCTCACTGTCTGGAAGAACTAAAAATAATAAGCAAGTTGATATGGATTTAAAAATAGAGCCTTTCTGCATATATTACACCAAACAATTGCACTGGAATTATCAAAGAATTACATATTCTTCATATATACTTTTATGAAAAAAGGGCAAGAAGAATAGTTTCTGTAAGCTGTCATCTCTTAAGATAGGTCTTACATGGATACACGGATCTAAACCTCTCTGAAGAGGCTTCGCATTTAATGTTTGGTTACAAATACTTTGTCACTCACATATCTCTGACTCAAAATGTGCAATCCAGATCCTTTTAGACCACTCTGGATTTTCTTAGAAATACGTGTGAGGAAAGACATTGAGATCATCTCCCAGTGGGAAACTTTTCAAAGTCATAAAAGTTGTTGGATTTTCATTTAGTTCCAATAGAAATTCCACATATAAATTTGCACATCTGAACATTTCCCTGATTACCTTACATGTTTCAGAACAGTGTTTTGCACTATCAAAAATCCCCAGCATTCAAAGAAGTTTACAAGCTGTGTAAAAATCAAACTGTTTCTGGGTTCAACCAGCAGCATGTCAAGGGGCTGAATGCCCATCACCTTACAGCTGCTTTACAATTTGAAATGCCTGAGAGAGCTTTTACTAATATAATGTAACCACAAATGTATTGCTTGCACTGATTAAAAACTCAGACCTAATTAAGGACTTCATTAAGGAAAATGTTCATAGTTGCCACAACTCACTTTCACGTGTGACACTCCTTGATCTACACACTATGCTACCAAACCCCTTTCAACTCATACTGTTTGACTCATTCCATAATATGTGCTAGCATTTAGACAGTAGTCATTTGGAAACACACAGTATCACAGAATCAAAGAATTGTTAGGGGTGGAAGGAAGCTCTGGAGATCATCCAGTCCAAGTCCCCTGGCAAGGCAAGGTCACCTAGAGCAGATTACACAGGAACATGTCCAGGTGGGTTTTCAATGTCTCCAGAAAGGGAGACTCCATGATCTCACTGGGCAGCCTGTTCCAGTGCTCTGCCACCCTCTGTGTCCTTCCTCATGTTGTGGTGGAACTTTCTGTTTTAGTTTATGGCCATTGCTCCTCACCCTGTCACTGGGAACTACTGAAAACAGTCTGTCACCACTGAAAAGTAAAACACTAACACAGATTGGTAAATGAGATGCAACAGTTGTATATTATATTAATACTTCTTTGTTGGTTTTACATAAACACAATCATAAGCTTCTATTTGGAACAGAAAAAAAAAAGAGCTTTGTTCTCTCTATATATTGGATGACCAACTGAAGTTAGACAAAAATATTATCATTTAGTACCATTTAATTTGCAAGTTTATCTTTGGGATACCTGCATGAGTATCTGAGCAATTGTTTTGGACACAGATTTACTAAATTGTTCCAAATAACAACATGATACTCTCACTTCTATAAAAAAATATATAGCAATGATGCAGCTCTCGAGTGTCTTATGATTTGCCTTTGATTTGGGGGTAACCTCCAAAATTTGTCATTTCCTGGAGCAGTATCAAAAACTGAATGAATACATTCAATTGTATAGAAAACGCATTATTACTGTAAGGTCATACCAGACAAACTGTTTTGGCTTTTCTCTATGCCTTTTTGTTCTACATCTGTATGCTGTACAGTAAGAATTAGACATTGAAGTCAGAGATCTGTAATTTAGTTTGCTTATAAGGAAGAGACAAAAGTATGAGGAAGAGGATTTAATTTATATCCATTATTTTCTTAAATAGAAGCATACATAATGCTTAATGATAAAGTAGAGACTGGAATATCAAAGTGAGAATTTAATGACCTTGAGGATTAGAATAATAGTAGTGAGATGAAATCTTATAGCTTAAAGTATAAGGTAATAGAAACCAGTCACAGGGAATTCTGGTAGAAATGAAAGACATTCATCAGACACAATCGAGGGGAAAGAAATTTTGTTATGTGAGTTGATCACATCATAACTACGACCTTCCTACCCTCTCCATGTGCTATGATCCTAAGATAAACAGAGGAATGGGGTGGAAATTAGAAGCATGCATGCCATTATACAGAGCACTAGTGAGAGCTTATCTGGAACAGCTTTGATCATCCATGCTTGAAAAAGTCTAATTTGCATTGTAGACTGCAGAAAAAGAAATCAACATAATCAGCGGAATGGCAAAACTATCTGATGAGAAGAGTCTAAAATAGCCATGTTGTTGAGCCCAGTACAACAAAGGCCGAGAGGGACTAAGAATGCTGTCTACATACATCAGAAGAGTAAGTGCAGAGAAGGGCCACTGATGATGAAAGATAGTGCTGACACAGAAACAAATGGGCATAAGATGGCCATGATAAACACAGACAAGAAATCAGAAGAGTTTCCAGCCCTCAGTGTGGTGGCATTTGACAAGAATAGCGAGGCCATGAAATCCTGTTAAGTTTTGGATTAAGTTTACTAGTATTGGAATGATATCATATAGACTTAAGGCAGTGGCCTGGATAGGGTGATGCACAAAACTCCTTCTAGCTCAGTACCTTATGACATATCAAGCTAAAAAAACACCCCTCCTTCCAAGGTTTTTCTTGACTTTCAATGTACCATTGGCTCTTCAAGGTGTACTGTATATAAAGAAATTCATTAATGAGGTTTGCAAGCCACATTTTAGGGTTTTCTTGCTTCCATTCAATGGCACCAGAGTGTTAGAGAGCTCAGCTTCTTTGTACTGGTGGAAATCTTGTAGTAAGATCCCTTCTGGGGCAAGTCTGCCAGAAACACTGCTCCTTCGACATTACCACTGCTCTGTGCGGAAATCTGAAACTCTCAATTTCTAGGACTGTAGAATTTAAAGGTTCTTCCCTTTTAGTAAAACCTGCAAGAGGTGCATGGGCAGCAGGGCTGCTTGCCTCAGCCTGGGAATTTATTTGTGTACTCATGTGCTTCCATCAGTATTGCTGCCCTTACGTGTGATTCATGGCATGGAGGGGGAGGCAGGAATTCTTTCTAAAAGCTCATTGAGTTTTTATGCACATAAACCCTTCTCCAGGCACTCATGGATTTGCAGCTGTGGAGGTAAACCTACAACACTGATAGTCAGAGAATTACTGAATAAATAATTCTCTCTAACAGTAAATGAAAACTTTTAAGAGCCTCTCATTCCTACAAGGGGGAATCTACTCTTCTGTAGGCAGAAGAGAAAAATCTCAAGATATGATATATGAAAAGATCTTTTTGATATAGTGAAAATAAAATAAAGAGGAAGTCAACTGTGGAGGAAAGCAAAGTGAGCAGACATCTCCCCGCCCCCCAAATGAATTGATGGAATGTTTTACACAGATGGAGGAGTCTTACTTCTCCAACCCTCCTAATAACGCTGTTTAGACAAACATGAGAAAACATTCTTTCCATTGTGTTATCTTTCTTTTCCAGCACTGCATGCAAAGCCTATTGAGAGTAGCCAGCTGTTCATTTTATATCTCAATGTGACACTGATGAAACCAAAAGGGTAACTTAGAGCTGTGTAAGTGTAGGATCAGCTTAACTGCTGTGGAGAGACAGGACAGGTGCATTATGTATCCATGCATCCTATGCACAGGAGATTTTACCAGTTGCACTGACAAAATTACATTGGGTAACACTGATTTTAAACAATAGTAAGTGGGTGTGAATTTTAGTCTTCTGATACCAGGAGAGAAATACAGACTACAGCTACACCCCAGATGAACTGGGGAAATTGTGTCTAATACTCCGTGACAATGCCAGGTCTGGTGGACCTGAGAAGACAGAAGACAAAAATTGTTCCAAGCAGGGAACAGACTCTTACAGATAATATCTGGAAAAAATTAGAAAAAAAATCATCAAACAGTGTACCTCAAAATTCACAGGTGTGAGAGAAGAACATGATTTATACTGGGCATTGATCTAAGAAATAGAGCCTCATACTTTTTTTATTTTGGTAAGATGAATAATCACAGATCATAAGGTCTGTTTTAGAGTACTGACAATTCCCATTTAAGACTTAGAAAGTATTAAAGGGACTTTCTGTAAGTGTTTTTCTTTTCTTCCCCTTTCAGATGCAATCTGTCAAACTTCATTAAGTAAAAAACACAATTATTTTGAAAATCTATCACATACCAATTTAGAATATTTACAATAAAAAATATTTTCAGTAAAGGGTTTGGGGCATGGACTCTGTTCTACATTTATAGTGTGCTTTATTTAGCTGGCTTACATTTCCAGAGGGCAGAACTAGTCAGTGTGTGTGTGTACAGTGATAGTACTGATAAAATCAGAATTAGATGTTAGAAATAACACATGTTCATGTTTTATTTTGTACATCTCAATGAAACAGACTTTACATGAAAATTTTATTTTTGTTCTCTAAATTACCCTAAGTCTAATTTTCTATTGCATTTACTTGCTATGTCTGTGAATTTGAGTCACGCAAGCTTAACAATGTTATCCATTAACTGTTTACACAATGTCAGTATGGCAAAACTAAGATTTGGCCCCAAGATGACACCCAGACAGGTAGGTCACAGGTGAAACGCAAAGCAGGTTTGTTTAAAGAAGTCTGAATGGAGAAGAGAATGCAATACAGCCTTGAAACGCCAGTCCCTTGAAAAAATTTAACCTCTGACCTTATTACACAGCTGGTGCATTCACTTTATAGTATTTTTTTACTTCACAGCTTACTAAATGCACATGTTTGCAGCTAGAGAAAAAAACGTTTGTCTTTTAGTGAGGTTCCATGTCAAGGGAACATGAGTTGTAGAGTTTTCTTAAACTTGACTGGGGTGGCTAAAGTGAATACAAAAATCTGAAAACAGACATTTCTGTCAGTTTGCATTTTACAACATCCAGTGATATTTTCAGAATAGGTGAGTTTTCATCTTAAAGTACGATTTTGGTAAAACTAGACCCAGTAAAGCTGGAAATAGACTGTTTCTGTGTAATAAAAACCTTCTGCAAGCTGCCTCGTATGAAGTGCAGCTGTACATTAGTGATTTTAAAATCTGTTTACAGATGGGATTTTGAAATGCTCGGTGCCATACCATGTGTATGTGACCTGAACATTTTGGAAGAAAGACATTTTCAGTTTGGGCCAAAAATAACTGGTTTTTGAAGAGAAAAAAGTGAACTGCTCAGCTATACTCAATTACCATAGTTTCAAGGTATAGATCTACACATTCAAGTATTTTAATATATGTTCTTCACCTTCTTGTTCCTGTAAAAGACTTGATTAACAAGCTGTTGTTAATAAAATTAGTGTGAATGGTAATTTCTTTGCTTCCCTCTTCCAAATCTGGCTGGAACTATGGAAAGCAACATCCATATATAAATACTTGGCCAGAACCACACAGAAGCCTTCATATGCCAAACTGCCTGGCTATAGCAAACTGTTATAACAGTAGGAAACGAGATCAAATGATACTTCACACTCTATCAAATAAGTGTAGGCCAACACTTCAATATACACTTTATTAAAGTACGGTCACTTGCTTGGTTTTCACTATCTCATTTTTTGCACTTCCCTTCATGAATATCTGTCATTGTTTTAGAACCTGTGTTTCAAGAATGTGAGATGTCTGTAATATTTGACTCTCACAATGTCCCAAGAAGTAAAGTCCAGCCTTTATTAGCTACTTGAAAATACAGGAAGGCTGCCTTCAAGTAGGTGAGTTCCCCCTTTTTAAGGCCTATACATATCCAAATGCAGACACTGAATTTTAGACTGTGACTGCAGGTTGACCTAAAGAAAACTGCTAATCATCAAAGCTGACCTTAACTTTAACAAGGACAGAACTCTAATCCAAATTAATTAGCTAAATTTAGAGAGGAGCAGGTCTTTATTTTTAAATAGAAGTTCTTTAAACTGCACATCTAAGTCCATGTTTAGATGCATAAATGCCTGGTTTTTCAGTTATGGGCAGACCCCAGGAACAAACTGTCAAGCTGTACACTGAAAGGAGTGCTGCATCTAGCTCACACAGGGTTTGCTCATGCACAGAATAATTGAGAAAGAGAGTGGGTCACAATCAAAAGGCCTCAAAGGGAAAAAAAAAAAAGAAAACTAAGACCTTCTCTGTATGTATTATGACAGTTCATGAGTTCATGGGAACTGGCTAAGACAGCTGCAGCCTTCAGCAAACACTAGGAGCTGTGCCAGAAGAACTACGCCAGCTGGAGGTCTCCCACCTCACTTCTTGCTTACTAAAGTTCATCTTCTTCCCCTACTATAGCAGGAGCTCCCATAAAGTGAAGGTCCACATCATTTAAGACACTGCCAGTTCTTTTTGTGAAATCTCTCTGTTTGAATCAACATGGCTGTCTTTCTTTGACCATACAGGTACTGGAGAACTAGAATCAAGAAACAAAAGTTTGAGCCTAAAGATCCAGCCAAAGTATCTGGTAAATTCAAGATATTAAATTTGCACTGGTAGCAGGATGTGGTAAGAATGTTTTTGTTATTTATCTGTTCTATCTGTATAATAGAATTTAAGCTTCCTTTGTCTGCTAAAAAAATGGTGAAAACCATAGCTGCCAGCCTTCCTCTCACAGAAGAGGATTATTAATTGTTCACTGAAGGAGAAAAAAACAACAATGGTGACAACCACAGAGATAGGGCACTGACTGCCTCCCCTCTCAGCTGGAGGGGGTCATGTGAAGATAAAGACCAAACCTGGAGAAGAATTAAATGGAGGTGGGGAAAACAGGGAGGGCAGTGAAGCGCGTACCGGCTGTGGGGCAGTGCTTCACCGCTAGAAGTAATTCAGCTTGATATTTCACTTAACACACTGTAACCTTTTATCCATAACCCAGAAGGCACTAAAGGATGACTTCAGCTGCAGTTTCATGGCTCTCACAGCTCATGTTCATCCCTCTCTGCTTGTAAACGAGAGAGCTTACATAAAGTACATAATACTTCTGAAGCCTAAGGAAAGTACAGCTCTCTTCTTTGGCCAAATCGCTACTTACGCATGTCCTCCAAAACTGAATATACAGGTTCTTCCAATTTACTAAAATATTGGAATGGTACTTATTTCCTTCTCTGTTTATATGCACATAGACATAAACAGATTGTATTTAGATACACAATTGTCTAGTGCAGCTATTCAGCCTTTTCTCTAAAGGACACAGAAGTATCTAAAATGGAAAGGATGCATACCAGGTCTTCCTTCCTTTTCACTGAGGGAGAAGTGGCTTGCATAGTTACAGATGCTTCAAGTTGTGTGTGCTTATGTGCTTATGGTTGTGTTGTAAGGGAAATAAGAATATATGCAATAAGCATATTGCCTGGGCATAAGGAGATAGTCGAAGGAATGATGAGTCGAAGAAATGAAGAAATTAAATCATTCTAAGAACAGTGAAGACTGCTGTCATTTTTATCTTGTGGGAATGTGTAAGGTTTACATCCCACACTTGGATGCCGGCCCTTTCCCTCTGACAGGTTCATAGATCTAGTGGAATGCACCTGTAGGAGGATCTGCTTTCAGAAGAGGCCAAGCCCAAGCAGAGCCTGGACAGTGAGCTTCCATCATCAAGGCAGAGAGCTTGAACTGGTCTCTGGAACAGACAAGGAACCAGAACTGATGACAAAGCACTGAGATGACATATCCATCAAGGCCTCTGTATCTGAGAAGGGCAGAAGCTTCATTTTGTTTGCATCTTCTGATTTAGAGTACGTGATCTCTAGTTAAGAAGGGCAGAATGCTGGGAAGTTAGCCAAGTGCTAAAGAGCTCCTGGTGCAATTTCTTGTCCAGCAAACTGACTGTGTGATTACCTGTGAACACCCACAGAGTAAGGTGGACTTTAGGCATGTAATTATAACAAAATCAAAACAAAAAAACCCAATCAGTTTATCTGATTAGGTATCAATGTGTCCATTGGTGACTACACTTTTAGTAGTAAATGAGCTCTTTCGTTGCACATGCTTATATGTTTCTGTGGGCAATAGATAACACACTTTCCACATCTGATTTGTGCCATTTGGGACTAACAAAATAGGAATTTGTGCAAATAAGTCTACTGAGGTCTCATAGAAGATGGATCCCTGGCAAAATGTCAAAAGAGCAGAGAAATTAAGACCCTTTCATAAAGCAGGATCACTCTTTTCACAGTGGTTCAACAAGGAATGCTAGTGTACCAGGAAAGTGAGTTAGCTGTGGATAGACTTCTCTAATAGGAGTCCTTCTTCCAGCCTGTAGCATTATTCCCCAAATATATTTTTATGTACATAAACTTCATAGTTACAGCCACTGTACTCCAGAGCCTGAGTGGGATCAGAGAGGCTTATATAGTAATTATCCAGGGAAGACACAGGAATTAATTTCACTGTCACTGCTCCAGAAGAAATCCTGTACCCTTTTCCTTCCACATTACTATGGATTTCTAGAAATCATTTTCCAAAGTACACCTGAAGTTCTCTCCAATCTCTTGCTTTTAACTCCCCAACCAGTTTAACAGCTCTGTTCTTCAGCCATTCCATATTGGCAACCTCTTTTGCTTTCTGAACAAGTAATTTTCTGCTGGGTAATGCAAGACCACTGTGCTGTCTGCATTGATGGGTCATGTTACCCAGTGAACAAGAGATCAGCAAAGTCAAGCTGCTGGTAGGACACTGCAGTCCACTGTTATCAGCAAGAAATCTCTCCACAACGTTTTAAAACTGCTTTTTAAGACATGCCGTGACTAACATTAAAGATCCCAGTGCTACCTATGTGCTAAAAGCAATTCTTCAGAAGGCTTTCATGTTAAGAAAAGACTAAGTTGGCTCACTATACAGTAAAAGTGGGATTGGTTTGTCTCAAAAGACCCCAGAAGTGCAGTGGGAGAAAATCATAGCAAATTTAACTCAAACCAAGTTATTCTCTTATTTCTACTACCACAGATGAATTATAAGGGAAATATTATAAGAACACAGTACAAAACCAAGAACCAGTTCCATACCTGTCCATCTGTCCCAATGGTGCCTCCACAATCTGTGAGGAGCTCAGACATGTCATAGTAGCTAATAAACTCCCACAAACAGGCTTCCAGATTCAGGTTGCGGTAGAAGCGCAAGGTACTGAAGCCTCTAAGTGCTGGGCTGTACTGATAGGGAATGGTCTCTCCAATCACATCTGGATTCTTGGTAGCATCAGTTAAAAAACCATGGTGGGTCTTCACTTCTGTGTAATCCAGCAGGTTGGAGCATTTATGGTTTCCAACTCTAGTTCCGTCAGGGCTAAGTGTCAGCTCAAAGTTGGAGAGCTCTCTTGTAGAAATAACAGGCAGCATGCCTAAAAACATTAATTGATAGCACTATCACTAAATGTCAGTTGTCAGAACTGCTTAATTTAGCCAAAATTTGTCAAACATTAAGCATGTTATACAGTGCTTTTGTATTTTGTACTTACACCAGTTACTGTACTTTAGAATTCAAAGAAAGTTGATATGTTAAGTATGTATGAGAATTTTACCCACAATAGTTGTCTGTATACTATGAAAAGACAAATAAAATATTTCCAAACATATTAATATTTCAATATATTAATATGCAGCATATTAATATTGCAAAATATTATTAAATGAAAAAAACGTGTGATTTTTTCACAAGCACCTAGTAATGACATGGTATATTTCTAAGCACTTCAAAGGAGTTTTGCAAAGCTTAGGTCTAGCCCAACTTACGAAAATTATGCAATTAATCTGAAAGTGCTATTCTTCACATCAGAGACTCTGTATCAATACAGTAACTTATGCACCTTGCTGCAAACTGCACTTGTTAATTCGTAACATTTTTCTTTGGTCCCACCGTTAAAAGATTATATTATTATTTTGTCTATTTAAAATAATATGACCAATAAAGTAGCTCAAATAACAGCATACTGTATAAGTTCTCTTAACTCCACAGCTGATTTTCTCATACCATCAATATGTGGCATTGTGACTGTCAGTTTGATGAGGTTGGCATAGTCAGGATCTTCTGGGCCAGTGTAGCGCAGTTTGGCAGAGAATGGTTCTGCTCCAACTACTCCTGATATGCGAGGCTGACAAAGACCTAATGGAAAAAAGAGAAAGCAAGCTTAAGTCCATAGGAAACAATCTATACTTCTTCCCTTGCACTATTTTCAATGTACTTTTCTTCCACTGTAGAGGTATCCAAAACAACCAGAATTTTCTTGAATGAATAGTAAACACTTTGAGAAACATTTTCCAGAGGTTTCGACAGAAATTTATGCAAAAGAGGATCAAACAAGATCACATTTTCAGAACATGGTGATGGATATTGCATCTGTGCCTTTTCAGTTGTATGTGTCAACCTTACTTGCAAAGTCAGTGCCAAGTGCCATACTTTCTTACAGAGGTCTTCAGAGGCATATGTGTTAATTCCTCCCACCATTCTAAGTTTTATGGAAGATACCTGACCAGTGGTCAGTTGGTTTCGGCACTGGATTGGCATTCTGTGATATGCCGTCACAGAACTTTATGAGCCTCCTGATCCGTTAGTAACAAAAGTGTAGTTAGAAAAATGGTGTCAAAGGAAATACTCTGCTTAGAATAGAGCCAGCTTCAAAGCTGGATCAAGTTGCTTAAGGCCTTGTTAATTTGAATATTGAATTTCTCCAAGAAAGGAGAATGTGTAACTTATTTTGGTAATCCTTTCCAGTGTTAGTTCAATGTGTTCCAGTATTAGTCCCAGTTATTAGTCCCAGTCCCAGAAAATTAGGTTTGTAATCATATGATCAACTTGTAGTTGCATAGTTCAATGCAGAAGTGTGTACATTCTGACCACTTTGTCATGTGATGGCCAAAGGATCACAAGGTACTCTAAGTAAGAAACAAGCAGATATGGAAAATCAAAACAGTTCTCTTTGCCCATTTCTGAGGGATTTCAAGAAAACAGGAGGCAGGGACCTCCTCTTGGAGAGCTTATTGGTTCTGGTGGACCTCATCTTGCTCAATATCTCCAAGTGGGAAACTTCTGTCAAGAGAAAACAAAATGTCTTTTCTGCACATGACAGTTTTTTTGTTGGTTGGTTGATTGGTTGGTTGGTTTGGTTGGTGGTTTCAGGTTTTTTTTCTTCAAATGCAAATAACATTGCCAAAGAGACTTAATGCAATTATTTGCACAATCTGACTTCCTTTGGAGAATTTGGTCTATGCACTGGAGGTCAGGCATCCTCAAAGTGGAAAATAATCAGGATTTTGGCAGGTTGCTTTGATCATTGCACTTCTTTCCTTCCACATCACAAGTTAGCCCAGGTACTGGAAGTAATTTATGCATGACAACTCAGTCCTGAGCCCGGGCTAATTAGCTCTGCTAATTTGTCAAGTGTAATCCAAATAATGCATTATAACACTAACAAAGCCAGTCTGTTTCATATAACAAAACCAGCTCACACAGCACAAATTTGTCTGTCTTTAACAAGAACTACAGAGCACCTCGTAGACAACACCCTTAGGCAGAGTCCTCTTTAGGGTGTAGGATTCCCGATTAAGTGCAAAGATGATTTGAGTTTACAGTCAAAATGTGGAATAAAGGACAGGGCTAAAGAGAAATTCCATTCCTCAAAGTTCTTAAAGCCTTAAATTAGTAGAAAATATAGTGTTTTTAACTAAAATATTTACTTGAAAAGGCCTAGAAAATGAAAATAATATTGCAAATGAACAGTCATGGCATTTATCTAACACAAACTTCAAGAGTTAATGTAGCTATAAAAACAGCAAAAATGACACAAAGAGCCAAAAGGCTGCTGAAGGGTAATAAAAGACAGTGTTTTGCAATTTGACCTTGTTTGCTGATAATTACACATTCTTCATATTGTACAATAAACAAAAGTATCTGTGACTTCTGTAACAAAATAGCCTGTGCTATCAGAGTGTACTCATGTGCATGTCAGTGCTTCACCTCTGCTTCATAATGATATTCATCGTAAGTTTCATGAGTTGGCTGGGCAAAGGAGGTAGACTACATTGACTCTGCTGGCTGAGAGAATGCAGCATCAGTTCAGCGTTGGTTAGGCGTCAAAGAATCAGAGAGAGACAAAGGAACTATCAGAGACAGAAGAAGGATGAATAATTATAAATGCTTTGACCAGGGAAAGAATTTGTCTATGCCCTGTTATTGGACACCAGTTGCTTTAGTCTTTAGTCAAGGAAGACACCAATTCTCAGGCGTTCAGTGAGGCCTGGGTGCCAAATGAGGTTTTCCTTCTGGATAGGCTTTCATATGCCACTCCCATGTGGATTCTCCAGTGTCGAGCAGCAGCTGACACTGTACTGTATCATTACTACAGTTGAATTTAAAAGCCAGGAGAAACCAGGTTTCACTAATTCCATTGCACATTATATATTGTTCTCATGAACATATAAGTTTGCTATGTGGATTATTATTTAAAGATGTGGAGAGCTAGGAGAGAGGAAAAGCTTTTTCTTTATACAATGCTTTGCTGTGTTAAGAGAGATTTTGCACCACTCTATGAACAACACAAGAAAAGCTGAGACTGTGATGTTAAAATGCCTGACCATGTAACCAGCTTCTGTTAGGACTGAATCTGGGATCCAAAAGAGACCTGTGAATTTTGCAATAGGTGATGATGTCTTACCTTCTGACGTGCTTATAGTGACAATAGGGCTCATAAGCTCAAGACCCTCATTCCCATCTGAATTCACAGCGCGAGCTGCACACTGGACACGAGAACCGGCTTGAAAGTAAATGGAGTCGAGTGTAATCATCTTAGAGGAAGTGAAGAAGGTGTCAAAGTCAACCTCCTTCATGGGGCTGGTCACACCATCGGGGCCAGTGGGGGCACTCACAAGCCACCTGTACTGTGTCAGAGTATTATTGATGTTCTCACTGGCACATATAGAGCCAGTCTTGTCAAAGTCTTCATACTTAGGATTACAAGCCTGCAGAACAAGGAAGATGTGTTAATTTATTTGCTTCATGGCAAAGGAATTTTAAGTCATCAAGAGTCACAAAACTCAATAACATGGAACTGACAATCCCAGTAAATCTCATAAGAAATCACCTTATTTTGACAGTAATGTGTTAAGCACTGTTAGGGTGGATTAAAAGGTGTATCTAATTATGCTTATTGAAATAAAAAATATTATTTTATATTGATTTATAGGTGAAAGTGTGGCATAGTTATGAAGACACAAATTACACTCCCATATACTACTTTAATTTGAACTTCTCCCTTTGATCTAATTCTGCAAATACACTTTGCATTTCAAGATTTATTTTCTTTGTTTTTTTTTTTAATTAGAAGAACCATTTAACTTGTGACATTCCTGTGCAAAAGGAATGTGTGAAAAACAAATTGAAGATGGACAAAAACATTCTTCAAGGTATATGAATATTTATGTAAACTTTTCAGTTGCAAAACTACTAGTGAAAAAAAAAAAAGCCTGTATTCCTTCAGCACTCATTTTTCAGTCTGTGGCACTTGTTGAAAACAATGGCTCATCTGTTATCTCCAGTGATTTAAACTCTGCAAATTAAGGCAGGATAACACAGGACATAGTAAGGTCATGCAATCACAAACACAGTGTGAGTATCAATATCAAACTGTTCTTAGTGACGAACAAGTGAAACATCTTTCTATGCTTTCTGTCTTCCTGAAAATGGATTCATTATCCAGACAAATTAGATTAGCTCTAAGGATAATTCTAGCTTGAACTAATATGTGTGACTAATATGTGTGACTAATATGTGTGACTCACCACCACATGGATTGATACTGGGTGCCTAAAATCCACTGAACAAAACCCATATACTGATTTTGTTCCATTTTTCCACAGAGATACTCACTGTGATACAGATGACAGGATAGCCAGCAATGGGACTGGTTCTGTCCTTGGCTTTAGAAGTATCATCATATATCAACAGAGATGCAACTTGAGGGACAGAGGGAAAGGTGACATCTGCCATGCTGTTCATTTCTTCAATGTAAACAATGGCCTTGGCTGCCTGACAATGAAAAGGACAGAAACAGTTCTCTGTGAAAATTTAAATAAATAAGGGGATTCAAGCTGGACCTCTATCAGAATATGTCTAGCCTTTGAAACATTGTTCCAAAAGAAGTTCTAAAACCTCAACTGGATGAGCTATTGAGAAAGGGTTGAGTTGCCAAAAGTACACAGCAGTGTGCAAAAGGAAGAGCTAAAATGAAATTTTTCTTTTCAGAACAGTGAAGATCCCAGACCTTTAACCTTGTCTCCCAGCTTTTTTGTTATCACTTCAGTGTTCTGGTAGAACCCTCTAAGTGCACTGTATGCTTTAATGCCTGGTGGAAATGGGGTGTTTGTCATCAGCAAAGGCTGTGTTTCTTCTGTGTGGCTGTCTGGAGTCAGACTATATATGGTGTGACATTGATGACACAGACAGGGAGTTTCAAGAACATTTGATGCCAAATCAGAGGAATATACTGTTGCTGTCCTATAGCATAGCAATATACCCCTTGCATGTCACTCACAGAAGTTTCAAGTCCTGTAACAGGCCAGCATGATTTGAAATACCCTCTAGCTGTCTTGTTACTTGTTAGTTTGATATTGTTCCTCCCCTGAGGGGTCTTTATTGGTTTACCACCGTGTGTCTTCCTTTTATGATTGGTCAATTCTGTTATCTCTACCTCATGATGTAATCCCTTAAAACTGACTGCCAGAGAGCAAACCGGGGTCTCTCTGTTTTAGCCTCCCTTCAAGCTAACTGGCCCCTGCCCTCTCAAGGGCAGGAGAAAATAAACTTGGAATACAGCTGACAGAGCTTCCACTCTTTCCTCCGTACCTTCCGCTGCTGGCTACAGCATGCCTACATGCTGTGAGGAGGCGTTGGGCTGCACTGGCAAACTGAGGCACGCAAACCTCAGTTACCATCAATTCAGTCGCTGGTTCACACGGGCATCGGACCCCGTTAACCTGCGAGCCAGGCTGGGACCAGCCTGGCCTGCAGAAATTAACAATATACTGTTTAAATTAAAAGTATGTAAGATATAATGCTAAATAACAAGAATGTGTGGCTATTTCATCTTACAGAGTAAGAATAATATTAACATGGTTTTGACAGCAGAAGTCATATTGCACCTGAAATTACTCTTTTCACAGCGTAGAGGTTATATGGTATTGCCAGAGAGTGTTTCCAAGAGGACATCGGTTTCTAAGACTGATTATATGAAGAGAATATGTCTAGAATGATATCCTGATGACTTCAGTCTTTCATTGACTGTATGGCCCCATCAACATTATTGCCTTGACAACAAACAGTTTTGTGTAGGTGTTACTGTGACAGCTGGGATGACCCTTTTTGTCTTTTAATATACAAGCCAAGATGGTGTGAATAAATCTTAAAAGAAGAGTAAAACGATGAACCAGAAACTAAGTAAGAGGTCTGTTTACCAGATTGTGCTGTTCAGGACTTTGCATGAGCTTGTTACCTGTATTTCTGCAACCATGTTCTCATCGGGCTTCAGGTGAACAGTGAAGGCTTCTCTCATCTCCCTTACTCCATCGAAGAGAACTTCGATCTCCACAAAGTGCTGCGTTTCACCCTCCTTAAACTCAATTTCTGAAAAATAATGAGACACTTAAACCTGTTGTTCATAGCAAGCTGTGATTCTAGGCCCAGACATGAGAGATGGCAGTTAATACTCACTTTTCGAATTACAGATGTTTGGAAATTTAGTTTAACCTATTTGATGCTACAAATAATAATAATGAATAGCAGTGGACACATGGAAATCACTGAAAATAAGACATTAACATCAAGAGATTTGCAAAGATCAAGATTTAGTCTAATGGAACTTAATGTTTTGAAAATTATCTGTGACTAATTACATAAATGTTGGTAACATATGTGAATGACCAAAAGACTGAAGAATTCTAAATATATAGTATTGTCAAGTCTTTTTCCAACAAAATGTAATAAATACAATGGTATATACAAAAAATAAAGAACAAAGCTGTAGCTACACAAGAGTACTGCATTTTGAAAATCATTGTGAAAAAAAAACCCCATAGGTCATGGTGATAAAAAGTTCAATCTTAACTGACTCTATTTGGTCTGCGTGGCAAGGCTTTGGTGTTGGGGGGCTACAGGGGTGGATTCTGCGAGCAGCTGCCAAAAGCTTCCCCCATATCTGACAGAGACAATGCCAGCTGGCTCCAAGATGGACCCACTGCTGGTCAAGGCTGAGCCCAGCAGTGACAGTGATGGTGCCTCTGGGATAACAGCTTAAAGAAGGGAAAAAACTGCTGCACCACAGCAGCTGGGAAAGAGGAGTGAGAACATGTGAGAAATCACTCTGCAGACACCAAAGCCAGTGCAGAAAGAGGGGCAGAAGGTGTTCCAGGAGCCAGATCTGGGATTCCCCTGCAGCCCCTGGTGCAGACCCGGGTGATGCAGGATGTGCCCCTGCAGCCCATGGAGGTCCATGGTGGAGCAGAGATCCACCTGCAGCCCGGGGAGGACCCACGATCAAGCAGGTGGATGTGCCCAAAGGAGGCTGTGACCCTGGGGGAAGCCTGCACTGGAGCAGGCTCCTGGCAGGACCTGTGGCCCTATGGAGAGAGGAGGCCACATTGGAGCAGGTTTTCTGGCAGGACTTGTGACCCCATGAGGGAGCCACACAGGATCAGTTCATGAAGAACCCATATCGGTCCTGTGGGTGGGACCTCACGCTGGAGCAGGGAAGAGTGTGAGGAGGAAGAAGCCTCAGAAATAACATGTGATAAACAGATTGCAACCCCCATTCCCTCGAGCCAGTCAGAGGTAAGGAATCTGGGAGTGAAGCTAACCCCAGAAAGAAGGGAGGGGTGGGAGGAATGTGTTCTAAGATCTAGTCTTATTTCCCATCACTGTGCTCTGGTTTGGTTAAAAATGAAACTAATTTTCCCAAGTTGAGTCTGTTTTCCCTGTGCTGGTAATTGGTGAGTGATCTCTCCCTGTTCTTATCTCAATCCATGAGCCTTCCATCATATTTTCTCTCTCCTCTGTAGCTTAGGAAGGGGAGTCATAGAACAGCTTTGGTGGGCACTTGCTGTCCAGCCAAGACCAACCCACCACACTGACTGTGTAAGAGAGTACTACAATTCTTGATTGTATTATCTATTAAAGAAATAAAAAGTAGAGAAACAATTTAACCTTTGTGCCTGGAAAGGGTGAGAGTGATAATAACTAAAATAATAGGTGCATTTCTAATATTTTTATTTTTAAAGAACGTCAAATTCACTTTGAAGATGGTACAGAAATAACCAACAGAAACTTAGGACCAGAAGAACTTGCAGAGAGTGATGTTCGCATTGGTATATCATAATCAAAATATACCAGGTGATAAAGAGCTCTGCACTGTAACGGGACAGGCACAAAAAGCAGTAGTGCATTAAAGCTGAAGTGTATATGGGAAATAAGGCACAGTTAGGTGATAGAGACTGATCAGCAAAGCAAAATGCTAAGAAACACTCTTTGTCTCCAATGCCTTCAAACCAGGACTGGATGTCCTTTCTAAAGATATATTTTCTCTAACCAAATCGTTTTTGGATCAATACAGAAGTAATTTGGGAAAACTGGGAGAATCTTGCAATCCACAGTGAGTCTGATTAAGTGATTTAATGATCCTTCCAATCCTAAATGTTATTAAGCCAGGGAAATACTCTTTGTGGTAATAAACACACAAACCCTTAGCTGTGTGATAGCTAAGAATTTTACTGATTTTCAGTTTGTCACACTTCCTTCAGAAAACCAAATTAAGAATGTGGGTTTTGTACCCATGGCTGAATAGGCAGGTTCCCTAAACCCACAGGTATTCTGAAACCTGTGGGGAAATCCTGCGCATCACAGACCTTTCTCAAAGGCTTCTGAGCAGAAGCTGAGAGCCTCTTGTTCTGTAGTACCATGTTTCCCTTGAAAACTTTGCTCCCCTGTGCTGTTGGTGCACAGCAGGGAGAATGTAAGCACGTCAATGCCTACAGGTAATGTGCATAGGGTAAGTACCAGCTGACACTTAAAGTTCCTATGGGGAAAGAGCAGAATTCTAAAATGCAGGAGCAAAGTGACTGGAATTAGCAAGCTCTGAGTTGATGATTTTCTTGTGGCTAACAAATTGCCTCAGATATCACTAGTGGCAAATGCCACTCCTATGGAATTTGAAGATAACCCAATGTTGTTGCTGGATTTTCAAAGGTAAGTCGTATCTTCCAGCTGGACTGGATGCCAAAATAGTTTATCCAAAACTGTGAAAACACTCCAGCAATGAACGATTAGTCTTAAAACACAGACTAGTATCATGTATTATCATAAACTTGAAAAGAAAAAATATGTGCTACAAACTCCATTAGTCATTGCCTAAGCCATGTAGGTGGGCTATTAATGGAAAGAAGTTTATCAGCTAAGAAATTTCTCATTCTGTTGCACAACTTCCCTCCTCATTCATTAGTAGTGTGGAGCAGCAGGCAGTGAATTCAGAAATACAGAAGGAAAGCTTTATTATTATGAACATAGAAAAATAAAAAGAAATATACATTAATATACATAGAGCAAAAGCCATTATCTTAATGAACTGCTCAAGAAACAACCACACAATCTTATCCTATAAGTAGATGATTCTTCCGAGTAATATTATTACACTCTGCAAATAGAACTAAGGTTTAACTCACACATCTTCCACAATTACTTGAGCTACAGATGTTTTCAAAGGAGTCACAATTCTTTTGTAAATATCTTCACTGATAACTAGCATTCCAAAAGCAATTGGCTGTTGTATACCACAGGGAATCTGTCCACACTGAATTTGAATTACAAAATGCATTTTGTGATGTGGTTGCAAAGTATTCTATTCACAAAGTTATTTCATTTTTCAAATACTATGTTACAGTCATGAATGAAAATAAATAGTTGGATGTGATACGTGTGATCCTACCTTCTGATATAGGGTGATAGTCCTCTCCAGAAGTAGCAGATCCATCCTTTGTATGAACTCTCACAACAGAAACTTTGGAAGTGTCTCCCAGACGAAGCACTGGGATTTTCACAACTGCTACTTGCCTTGTGTCCTTTGGTTCACTCACACTAAATTTGGTCTCACCAAACTTAATAATAGCCTCTGTAATTAGAAGAAAAAAAAAAATAATGGTTTTAGAGCATGCAAAGGGGCTTCCAAAAGCCAGTAACACCAAAATACTCTCTTACTGTCTGCGTCATCCCGGATCTTTATCAGCGTCTCGTTTTGCTCGCCAATAGAGGCACCAAAGGAAGAATCACTTCTTGGAGTGCCAAGAACCAGGCGTAGCTCTTCCTCCTCCTCGTGGAAAGTATCATCCATTAGCACCAGTGTGCAAGGCTTCTCAGTTTCACCTGCAATCATTCTGAAGGTAGTATCAGGCAGAACTCAGGTGTTCTTTGCTCTAATACAGCACTTCTCTCTAAGCCCAAAGCACCACAGGCAGCTCCTGCTGGCCAAGGCACCCACCTTGACACCACACAAGTTAATGAGTAATGACAGTAGCGAAAGCAGAATTAGCAATCATTACCTTTCTATGGAAACTCATTAAAGTGGAATCCCCAATTTTGGGACTTCTGTAAGACAAGTTTCTATTTGGTATATCCACTTTACATGTGTTATTCCTTTTGTTTTACCTAAGAAGAAAATGCTCCTTCTCAGTGACCTCTTCTACAGAGTGCACCTAAAAAATAAATACTTGCACAAGGAAGCAGAGCAATGAAACCTTTCACTAATCCTAATGGTAATTTTATCCTGAAGTTTTACATTTCAAGTCTCTTTTGATTGGACACTCTCCAACTGTGTGGACCTTCACTTATATTATTCTATTTGCCTTTAAAGTCTTTTGAACTCCCACCGATTCCAAGTGACAAGGAATATTGCCTTAAAAATGCTTTGGAGTACCAAACCTCACTCAATTTTTGCACTCACAATTGAATGTGCCCTGACTTACTAGATGTTCAGAAACTTGAACACCTTGTCTTAGGCCTTCTACACAAGCAGCAAGACCTATGAGTGGTGTGCAGTGTCTGGCACCCAGCATGACCTTCATCATGAGACTGACTCCTACACCCCAGACAAAAGGAACAGCACAGCAAGAGAGAGATGAGGTCAATTTACTGTATTATTTCATCATTACACATGCAAATATGATCAAGGCTCTTCAAGATGACGAACCAGACCAGGATGCTGTGTTCATTTTCTGAGGTTGCCTTTTCCCCCTGCTATAGAAAATAAATTATCCCTTAGAAGGAGAAAAAAATGCAAAATACTTATCCTGCTTATTTTTACATGGGAAATGTTAAAGCTGAAATGAAATTGCTGCATATTAAACATGCCTAAGAAGCTTATGGAGATAAAATATAATTCTAGCAGACTTCTTTGCTACTTGTCTTTGGAGAGAAAGGGTAGGGCAACACTCAAAAAACCAGAAAAGTCACTTCCTAAGTGGCCCAGATCCATTAATTCTTAATAGTTGGAGTCTTTCCTGATTGCACAGAAGCAATAGCAAAGGTGTAGGGTACATGACAGGACTAAAAGCTGAGGCCAGCCTTAAATAAAGAAAGACTGAACAACTCACTTTTTCAAGAGAACTATGATACATGTCTACAGAAATACGAAGATTGTAATTTCTGTGATATGGGCATACCAAGGATTTCACGCTGATGACAGAACTTGTTTAAGGCTTGTAAAAATATCACTTGTGTAAGCTTCAAAGATTAGAAGACCAAACAGCCTTCTGCACAAGTAGAAAGAATTAGGCAATATTCTTTCAACATAGTAACATTTGATTTATTTGCATTTCATCTCTTATGAGAGATATTAAGTACTGATATAGGTGGGCAGTCTTAGGAAAGCCTTGGTGGGAGAAAAACTTCAAACAGGAATTAGAGAGCTAGATACCTGTTGAAAGACCTATTACTCATTTCAGTGCAAGCCAAATATATTTACCAGAAACCTGCTTAACTAAGAGCAGAACTTCCGAAGTTTCCTTTCTGACAGGAGATCTGTGCTTCTACTGTGTTATGCTGAACTTGGTTTTGCTATCAAAAAGATCTTGGCACTCAGGCTAAACCTAAATGAAGATATACTCCTTTGGTTCTTATTGATTATCCCTCTAAGTCGGAAGTGAAGAAAATAGAGGCAACATCATTCCCTTGTGTATGAACAAAAAACAAAAGCTTTGTTTTCCAGAGGGATCTTTTTGGCATGACTTCATGAGAAGACACAATTAAAACACAACAAAACAAAACAAATGAAGCAAAGGAAAGCAAAGCAAAACAAAAGAAAACATGGTATAGTAAAGGCTTCTAAAATAAGATCAAGAACTTACCAGGAAGGAATGTGACGATGGAACTGTCAGTATTAGGACGTTCTTCGAAGTCCATCATTACCTGAGCTGAACCTTGCCTTGTATAGCATCTCACAGTGGATGTGTATCGGATATCCCCACTCCTATATATCATGGCAGAAATCTGCCCATCATTTTCATTGGCTACATACACAGGTTCTTTAAACTGCATCTTTGGCACTGGGCAGAAAAACATAGAAAGCACAAGTAAAGCATAACTGAAGAAGTTATCATAACTTCCCTCCACTATTTCCACATTTATTTATGCTGCATTGCATCAGATATAGAACATAAGCAGCCAGACAGCAAACGACTTAACATATCATCTCCAAAATACCAAAAAGTTAAAAAAAAAATAATACTCACAATCAGACACTGAGTCATTAATAAAGATGGTGGTCTTGCTGGGTTCTCCAAGGGCAGCATTCACGGGCATCCTTAGCACAAGCTCAAACTTCTCAGTTCCTTCTAACACCGGCTGTCCAAGATCATCCAGAATTATCACACGAAATGTCTGCATATTGACTCCAGGGGAAAAATCCAAATTACGACTGATGCCTACATAATCTACTCCAGCTACCAATGGAAAAGAGAGAAAAATACCATTACATGTAATTAAAAATAAAAATATCTATCATTATGCAGTTAATGGTAGGTAAATATTTTTCCTTTATAACTTTAGTATTTGCCAAATTCTGGCATTCATGAAAAGCAAAACTATCTTTTGGTCATTTAAGTTGGACTATACAATAAAATAAGTCAATATTAATTAATTTTCTGTTTAATGATGATTTGAGTCACAAAATGAGGCTGATTCTGTTCTGTTGGAAACCAACAGTTATTTCAGAAAAACTAATGAAATTTGCTTGAAGTGAGAAACGAAAGTAAGCAAAAAGCTTTGAGAGAGACTCTGGAGACAAAGCAAAGTCTTTTGGAAAGAAATTTCACATTATTCTGTAACAAAGATGGAAGTTTTGAGATTAATGTAAAAAGGAAAGGAGACAAGGCCAGTGAGCTGATTATAAGGAAGAACTGCTGTTCAGAGCAGTTGACAGAACGAATGGAAAACAAATAAAATTCTGCTCAGACCATATCAGGTGAGGTCTGGCACCTTACTCTTAAAGGAAGATTGATCTGTGTTTGTTTTTTTTTAATCCATAACATGCCAATGAGAAGAAGGCAAACAAAACACAAAACTGACTAAAACATGACACTGTCTTGGAAGCAAGGCATTAAAGGTATCTAGGACTTTAGGGATGGACTCAGTTTTAACATTAATTTTTGGGGAGAATAAACAGCAGAGCTGTTGAAAGAAAGTTTTGGGGGAAACACTGCAATTGAAAATGAAATCAGGTTTGAAATTCTGTGAATTTGACAAAATTTGGCCAGATTAAAGGCCATCATCAGATGGGCTCTTGCCAAAAGGCCCTACTGCTGTACTCCCTTAGAGCTAAGCCTCTAAGGCAGGATTCCAGGACTGACAGCTCAGAGCAGATCCGTTGCTGCACTGTGTAAGGCCAAGAACCAGGTTTATGGTTTTGCAGGCAGCCAGCCATGTCAGAGCTTTCATGCTGTGACCAACAGACTAGAGAGCCCAAGAGCTGAGCCATTCCCTGTTTTTAATCCTCGAGGTCTTGGCACAATGAATGAAGATTGTTACTGTAAGGAAAGACATTTTTTAACCAGAAATAAAATAACTTAAATATTCAAGATTAGATAAAGACATCAGGTCATAAAAGCAAGTTCAGAAATGGAGCAATCGTATTTTTTCAGACTTAAACATTTTCTTTTTCATAAGAAAAATACGTTTATGTTATTTATATTATGTTATGTATATATGATACATATATATTATGTTTAGGTATTCCTGAAATAACAGTAAAGTTACACTCAGGATAAGCATCTAAAGAAGATAATTTTTATGCTGCCTCTATATGAACATCTTAGTTTAAACATTATGATATGTTTTGTGAAAAAAATAGAGTATGCTAATACTTGATTCTGCAGACAAAGATTCTGCCAAAGCATCCAAGAACCACACAGCTGAAGCAATCCTGTTCCTGAATAGGATACTAGGTAATAATTTCTCATTGCCTACAGTAAAAATGAGAGAAGCAAACTCAGCATGCTGCCAGTGATCATAACTGTGCCCAGAGTATGCTCTTGAGGCAGCAATCAGCTGCCTTTGCAGCAGTCTTTTTATGAGGATTTAAAGGCATTTCTCTTAGTGCTGTACTTCATAGCTGCTCCTTCTCCTGTTTCTTTGAAATTCTGTTACTACTTAATTTTTTTCTCAGAAGAAAAGATCTGCTAAGAGCAAGAGACACACAGTTTTCATCTTATGTGGTTGAAACTGTACCAAGATCCACTGAACCAGCACTTGCGAAATGTAGCAGCACGTGCCAGCAATGTGTACCAGCATGTGCAGTGTAGTAGCAGACTGAAACTAGAGCAAAACAGCAACTCACCCTCTGCAGTTACTGGTTCAGATTTGCGAGACCTCACTGTAACAGAGGCAGCTTTGGACAGATCGGTTCCAGTCCTCCAGACACGGACCTCAATGTAGCCAGCACTCTCATCAACATAGTATTCATCATTTCCAAAGTAGAATGCTGGTTCTGGTGAAAGAAGAATAATGTCCATAAATGCTTCTTTACCTTACACTGAAGTTAACAAGAGACCATAAAATCCCCATTAAACAATGGAGAGCACTTCACTCATCTCAGTAAGCGAAATAAAGCTTTTTTTTTTTTTTAGGTTTAGAATTCTCCTAGCTGTATTTGGCTTCTTTTCAAGTATCAGTTTGTATGGTTTTAGATAGCAATTGTTATATCAGCACTGTGCTCTTTTTCTTGCCTCCTACATTTTCAACTTTTTGTGTCAGCATGTATGAATCTGTGTGCAAAACTAAATGTGTTATCTCATTAAACTTGTTTCATTTGAGTCCTGTGCACAAGCCAGAAAATTCTTTGCATTTTTCACTTTGGTGCAAACATACAAAGGTGAATACAGGTAATGAAACTTTAACTTCAATGTTCTCACAGATTCCTGTTGCTAAAACCAGACGGGAACATGACATATAACTGGAGCTACTCTTGGTAATGTTTTCCAGCTAACTAAAGGGGCAAATACTTACTTTTAGTTCCCCCACATCTAGCATTTAAAACAAAATTAATCTTATTTAATCTAAACTGAAATGTGAACAGTCTTTATCTTAATACTGAAGTTCCACAGTTCATAAGAAAGAAAAGCAAAAAGCAAAGGAGGTTAAGAGCTATTCCACTTAACAGACACATTGTTTACCTTCATTTTTTCCCTCCCTTTTCCAGTTTTCCTACCCACAGTAATTTCACAAAGTAAACAGCCTTAAAAACATATCCCAGTTTCATCCTGGATATCCTCTCCCCTTTTCTATCCTTTCCATTCCTGTTTCAAACATGCAAGATTAATCATGCACAGCCAGTGCCTCAGATTTCCTAGTGCACAGCAGAAATCACAGCTACCTCCCACAAATTGTAGAAAGACCTACACAACTTTTCCTTGCACTTCATCACAATTTTCTTATGCTGTCTTGTGAGAATTTATTATAATCATGAGGCTACAGTATCACAAATGTGTTTGAAATACCATGCAGCATACTTCAATTCAGTTGAAAAAGATCACAGCAATTGCTCAGTGCTCTGAGAAGCACTATGGGTACTTCCCCTTCACCAACCACAGAAAAAAAGCAAAATATTCAAAGGAAATGACTGGAAAAGTTTATGGCTCTACAGAGCAATGCCCCCCATACAGAAAAGGTACAACTTACCCAAAGGAGGAGACATATAACCTTTTGAATGGTAAATGGAAGTTGGGACTATAATTTCCATAAGTGAGACTTTTATAAGATCATATGTCTGATGCAAAAGCTATGACTTCTATTACTATGGAATAAATGTTTTGGAATTGAAGAACCACCACAGTGTATGGCAACAATCTCCTCTGGTGGATTGCTGAACAATGTAAAATAGTAACTTAATTAAAACTAACCAGAAATAATATAAAATTTTTACTAAGCTATTACTAAGTAAAATCTTTCATCTGAGAAAGCAGCAGTTACTAAGCATTTTGGAACTGTAATCAAGAGTGAAACTGCAAGTTTTGGAGAAAAGAATTTTCTCTTCTGCATTCAAGAGTTTTCTGTATTTTACAACTAATAAAATAATAAACCCAAATGTATGCCTTTATATTCCTCATCAATGAAAAAACTGCAGCTGCCTCTCTACTTTTCTGCTAAAACTGAAATCATGCAACAAATTGATGGAACTGCAAAGTAGTGCAGATTCATAGACCTGTTTGAGCATTATCAAAGCCATCAACCTTTGCAGGATGAAAGACAAACTTGGAAGAAATCTAACTTTGGTAGATGAAAACGTTGTCAATTCCAATTTAATTTTTTTTTTTTTAAATTCAAGAGTATGTGTATTTAAACGTGTGTATTTGTGCGCACAGACAGACACACATCAATCTTACTTTATTTACCCATAGAGGCTGGCTTGTTAGTAGTTGTTTTTATACTTGGACTGCAAAGCTCTTATCTGAAACCTTTTAATAGGTGAACAGGATACACCCTCTGTACCTTTTGTGTAACTACTATTAACTTTGTTGAGAGTTCTACTTACTGGGATACTGAAGCATTGGATATTAGATCTGCAAAGCAATGTGCCACTTCAGACATACAATGTTTTTTTAAATTCTTAAGATGGACAAAGACTTTCCCAGCCTCTAGACAATGAAAATACAGAATGCCTATTGACCAAATGGTTATTAATGTGCCAATAGTTAGATAAGGGCAATTAAAAAAATTATCAATTCTAATACCTGTCATTTCTTAAACAAGTATGCTTAGAGTTCAGCACACTTTCCCAAGTCTGATCTTGTTCTTATGTCCCAATGGTTCTGGAACTTGATCTGGACTTGGCTGCACCTCATTTTAAGCACTTAAGTGAGAGGTACTCACATGGAGCCTGCTTGCTCTCAGTTTGCAAGGACAAAGATAGGCCATTCCAGGTTTCCCAGCACAATGAGCATACAGGAGGACAGGTGGAATGGCTCACTGACTGCAATCAGAAAAATCTGAGAAGTGTGGAAGCATTCCCTTCTACTTACTGGCTATACAGGGAACTTAGATGATCTGCCTTAAACTAGATGGAAGGCATAAATTAAGTATTGTATGTTTCTTATAGCATTATCCTAATGCTTGCTTTACTGCTGCTGAAGAAGAATCCTCACACACTGTTCATTCCTGTAGTCACAGCCAAACAAAAAAATATCTAAACCCTCAGCTACCTTGCCTTGTTCTTCAGAGTGAGTTTTTCACACTTTTTGAGATATGTATATTCAATGAAAGACACATACTGCATGGCTACCCATCCTAGGAAACAAATCCTTACAAATGTTTTCTAAATTCTTTTCCTGTAAGCTGTGTTAGTAGCTCCCCAGGGGCAGTAGCAAAGCCAAGCTCCTAACAGGGAAAGCATTGTCTGTTTCAGGTCATGTCTGGAAAACACTCTGCTCAATGACTGCAGGCTCACTTACAGCAGACCTTTAATCTAGTAATCACTCTGAAGAGAGACTACTGCAAATTTAATGGTTCCTCTTAGAGAAATAAGAGGAAGCTTTCTAAGGGTTTTTTTGTTCAGACCCACAGATTTCACTGGCATGAAGTTACAATAAACAGAGGAGAAAGGTTAGGAGCTTTAGTCCCAGGTTTCTTGGCACAGAAATGAAAACTTTGCCTTGTCCTTGTACTTACAGAGTCAGAGGCGTATCTCAACTACAGCACTAGTCAGTCATCAAGCAGGAAAACAAACACACTTCTCATGTTGTTAGGAACACGTCTAACTTTGAAGGTACATTGTCAAATCAGTGTGATAGCACAAAAAAGTTTATTTCAAAAGAAGCTTTACATTTTAAAATTATATCCTTATAAACTGCTTTAGGGAGACAGAGTAGGTTGTTTATAAAAAGTCCTGTTGGCAGGATATTTAGGACAAACACAAAAGAACAGACTCTTTCGTGCTGACACCTTGATAAGGCTTAAAACTAAAGTGAATTTCAGTGATATATGCTGCCAGTGATGCGCACACACACACGGACACATTCTCAGGAGGAAAGGAATACTAGAAGAAAACAGACATGCCACTCTGACATATTCAGATACTGGAACCAGGAGAATCAGTCTTTACAAATGAACTTACGGCTCATCTTTTCTAGTGTTAAACTGTCTATTCCTAAAAGCTTTTGCCTTCCTTCTTTCCATGAACAGTACAAAAAAGGCTATGATGTGAACATTATGAGTTGCCAGAGCTACTGCTACTGCTGCCAGTAGCAGAAGTCTGTTGTGGTAATGCAGAAGGTGCAAACCAGTTCTTTGCAAGCCTACAAGCCTGTTCTGGTACAGTCTGGACATGCTAGGGCCATGCTGAGTCCGACGTAACGAGCCCTGATGGCTGGCACAGCTAATTAACTTGGACATAAAACCAGACAAACACAGCCAGATTTGGCTGGACCTGATCTGGCTCATACTCAGGCATACATCCCTACACAATGCCTACTTGCATTTCAGGATCACAGCTGGCATTAAAGGGCCGATCTGCTGAGTCTGAAACATGACAGATTCCAATGTTACCAACATGAAGTGTGTGAGTTGTAGGTAGATCAGTTAAGAATGAGAGTTCCATTAAATGTAAGAAGGTATGAGCATTTACTGTTTAATAGCAGTAAAGGTGAACTTCTGAAATCTCTCTCTCATATATATGCGTGTTAATAGCGGCAAAAGAAAAGCTCAGAGAAACCATCCATTACAAAAACTTTATATTAAGACAATATCAAAGAGGACTTTAAAATCTGAAACTAGATAGCACCATTCTGCAGCTATTTACACACACTTGAAACTTTTCAAGCAACTGAGCTTGCATTTAGCACAATGTATTTAATTTGCCAAGTAATTTATTTTCACTGAATGCTGTAGAAGCAGGGGTCAAGATTACAGTCAAAGCTCAGTTCTGTAGCAGGTACCTATTGTGCAAATGCCAATAGCTTTTTATTTGATGTGGTCAAAACAGATTACTTTTCAAATTCATATGTTGCAATCTTAACAGCTTTCATCTTCTTAGCACTGTTGTCATAACTTTTGCAATCAAAAAGTAAATTCCCCTCAGAATCAAAATTGCTAGTTTCAGCCAAATTGCCACAGACATTATCTTAAGCAAATAACATCTGCTTTTCCATTTGTCTCAACAGCCCATTTCTGTCTATTGACTTAAAAAGGTTTTGTTAAACAATACTGCAAACACTATAACAGGTAATAGGACAGATTAAAATTAATGCAATCTTTACCAAACACAGTTTGATTTTGTAAGGAAATTGTGGTTGATTTTTTAATCCACAATGGCAGTGCCATACATTGATTAGACTGGCTCATCACTTAATTACTCTCATTTTATGCAACTTAACCCAGTAATTTCAGTATAGTAACATGGTGTGAAGTAGCAACTGCTATGAACAACATTATACATGATTCACGTTTAATTAATTTATGATACACACTAATTTAGCATAACACTTTACATTTTAACTCACCCTTTATGTTAAAGTGCATCCATGCTTCAATTTCTCTAGACACAGTACCATCACAAGCAGCACCTGCCTGGCAGGCTTGGAGCCCATTTCTACTCTCTCTGCTACATCAATAAGCAAAACTCAAATGTGAGCAAAGTAATACACTAAAGGAAGCAGACTACAGCTCTAGCTGCAGGACTGAGGATGGCAGTGAGATGGCTACAGTGACACCCCATCTCTGGTCACCTGCTCTTTCCTTCTTGACAGCCTTCAGTGTTCTTTGTAGCCTGGAGAACAGAGCTAATTCTAATTTTGCTTAATGTCAGGCTGCTGATCATAAATGGTCCAGAAACAGCTCGATGAGCTACAGAGTATTCCTGAACATGGAGAATAAAGAGATCTGAGCGTATGAGGCCAAGCTGTAGCTCAACTCATTGAAGATGTGTGTCTTTAAAGTGCAAATGAATTTTTCAACAATTAGTTTATTATTATGTATAAGATAGTAATGAGCAGTCTAAAATTGTTTCCCAGCTACAAATGGCATGTTAGCAGAAAGGCTAATCTGTGAGGTTGACTTTAATAAGTGACCTTCCCTTGAAGCAATTAATTTAACTTTTGTTGGTTTGCTAAGAAACATTGCTACCTTTCCAAAACACCAAATTCATATATTGGTGAACTAACATATACATGAAAATACTTATTAGTAGAGTAGCATTGTTATGATTCTTTCACACACCCTCAGGATATAACCTACAGACCTTGATATCACTGGAACTATTACAGGTGAAGGAGGAGTTTTTCTTGTGTTAAGTCTGAGGACAGGGCCAAAAGATTTTTCCTGCAGTAAGTATATCAAGCTCCAATCATTTGCCTAAGCTATTCCATAATCAGATAATTGCTTCATTTACCAATGGAAATAAAAATATAAAGACTAACAGATGAAGAAACAAACACTGGAATCTGGGGACACACCCAAACATCATCGTATTGCCTGCAGCAACCATCTGAATTTCACATACCTTTTTCCTACTGGCTATACCTCCCACAGAGCATGAAACCAACTCAGAATCTTCTACATGCTCTATTTTTAAAATGAATTAGATTATTTTTATATAACAGGCCTGTGAAATGGGATTGGTAACAGATTCTCAACAAACTGATGAAACACAGGCAGACAGATAAATGGGAAGGCTTGGCAGTAGCATTTAAATATACCACACACAAGGTTTTTCACAAGGAGACCAAGCTTGAAGGAGCTTACAGTCAGTGATTCACCCATCAGATAAAAAATGAGGGCTACAAACAGAAATGGTAGGAGAAGTTCAGCAACATTGTAGAAATCAGGCTAGGTAAAGATATAGTATGTAGCCATTTCTGGGTGATCCAACTTTTGATTTTTGCACTTTTACTATTCAGTGACAATGCTAGTTACGTTGAGTTTGCTTAACCAATGGAACCAATTTCTCATAGGCTTTTCTGCCCACATACAATCAGAACATATTTAGCTTACCAAGGCTGTAGATGAAAAGTATGCAAGAGATCCCTTTACCAGAGCTACTGTTGAGGATGGGAGTTAGCAGAGAAGACAGAGCAGAAGTGAAAATAGAGCAACAGCCAGACTTGTCAGACCACAAAAGCAGAGCTCTAACAAAAGAAAATATGCTCTGCTGTAAGTTAAAACTTCTTGAATTCTGTCTCTTGGACTTTTGATCCCATTTGTGTGAGAGAGAAACGAGTGTCCTGACAGTGAAGTGAGATAGTAACTGAGTTAATCTTTTGAGCATTTACATGTTCAAAAGGAGAATCAATGGCATTATAGCCCAATGGGCTACAGAGGTTACACTGTTCAGTATCTTTTGGGTCTCTAAAGACTATGAGCAAAATGGCAAAGTCTCAGTATGAGGAGATTCAGAGGAAGGAAGATGATTGAAGAAAACTAGACCTAGACATCCTACTCAACTTGATTATCCAAATCTTAAAACATACAAAGCACTCACTAGGTCACTAAATTCACTCCCTACAACCATTTCCAACAATGAACAAATGATTAATTTAGAATGGTTTGCTAGGCATTCATTACATTTCTAAGCAGTGTATAACAAATGCAAGATCTACAGTACAAAGACCAATGCCATAAAAATACAATATGCTACAGCAAGACAGGAGAGAGAAAGCAGTTCAAGATACTCTTTAGTGAACTGTCATAAACCAATAATGCATTAGGCTCTGGGATGCCATACCAGTTCACATAACAACACCACTTCATTACACTCATTCTAAATTTATCAGAAGGAATAATTTTTTCTACAGTTCATGTAATCTCGTGCCTTCTGCTTATTGGCTATTTTGTGTGCTTTGAGTATAAAACTAAAAGTTTTCTCTATTTCAACACTTTCCTTGAAATATTACTGCAATTCACATAGAAGTGTAATAATGCATGTGTAACCAACCCATTTAAAAATATGCAGCAGTGAAGGCTGAAGAGCTTTGTGCTCCACCAGCTGCATCCCCTGCTGTGAAAGAGCCATCTGAAACAGATGTGACAAAGTATTGTCTGGAGGTCATGTTCTGTCCTCCTCACCTATCAAAGGAGCCTAGATCATTAGGTTGGACTATATATGTAGTTACTAAATAAAGATGAGATTAATACAATATCTGTAGTTCACGCACACATATATATACACACACACTTATAAAATGGGACACACATATATAATAAACTGTAAGCAACAAATAAGGCTAAGAAAGCAAATCATAAACATGCCTGGTTACTCTATAGAATGTCCTACTGTGAGGTATGACATTGATTTATTTCTGTGATAGGCAGCAAACAGGCAATTTCCCACATCTTTAAGGCTATCATCATAAATGGAACATTTTTCACTCTGTTGAACTGGTGATAATAAGAAGCTATTAGTAAAGAAAACTGGGAGTATAATATGTATCAAAAGCTGGCTGTCATCCCTGTTTTCCCTTGATTAGTTGCCAACCTGGCCACCTGCTACAGACTGGGGAAAGGGGAGGGGTCATAGAGAGATTTTACTTAGTGAGAGGACAAAAGAAGTTAAAAGCTACACAGAAGTGCCAGAGGCATCAGACTCACAAGCACTGTAAAAACCTAAAAGGGAGAAAGTAATCAGAGATGGATGTACAGGGGAAGAAAGAACTAGTTTGCTATTTTAGCCATCTCCAGAGTGGTGATGGATAGTTAGCCAAACCATGACTCCAGTCTGTAATATAACAGTGGGCATGCTCCTCCTGTAGTGTTCAGATTGTAATTAAAATCGGACAAATAGACTAGCAGATGTTGACAACCAAGATCAATCAACCACCCGCTCAGTTTAAAGTCTAGCATACTTACTGGCAAAGAGAGAAAGACACATTTGACTGCCTGCCTTGGAGACCAGTGGAAATACGGAGATTCCAATTAGCCTTGTGAGATAAGGATGTTCCTCTGATAAACTGTGTTACTAATAAAATACTTATTTATCATAAGCTGTAAATTTGGCTCAGTACACACACTGAGAGTTAGTTCATACTGTCTGCCTGCTAGAAGCCAATGCAAAGCATATATTTATAAAGTAACATTGCAGCACTGACTTTTCAGGCTATTGATAGTTAACATTAATATGTACTTTACTACTCCGAGGAAGTTGGACAAGTGTTAGTGGCTACCAATTTCCAGAACACAGTCTAAGGATTTTCAAAATTTAATTAAGTGAAAGAAAAGTGACAGCAAGTGTTTAAAAGAAATCTCCAGAAGACTAAATAATTAATCTGTTTTGTTTGACCTCTAACATTGCCTTTCTGCATTAGGATACCATCATCCAGTTTACTCGTCTGTAAAATATTCCCAGATAGTGCTATCCTCTATCACGTGGCTGGTATGAGTGATTCTGTTGAGCAGGTGTAAAGATAATGGTCAGCAAACCTCCGAGATAAACCTAAGTCCTTTGCTTTCCCAGCCTTGATGTAAAATGTCAAGAAGTTTGAGCAGCTTCTTGCCCATCTAATGTGAATGAAGTGGAACAAATGTATTTAATGTACTTCCTGCTGTGAACAGCATGAGGCTTCAACAATTCCACTAAGGCAGGATGACTGTTTGTCAGCCTGGTTCTAAGGCTGTGTGCTCTCATGGCAACACTAAATACAGTAGCATGGAATTAAAATCCCATGGGCAGACAGCCACTTAGAAAAACTTGCAGCAAACAAAATAATTGTAAGTATTTTCCCCTTAGGTGCAAACTTCCAGCTCTGCATTCACCACACCTCTTCTCTTCAGGTTTCCAAATGTGATTACAAACCAAGAGTTTTAAATTTGCCCACAACAACAAAAAAAACAAGTAACTAAAAAAGAATCTAAATTAGGACAGCAGTCAAAATATTGGGACTATGAAAAAGCAGAGCTTTGACTCAAACCTTGTTAAAACACTTTGTATCAGACTTGTTGCACACAACACAGCAACATTGTTACTGATGGAACCAAATTACAGGCTCTTCATTCCCAGATGAATACTAACAAAAGACTTAGATCTCATTTTTTCTCTCTCTCTATGAAATGATTTCAGAGTCACCGCTTCAGTTGGAAAAACAGAGAGCACTTCCAGGCTGATCTAGCTTAGCTGCCAAGTGCCTGAGGATTAAGGCATTTCCATGGAAGACTAGGGTCTGAGTGTTTTCGTGAGTCTCAGACTAAATTCCAGGATTCCTCTCTCCAAGCGGAATGAAAAGTGCACATTAACCTCATCTTCCTTTTCCTAAAATTAATAATATTTATCTATAATGTAGAGTGCCTCCTTCAAATGAGCTTTATTCTGAACTCTGTGCTCTCCATGCAGGATAGACAGGTCCTGAACCAACAGACCTCAAATTCCTCAGGTCTTTCTCTTCATCCCCCAAATCCCTGAGATGCATGAAGTAGTTCAGGCCATCATTTCTGGCTAGATTTTGTAACTTAAGTTCACATCAGTACGGAAAATGCTTGAGTTTTTAAATACCTATTGAAACGCTCTTCAGCAATTGTTTTTTCGATTTCAAACAGAATGTTTTAGATTTTTCTGTAGAAACCATAATTATTTGATGAAGCAGGATAGCTATATATCCATTTGTTGTTTTATTGCATTTCACAGTATATACAGTTTCAAAACAAAATTGGAAAAAAATCCTTCCTTCATGCCCAGTAGTGCTTACAACTTTGTACTGACTGGCAAATTAAATTTCTGAGGTAGGGTTTATATCTACTTTCATAAATCAATGTATTCAGATGCACCAGGTATCTCTGGTGATTGACCTCAACAGTTTAGATACGTGTCCTAGGATGGGATGTTTCCTGGGAGTACACCTCTCTTTTCATTAACCACAGAAGAATCCTGGTGTAAACTATTTGAATCAGATGTCTAAAGTTATAGAGGCTAATACCAAGTGAGATTAGTGCCACCCCAGAAATGGATGATTTGCATAGGTCTTTCCCCAGCATGCTTTTCTTCCATGGTTCACAGTTAGCAACTATCACACCTGACTCAAAGAAACCATGTTTTTACTTTTTAGTGCCTTAACTGGAGTGGCATGTGTAACTTCGAATCCACGATTTCCATATGAAGCTTATTCTGCTGCTTACTTCATTAACCTAAACCTTTTCTTCTTTTCTAACTTCAGTACCTATCAGGAAAAGTCCCTTTCAAATTAGGAAATGTCCCAATACCAGCACCAATTTGAAAATCACCATTCACAATATATAAATATACCAGTGCATGTTCTGCACACTACAATTTTTTTTCCCAGATTTTGCTTTGGCCACACAGCACAACTGTATAATCCCCAATTAAACTTTTCAGTTGCCTGGAATTTTGTGAATACACTGTAGCTCACTAGAAAGTTGAGCATGCCTCTTACTTTTTTTTATTGTCATGAATATAGAGCAACTATGACATTTTAGGTAGACCCTAAGGGCATTCTCTAGAAAGAAAAGACTTGGATGGAAGGTAGTGAGGGTGACTGTTTCCTAATTAACTTGCATTGAATGCCAGAGGAGATAAGGCAATGTTGCTAGTGCTGACTTGAGTTCCATAGGAAAGATCTCATGTAGTATTATTAAACTTTGACCTTTGCTACTCCTGTTGTTTGACCTGAAGAAGTCAAAGCATAATGTTAATCCAGTCACAGTACTTGGAGACATCACTTAATGACATACTGTGACATTTGTCCAAAGAAACTCTGTTAAGTAGAAGATAAATTTAAACAAACAATGAGAAAAATATATCAGTAGATGTGAAGTAGAGAATAAAGTGGACCAGAGAATTGAGCACTATAGCATTACTACAGCTGATAGGCTATTATTTATCTGTGCTAAAGCTTCTATCAAACTCTTATCTTAGACATTTTATTAATTAAATTTTACTGTTAAAAGCTAAATAAAATTCTTTTTCTTTCACATACCACACGGTTTTAACTTACTAAAATTAATTTTGTGCACTGCAAACAAGAATAACCAATGCTGCTTAAAATCATCTGCTTATTTATGCAGAATTTCAGTCATGACTTCCAGGGTGCTAAATTGCTCACACGTCACATAAACATGTGCATGTATATTTAATTGTATGTGTGTGTGAATGCATAAACAAATAAATATGCAAGGTGTAACTTACAATTTATCTACTCTGTAGTCAGTACTCTGCTTTTTATAAAACAGGCAGTGCAACAGATCTCAGATGAAACAAAACACATAAGACTTTTCTGTTGCCATGCTTTATATTTTTATGCAGACTTAAAAGAATGTGGGAGGAAATTTTACTGGTAAGTGAATTGTCAGTAAGTTTTTGCATGTTCTGGAATTCTTTGTGGGAGTTCTTTCACTGATACAGAAAGCTAAAAAGGAGTTCTGTTACATCATTTCAAATATCACATATGGAACATTTTGGGTGTAAAAGGATAAGTGAATGTTTGCAAAATTGTTCCAAATCTGTCCTTCAAAGACCCCTTATCTTTCAATATCCCAAATATTGTTTACTCCTACCAACAAACATAGATTATTTCAGCTGCTACATAATGAAAATATTCTGTTCTAATTTCCCAAACACTTCCCCAGCTTTTTTAATAAATCCCATAAGATTATTCTTTGTTAAAAATAATTTGTGTATAAAAGTTCACAGCACTGAGGCAATTTGTGCTCTTAAATGCAGAAACTTAAAACTGAACAGTAGTACACAAACAAAATTACTCCTCCTGCTTTCTAATGGCAGTTTTAAAGGAGATTTCTCACTAACTTCCCTAATATTTTGTGTGAGTTTCATAAAATATTAAGTTTTATACTGTGCTGTGACTGGGAGTCACTGAGATTCCCACTGAAGTTAGATGGTCTAATTTCAGCTCATCTCTGATATTAACTAATGTCTTGGAGAATCATTCTCTCCATCCCAAACTCTTCACATATATTTTAAGCAGTCAGAACACCTTCAAAATTTGGGTAATCAGCTTCTTCATGAATATATATTTTTAATAGCTACTCTCCAAATATTCTATACTCTGCTATGTACAAACTTTGAAGTTCATGAATTCACCAAAATTATTCATACAAATCAAACTGTTGTAGAAGCCCCTAAATGAATAAATTTTTATTTGCTATAACAGCAAAGTCAGACAAAGATTTCTATTTTGGCTTGCATTCAATATATGCTCTCTTACTTTACAAGACATGTTTTTTCAGCCTGCTGTAGTCATTAACACTATATGATTACCCAAATGCTCCACAGAGAAAACAAAGTCACCTCTGTCACAGGATTACAGGTGAGAAATTTCAGGCAGACTGAGTATTTATGAGGCAATTAGATGGGTGTGGACTTCCTGCCTTTAAGAGCTGCCTTTTGTATCCTTACCTAGAGAGAAATCACTGTGCTGATAACAATGGTCTGTTTTGGCATCAGACTTCCAAAGAGTACTGTACCATGTAATTCCTCCCATTAGTCTTTAGGAAATATGAAGGTGTCACAATAGATGGTTTATGGCCTCACAGAGAGGACTGAAATAGCTTATCAGTAGTCCTATCACAGAATTTACAGTTGAGATGTCAGTCTCCTAACTCCATGCATAAATGAGGGCCATTGTACTAGGAAGCTTTTATGCTAGTTCTCCTAGAAAAAGAGCTGTCACACCAATGCTGAAGAATTAAAGGAGAGGCTTGAGGCAGCAATAATACATGTATTTTTGAAAGCAGTTGGTGATACGGTGCGCTGATTCTACTCTGCCTTAGTCACACATCTTTTTCTAATCACCACCAGACGTGTCCCTTTCAAAGCAGTATCTCAAAGCCATTAACCAGTTGAACAAATGACATAATTCTGTCAGAGATTCCTTACTGAGGCTATTTTGAAAGCAACATTACAGTCATTTGAATACTTGCTTTATTTAAAAGACAAAGGAAGCATACATGGGCACATCTAGGCAGAAATTTAAATGCAGCATCAAATCAAGAGCTTGCCCCCTAATCTTAGGAGCTGCTAGATGGCTTCTACCCCATGCAGGCTTCCAATGGGGCCCTCTGCAGCATGATTGAATGGGCTTAAAGGCTTTGTGGACACAGCCTCAGAATCACAGAAACAAGGCTGCCCATGCAAGGCGATGTCTTGGATTAATGTCTCTAAATGTGACAGAAGGGAAAGTTGCAGCTCCTTGCTCTGAATCACTGCTCATGCGATTTCCTCAAACAACAAAATAGCAATACCAAACACTTTCAAAAACCTGCATAGCTTTCCAATAGTACTTTCTGATCTCAAGATGGAAGCAGCATGTGTTTTAACCAGCAGGAAGAAAAACAAACCCCATTTTCTACATGCTGATTTGAATGTGATGTTATTTGTAATTTCTGTCCTGAATTGGGAATATCACTTGAATTATATGATACCTTACCATCATCCTTGTCAGGCACAATGGTAATGCGAGTGCTTGGGAATTCTGCACCAATTCTTCCACCCATGGGCATGCTCAGCAAAACATCAAAGGTCTCAGCCTCTTCATACAAGGAATCATCTATGATGACAATCCGACACATTTTTTCTCGTTCGTCTTTGTCAAAACGTAGAACGCTGTTGTGATCCTCTGGCCTGGATATGTAGTCAGAGTAGGAAAGTACAGAGGTTGGAGCAGTGCCAGATGCTGTTCCTGTGGCATAAAAGGAAAACAGTCACTATACATACCAAGGTTATAATGATCTCCTCACAGAGCTGGAATTTTGTTTTCATTGTCTTTTAATTTCTGTTTACTTTTTGGTGATAAGATGGGCTGTGGACAAGGTCAAAGGTCCATGGACCTGCTTCTGAGATCCATGGACAAGCTACTTCTGTATAACATACAATGGAAGAGTGTGGTTCTTCAAATAATTTGCACCTTTTCAGTCAGAAGGAATATTGTCTATCACAAGAGACAGACTGACAAAACAGCCCCTGTGAGGATTACCAATTAACTCCCTTAGCATATTTTACCCATATTGAAGATACCAGTGGACTAAAACAGACAGAATTTCATGAAAACACATTATTTGGATTCCAGATCACTTTACACAAAATATTGCTTCAGCCCTCCAGATGAAAAGTAACAATAAAACCACAGATGTAGAAACCCCATGCCCTGCACACATATAATTAGGAAGAGACTGAAAGGCAGAGGAAGAAGTATGGCAATTAAGCAATATTATTTTGTATAATTTTTTTTCAAGATACAAACAAGTGAAGGATAGCCTGGGCAATCACTGCAGTGCTTTCAGTTCTCATCACTTTCAGATATATGGGGCTGCATATAAAGAGCACAGATCCTCTCCACCTCTCCATGATGATTTTTAAACTGTGTTCAGTAATATCCTTAGACAGATTGCAGAGATGAATACATTTCCTGTTGAGACTGAAGATATTTAGATGAAAAGGTAATTGAGTTATAGTAACAGAGTTATAACAATTTTATTTTAAAATTTCTGTCTTTTCCATTCTTGCTATTTTTTTATTCTATAGTAGATTCTACTACCTTGTTGTGTGTAGCAGATGACCATCAGTTCCTGACTCACATCTCCACTTCTTCTGACTGGAATAAAAAATTCACCAACATCTTCTTCAATACTATAGGTGGACTGAGGAATAAAGACTGTTGATTCTGCAAAGAAAAGAAGCTCACAAAGTCACCTGTACATTAGCTAAGAGCATTTTTGAATATTCTAAAGTGCAACACATAACTTGCATTTATTGGCAATGCCACTAAATTGTAAGCAAAACCTGGAGGGTGAGAGAAGTAGAGTTTCTTAGTATTCCAGAAATGGAAAAGAAAATCAGATCATTAGGTCTGAATTCACAAGTCCTTATTAAGTGGTCTCTAATGTGACTGATTTGTTTATCTAGGGTTAATGGTGCAAGACAGTGTTTGGAGAATTTGTTCACGAAGTCTATCTTTTTATTATTTCCATGGTATTTAATTATTAACTACAGAAGTATCAATAGCATAGCTCACACACAGGTTATGGCTCACCAAGGCCATTCTTTAACTTACTGCATCAAGATAACCATGAAAATCATTTGGCATTGAGGAGCAAGGCTGAGCTCTTGACATCTTACTCTGACTTGAACATTTGATTTGTTGGTTACACTCCAGTTTTACTCAAAGGAGACCCTGCCAATACAGCCAGTGAAGTCTGAGGAGCAATCTCACCCTAAAATGTATCATACCAAGGAATATTAGATCATTTTTCAGGGAAAAAAGTAACCAAGATTCATTCTGAACTCCTTCATTATTTTATACTCATATAATTCAGATTGCTGGGTTTTATGCTGTTACTGGGATTCAGGATCAATTTTGTTCTTGTTCTCTCAAAATCTCAATAACAAAAGGTGGCTACACACATAATTATAAAGCACCTTTACAGTTTCATTAGTGTGACTGCAACCCAAACAGAATATAATTCTGTATAATATGAAATTAAGTGGTATCAGCTCAGTGCACAAAGCAAATTTTTCATCATTTCACAGTACTTTGGCAAACAGCGTTCTGAAAATTGTCAGGTGACTTCTTTGAAAACATGTTTCAGATTTTTTTTCTCCGACTATTACTAGCATGACTTAAGGTCAAAAGCCTGCCTTAAAAATGCTGTAATTCAGGTTTGATAAGATCTAGACTACTCACTATTCTGGCAAGACAAAAATTCAATGTGAAAAATATCAAATCCCTACTTTTTTGTTTTAAAGTAAAGCAAAAGGCAGCACTAAAAAAAACCCCATTTCTTTCCTTCTATTTCTCCCTTTAAAATTTAGTTGGCAAAATGAAAAACTCTATCCTTCCAAAACATGAAGGAATCTGATTTATTCAGTTTCCTCTCTCTCTCTCTCATAATTATTCAACTAGGAGTAAAATGGCACTATAAAAGTTTAACAGACCTTATGAACAACATAAAAGCTTGGAGGAGAATGAGCTACACCATCGCAGCTAGTATAAAAAATCCACATCCCTATGCAATCTATATTTGGAATAAAACATTAACTACTGTCCCATACACCAAGAGGCTGGTACAGCTTTCTAAACAAGCTCACTATTTTGATCCTAAAACTACACCATTCAAATCAATGAATTTTTCACTGGAAGCAGAATAAAACTTTTGATGCTCCCTATTCAGTGAGCTTGGTAAACCCTCAGCTTCAAAAGACTGTTAGGAACCACAGTCCTTCCCACCAAAGTTCCCTCTCTAGCTTTCCTGTAGATATTCCTTGATTTGCAGCTGTGCATTTGATTTTCTCCTATGCAATGTCACTTGATGTATAATTAATACAAATTCTCTGGGACTGTAAACATTTTATCTTAATGTAAGAAATATAAAATACTGTTGTTGGCATAAAGAAGACTCAGCCAATTACCTTGAATTCTGCTATCTTACTGATCATAGAAAAGATAAAGGCATTTAACACATTTTCAAGTTATTTCTGTGTCTCATACATGCTGCTTTTCAAGTTAAGCACTATTTTTCTCAGTGACTAAATACGGATGTGAGATAAGCTCTGGTTTAACTTGCATTTATAACTAGGAACTAAGACACCTCTGATAATTTCCATGCCCAACACTCTTCAAAAGTTAATTAGAGAAGACTATATAATTCAAGCTGTTACGGTCGTCCAGGACTTAAAAGGTTTCTTAAGGACAGTTCTGTGCGACCACAGCCCATGGCTTCAAGTGTCTGGATGCAGCTGAAAAGATGCAAAGCAACCAGAGCATGCTCTACTTCTCTTTTAAATCTTTTTAAAATCAGCTTCTTTCTTCATTATATTCAACCATAATTTTATTTGTTCTTGACACAGCGTGTGCTACACTTGGTCTAATGAACATTACAATTACTGAGCTGCTCAGCTTGATATTAAGGCCTGACTGATGCAAATAGTTTTCTCCAAGACCCAAACTCGTTGGGACTAAGCAGCCTACATTTTCCTGTACCATCCCCTCCCACATGAATTATCAGGGAAGAGTAAATCAAGTCAGCCTCCATCCAACTCTGCAACTACATCCTGTTTGCAAACACATTTAATGGAAAACTTGTTATGCCTAAAATGAAAACAAACAAACCCCCTAGAAATAACACATCACAAAAAAATGCAGGTATTTCATAAAAAACATGCTACCTGAGTTAGCTATTCTTCAAGCACTTAAAGTGATAGAGGAAAAATGGCTACCTGATGCCAAAATCTGTCTTCAGAAATATTCTGAGGACAGGTAACCTTTAGTATCCACTGTTACTCATAGTATTTGCCCTCCAGTTTATCTGTTGGTATAGCATATATTGGCAGTACAGTTCTGGAAAGGTTCTCACCATCTCCTGGGTCAATAATTTCCACTGTGGATGCAGCAGGAAATTCCAGAATTGCCATGACGGGCTCAGAAAGAACAATTTGAAAGGACTCAGAATGTTCATGTTCACCATCACTCAAAATCCGTACTCGCCATGTGGCTAAGGTTTGACCAGGATTAAACTGCACTTGCTTCTGGGCTTTTCCTCTGAAGTCTTTATCTTTCTTGGCAGTACCATCTTTGGTGCTAATACCTGTTAAAATCAGAAATTCAGGTCATTAAAAACATCATTGGTAATTTTTCTCCCATTGTGTCATCTTTAAAAAACATGTAGAAAAATATACTTTTCACAGCCTGGGAACATTCAAGCTAAATCCATTACTCTTGATCAGTTTTATATTGGGTATCACACATAGAGGTGGAAAAACACTACATTCTCTTAAGTTTCCATTTCCCCATAATTCAATTATGGATGTCCAAAAGGGAAAACGGACTTTGCTCTCTCCTTTTAGCCCCCTGTGTTCTCTGCTTTTCCAGAACATCTAAATAACATCCTGCCCGAAACCCTAGAAAATATTTTTCTTAGAAAAAATAAAAGCACCCTTGGAAAGTTCAGTCTTTAAAGGGAAAGCTAAGGAAAACACAAAGACACAAAGGAAAATGTACTGAATAAAAATGAAAGAAAATGCAAAACCTGAACCATTTCTCTCATTGCCATTGCTATAAGCATTTAAAAAAACTATTATCCTCTTATTTCAGTGTTTGCAAATTGACAACAATTAAGTTCAAGTGAAGATGAAGCTGCAAGTCCATGGGATAAAATTGAAGCAACTCAATCCACAGAGGTGGCGCAGGCCTTCCACCCTCAGATTCAGACTGCTCTAAAACAGGTTTTCACAGGCATTTCACTCACAGTTTAAGGCTGTCTGACAAACCCTCATGGAAATGAGACAGTATTTCAGAACAGTCTCCAACTCATGCATTTGGCCTTGTTTAAATCCCACAGTACCACTGAAGTCTTAAAGGCTTTTTTCAGGTGTTCAGAAAAAAACCGCAAAACTTCTCCCTTCTCTGATTGTTTCTTCCAGCTGCATTATTTAATGTATTGAAACACATCAGCTTTCCCTACAAACCTTGCTTTTCTGTCTTTCTGCCTCGTCCTAAGTCAAAGCCAATATTTTTTATAACCTATAAACCTTCAGCCATTTTGGCACTGCATATGGACCAGAAAGGCCAATAAGCATCTTGACCAGTATCTTTTATGTTCTTTCCAATTCTGTAATTCCATTTGCAGGATTAAGGTAGTCAGAAGCAAGTTATTCTGGTTTGGCTGAATTTTCAGTCATCTCAATTCTGAAACTCACCTTGAATCCATAGGTAGAAAAATTTTTAAACACTCTATCTGAAGGATCAGAAGCCACATCAGTATCTGTTATTCAGTATAGTAATTAATTTAAACCATACATCCTTAACTATGTATTTAATTTAACTCTTTCATTCATTTCCTTTCTTTAAAAGAAATGTATTATCAAAGTTAGTTCACTGTTCAAAACAGAGTCTTTAAAGTTTGATCCTGTTAGCTAAGGTCTATATGCCCTAAATCTCATGCTAAAATAGGTGTCCCAGCTGCATCTCACTACCTGAAACTCAGATTTTTAATCAGAAAAAGCTCTAACCAGAAACTTGACAGGCAAATGCTTACATATCTCTGCAAAAACAGCTTTAAATTGAGTGTTTCTCTAAGCAGTGTAAGCTCACCATAGGTTTCCATGTGAAATTGCACGAGGATAATGTTCCCTGGTGCAAATGCATCAGAGGATGGGAACAGATCCAGAAGCCAGAAACAGGTGTGAGGTTGCAGAATGCGATAACACAACCTTTTTTTCACCTTTTCACTCCCCAGACACTGCAAACAGTTTTCAACACCTCCTGTATCAGCCTCAGTTGACTGCCAACACTGAGTGAAGAAAATGAGCCTAATGCTTGGAGCTGCTGGCCAGACCAGCTCACAATAGCCTTCCTGGAAAATGATATATGTTTATTGTTGTCTTTCTGGTTGCTACAACTGTATTTTTTCAATACAGTGAAAAGAAGATCTGGACAGGAACTGTATTCTGTGAAACAAATAAACAGTAGTATCAATCAAATCAAAGAAAGGAGGACTGTGTCTTGGGTTGTTTATTCAAAAATTAATTGTAGAGGACAAAAAAAAAACCACAAAAGGGAAGATTTCACTATATAACTAAAGAAATCATATGCATAGCATAATAAAATATACACTCTTTAATAAATAAACATACTCCTTTGAATATAGTTCTCTTAGCAGGAAACAGCAGTAACATGATATAGTTGTATTGATACATTATATCAACTGGCAGGGCAGTGATTTATAGAAGCAACCGATAAGGTTAGAAGTGAACTTACTTATAAAAGAGGTTTCTCCCAGGTAACCTCTCCGTTTAAGAACAACATCAAGATACTTGGAGTCTTCATTTACTAAGTAATACTCCTTTTCTAAGGAGATCCATGCCCAGTTTAGGCGAAAATGTTGATTCTTCAGCTTATTGCCTCCTGCAAAACAAAATCATAAAGATATAATTCTAACCTTTCTTTTTTGTTAAAGATTACATTGTCTTTTGAGCTTAATCCAACCTCGTATCCTGTGTAAGATGTGCATCTATCTGGACATCACAATCCAAAGGTTTTAAAGACTTCAAGCTCAGAAAGAACAAGTAAAGAACTCAACCATAATACATTTGCTACACATAGGAGTAAATTTTATCTTAGATGCATACAAACATAGTACCCTAATTTTCTTATTTCTCAAGAGAAAAAGATCAAGAATTAATAAAAATGTATTTGGGACGCCTTCTGTGTATCATCCTAATGGATGTGTTTTCTATTACTCCAGAATCCTCCAAGTGCTATAGCAACAATAAAATAAGCTGTTCAGCTCATTGATGGCAGATGCTCGCTCAGCAAATGTCTTCTGGGAACGCTGGCCTGTGTGGGAGACTGTAGTCTGATTTCCTTCCCACAAGGTGCTGCTACAGAACAAGGTTTGCTCAGGTAACAACTATCTTAAATGTGCAAGAAAGTTCCTTTAGAAATTAACACTTCTGCACAGAAGCCAGTGAATAAAGTAATTCCTCTGAACAGCAGAGAGACATATCTAAGTATTTAAATTAATTCATGGCTTAATTAATGGAGGAAGAGACAAATGAAGGTTGGTTTATCCCTTCCAGTTTCTTCCATTCTTGAAAAATAAGGCAGCCACTCCATATGCTTTCACTTGGCTTCAGAGATAAGCCTCTGTGTTTCTTTATTGACCTGCCTACTAGAAAAACCCAGGAACTGTAGTTGTGCAATCTCACACGAAGGCAAAGGTACTGTGTAAACGAAAGGAGGGGAATGGTTACTGGAGTATGTCCCTGCACTCCTCACCCTGCTCCTTTCTGCTCCTTTGATCTCTATTGTTACTGACAAAGGGGAAGGCTACAAACACACATATCAAAAACTAATGAGCACCGCAGAGAGCCAGCAGCTATAGCGTTACAGCAGTAACTACAACAGCACTCACATTAGGTTAGCCATTTGTTATGTCTTCCCATTAGTTTCTGGGGACAAACATAGCAGAATGTCTTGTTCTCTAATCCAGTGAGAAAAGTCATTTGTGTGCCATTTTGAACACACTGCCCAATTTGACCATAATTTAAGAGAAGGATAAAAGTTTCTGAGATATAAAAAGAATGGAAATTTACTGTCTATTAGAGGAGAGAGAACCTATCAGTACCACTAGTGAGAAGAAATACTGATGCATGAGCTTACTAGAAATGACAATGTCAGATATTTGAAACTGCCCAGGTAAAGGAAAATTTTCTAGCAGAGGTCGCATCTTTTTAGGCAAAAGATATTCTAAATAGAGGATAGAAAGCAAAAGAAAATCTGGCATAATTTGTTCTCTTATCCAAAGAACTCAAGGTTAAATGTGCTGTGGACAAAGGCACACAGTCTACATCTTACATACAGGTCTCTTATGAATGAAATTTAGCAAGAAAAAAAGCACAAGAAAGCCAATACAAAAGACTCAGTATTGTCTTAATTTCACCTATTTTTCTTGGTTTCAGCTGTTTCTTTCTATTTTTTTTTCTTAGAATAAAAAACCCCCAACAACCAAACAAAAATGTATTACAGGGGGTTACAGAAAGCCACCATTTTCACAGACTTACTTCTGTCCCGGAAATATATAAAGTTCACCTTTTAGAATGTGTAATACCAAACCCACCAGATTTAAAAATTTAAAAAAAGAATATAGGTAAAAGACCTTTCTGTCTTCACTTTGTGCTTTTTTTTTCATGTTCAGAAGACAGGTTTTCTAATTTATACAAGCCATTTCACAGTCCACTGTCCCAAAGAATAAAACCGCTGCTCTTATTAGCTACTCCTACTATAATAATAATAGTAATAATAATAGTAATAATAATAATAATAATAATAATAACTTATTATTATTATTATTATTATTATTATTATTATTATTACAGGCCTCTGAGAAAATAGAGTAGGAGGCATATCATGCACCTTGCCTAATTTCAGGTATTTATTTTGTGGCTAGAAATCCTAAACTTTCTTTATAGCCAAACCCAGGAAAAAGGTATTTTGTAAGGCTATGACTTAATTTAGGCATCTATTTTTGAATGAGATTAGCTTTGCCTCAAAATATGCAAAAATATGTGCATCCTTCCTCCTCAGCTTTTCATAACTCCTGCTGTGATACTTTACATTGTACACACTTTTATGACAGCCATCTAATGCTGGGTAAGATGAATTCCCCCATGCCTGATCTGGGTGAAACTGCTACAGCATAGTAGAGCCAAGCACCACACAAACAAAACGTCTGTAAACAATATTAAAAGCACAGCTTTTAGAAATTATAAAATCTCAGAACTAAAATTGCACACACCACTTTAATTTGGTTCACTATTAAAATAAGTATCTGCCCTACAATAATATTTCTATCAGCAGATGGATTGTGCACTGCTTCCAAGCACTGCCCTCAGGCACAGTCAGACATTTAGCTGCTGGGCAAATCATTAAGCCACTATACCCCAACAGCAATTTGGCTTTTATTCCTCTCCCAGACAAGTGCTGGCAATACAAATACATCAGAAGTCCGGAGAAGGAAGCCGTTGCTTTTAAAACTACACAAAAGGAAGGAGGGCAGTGTTAGAACAAAGTAGATCCAAAGTAACTTTGTGTCAATGAGACCTGCTTGGCAAGAAGCTGCTAAAGTGAGGCATGAAAACTTGTTTCCTGAATCTTGCCACAGATCTGGGTGCAGCAGTGCTAAATCAGAAGATGCTAGGAAGGATGTGATGCAGTGAGATATTCATGAGAAATGAGATGGCAGGAGCTGTGAGACACATTTAAAAACTTTGTAAGGCGCTGAAGGTAAGGATTTAGAGCAAGGTGAATCACAAAGTGACTTCATGACTGACTGAGGTGTTTGAGGACAAAACCCTCTGAAAAGGTTTGCCTGCATATGACAAGTCAAAGATAGATGTAACCTGGAATTGGTCTTTATAGAAGTCCTGTCAGGAAACTGTTTGACTGTTAGAAAACAGTGATATATTATTTTTGCATAAGTCATCAAACAAGAAATTCCTAAAAAGACCAAGTCATCTGGAAAAACCAGTTTCAGTTACACAACCTGAATAAAAGAGGAGGGGGAAGAGGATTTGGTCAGTCAACTGCTTGACCATCAGAAAACGAATGTCCTGTAAAACTGCCTTAACTTCACATGAAAACAGCAGAAGTGAAATGCCTAAGTAAACCCAGCACAAAACATATGCCACTAGAAAGTTTTGAATTGATTTTAACAATGCATAAAATAACCTACTGATTTTACCTGATTAGAAAATCTTTAAAATGCTTCAACTTTATAAGTGTCTTTCAAGTATACTAAAATAGACCCAACCACTAAAACAACTTGCTGAACTCTGCACCCTCCTGCACTCTATCTGCCACTGTAATTCAATATATTTGCAGAACAGCCGAAAAGAACCCCCTAAACTAGCCCCTAGTGATTAGGGACTAAAACAATGCTTTCTCTGACTTTTCATGAGAAAACACACACTTCCCAGCATTGTGGACTTAGCTTGCCTGGAGTATAATTGCTGGTATCCAATGAACTGCAGACAGTTTCTGTCTTTCAGTAGTTTCTGTAACTCTTTTTTTCTTCTGTTTTGTGTCTACCCCCAAGAAACAAGTTGGAAGGGCCACATTTGTCAGGGCTCAGAATAAGAAAATGCCTGAAGTCACGTAGCAGAAGAAATATCTGAGGAACGCCATGTAGCTGCTTTGTTACAAAAAGGAAGGGGAAGTGAGAGACAAGACATGAATGTCAAGGTTAGCTAGTGTATATTAAATCTGGATCCTCACAAAATTCAACTAAGCGTCTCTAAGGATGTCTCCAAGTGCAGTCTGCAGATTCACGCTGGCTTAATTTAAGGAATTCCCAATTCAAGTCCATGTTCAGTTCTCCTGCAGGAGATTAACCAGATCCTGATTAAGAGATTAACCTGATTTTCATTAACAAAAACTGTGGAAGCAAATACGCACTGGCTCTTCAGCCACTTAATTCCATAGCTTTAAATTAATTTCAGTAGAAATCAGCTCTGTACAAATTAGTTCACCAAGAGCCAGGATACTGTCGCTCCATTGGCTGCACCAAGAGACTATGAGTTTTCAAAGGAAAGAGCAAAGTGGATAAAGAGCAACCCAATTTGAATCATCAAAAAGATGCTGGAGCACCGTGTGTTTGAAAGCCTTTATGGATATTAAGTACTTAATTTGTAACCGACTTCTAGGGAATCCAAAAGATCCACTTGCTGGTTTTGGATACTGTGCTGTAAGCAAGGGACTATCTCTGCAGGATGACCACTGCTTCTGAGCAGAAAAGAACAAGTTCAATACTTCCAGTGAATAACCACTCCTGGCAAAACACAGTCTGTTTTAGCTTGGGTCCCAGAGCACAGGAACATAACCAACTGGCTCCTGTTCCACAAAGGGTGAAGACAAGAGATCTGCCTTAGAGATCATCCTTTAAAGGTAGGATTTATATCATCTAATGTTATCCTATAAAAGTGTATGTTTCATTTAAGCTAGCTGTCTAGGCACAATGAATGGAAAGAACTATACCTTCAGGAACTGCAGGTACATCTGATATGAACAGCTGGATCACCCTCTGGAAAGATCTGACCCACTCCACTGAATGTAACGGGAGTGGTTCAACCCACCAGTCTACATGGCTAACTAAAACCCAGTTAAGTTGTCTTCTTGATAAAGGAGGGTCCTGAGAAAACTCAAAGACACAACTGGTCCTGAACTGTAATATGGTAAACTTGTAAATTTAAACACTTTAAAAGTAATCTTTGGAATATTTAAACACAGCAACGAAAGAAATCTATTCAGTTTACAAGAACTATTCTGTTACTAGAAAGTTATTTCCATGCTGTCATTAAACTAATTAGCACTTTGTGTAGTCACTAACTAACTTTGCATGAGAAAATTAATTTAAATTGCCTTGGGAGTATTAGCAGAGAAAACCCAAACACACCACTCAAGCTGTCAGGTCTATCATTAAGCAATGCCCACATTACCTAAAGCACAATACCTTTTACCTAGAGATCCACACCCTGCACCTCCCTCTGAAGGAAAGAAACACCACCTGGATTAGTTAAGGCTTCATACATGCATGGCCTGCAGGAACAAGTAAATTTATTAGATCTCTGACAACACATTCTTAAAATAAACTTAATAGTTTTCAGGTCTCTACTTACTAATTTGTTTTGTGGCGCCAGACAACTTCTCCCAAGAGGCTCCGGCTGGATTGAAGCAAGGTTCATTTCCTCAGCTCACAGAATAACGGGTTTAGCTCAACCAGCTTAGTTACTGGGGACTTTCCTTCTGGTTTATACCTCTACAGTAGTGCTTCACATCTAGCAGCCCATAGGAAAACTACTTTTGTTTAAAGCCTACTCAGACAAAGTGTTAAATTTGAGGGTCATGGCACATCCTAAGCCCTGGTCAACTTACAAGTAGGAACAGAAAAGTGTACTTCAACCTCACAAATGAAAGGCATTACTATAGAACAGGATCCAGGAGAAATATAATTACAACCAAAATATTATCTCACTTCATATTGTACTATTTTAAGAAATTCCTCTATTCTGGGAAAAGAATAGACCAATTTCCCTTTCATTAAATTACATTTTCATTTAGAACCCCCTACTGCAAACTCCTACATACGAGCCTAATATTTCAGTGCTTGCAAAATCATTCTCATGCTTAAAACCAGGGTGCATGTGTGGGTATCATCTGAAACTGAGGCCTCTAATTTTTCACAATGAATTTTAAATAGTTTTTTTTGTTCCAAATTGGCAAGTTTCCCTTGAAGAAGAAGTAATTGAACTTTTCAACTCTAGCTGTTGAACACCGTCTTTGCAAAAAATTCCTCTCCATTTCAGATCACAATCCAAACTCATAAATCTTAAATTTTACAGACTTAAGAGGAAAATGTATGCAAGAGGGGTAAAAGAGGTTGTTGTTATTTGCAAAACCTACTCTAAACAAGTTGGAATAGTGTTTCCATTTTATCAACTGGACTTGCTATAACTCACTAAGCACTGATAAAATAAAACATTCTTTTAACTCTGTGTCAAAGTGATTGAACTGTTTTTTGTTATTAAGAATTTACTTCCAGAGACTTGAATTTTGGTTCCTTTTCTGTTCTGGCAATACAACAAATAAAACGCCCGACTGACTGAAGCAGAACAAATGTCAGGCAGGTTAATTTAACATTTATTTTTAATTCACTTCAGAGTAATTCTCTGAAGTACCAGGTAATCTCAAATACTTAACTTTTAGCATTATTTGACCAGAGAAACTCCTCTGTGGTGCCTTTCATCCTTTTTAAGATATGAAAAACCTGTAACCTTTTGCAGGTGATTTAGCAAGGGCAGATTAAAAAACAGAAAACATAGAAAATTGTTGATATAAACAAGAATAAAAAGGGACTCCTATCGAAGTCACTAACTTTACTTAAGACAAGCCTTGCAAAGTAGTCAAATACATTAGTTCTGCTGAGGAAAGAAATATTTTTGCATTAATATTTAATTTTTTTATATCGTGATAAATTTTTTAGTGTTACTTGAGGTCTATCCTAAGGGGCAGAACTGCATATTCCTAAGGCAGTAATTATAATACATTCCTGTATTATTTTATCTGAAATTCCCAGGTTGCAGTCACAATGTATATTGCAAGAGGGAAAAAAAAACCAAACTAGAAGAAACCAAAGATTCCTTAAAAGACTCAAGCCAAGATGTCAGAAAACTGTTTAAATATTAAAAATAAGTGCACAAAAGTACTTCAGAAATGAAGAGTAGAGTTGAGAGTCGAGAATAATATGAACATTGTGAGTTTTCCAAGAGAGAAGCTCAACAGATAGAAAGTAGAGGACAGAAGTGATTGTGAAATTATGACAACTCAATCTTGATAGTATGTTGCTTCCAACACATTTTTCTCCCTCTTGCTCTCTGTATAAAATCTTCACTTATGCTTTGATGATTAAGTAGCAATTAAATTAAAATCAGCAGTAGAAAAATTGCATCTTTAAAATGAAATTTGTTTTTATTATACAACAGATTTTAACAACTTATTTATGTATGGTTCACATTTTACTCAGCTTGAAGAGATTACTGTTCTAGCTACTTAAGTTTATATGGCATTGATCAAGCTTCTGAAATATCCTTGATGAAAACTTCCACCACTGCTCCCTCATGTGCATTGAGAAATTAAAATAATTCAGCTTTTTCCCAAGGGCCAGGGAGGCAATGTTTTTTTTAAGTCAAGTCCATTTCCCACCAGATCTGCTGGCTATCACATACAGGCAGGTGAAGGCCTGGGTATCTCTGGTCTCAAGTTTACATTTTTTGTCTTAGTGTTCATACAGAAACGTGCAGAGGTGTGACCACAGCAGTTTGAACTTGCCAGCCAGCACAAATGTTTATCAGGTTTTAAAGAAAGCTGTCTCCCACCCTTTCTTGAAAGGGAGCTGCATGGTGCTCACCTGTTGGGACATGACCTCAGCCTCCCACATGTCACCTGCTGTAGCTGCTGAGGTTGCTGAGACACAAACCAGGGCAGTTCCCCAGGCTGCAGCGCCATTGGGGGCACTTGGGAAGTTGCTGGGAAAACTCTTGCCTGCAGCAATCTGAATGATGTTGATGACACAGTTCTGAGCTGTTATCACCTACCTCCTCCTTTTGGCTGGGGGTGTTAAACTTGTTATTTTAAACTGATTTCATGGCTGTTCAAAATATGTATTTTCTTTCCCCCACTAAATCTGACAGTGTCCTTGCTACCTCTTAGGATTTCTGCTTCTTGTAGGATGCAACAACATGCTGGAGACTGAGGCCCATGGGCTCAGGAAGCCCATTCCAGGAATGCCACAGAAGCCCCATGGACCATAGGGCCATGAAGACTAGAGGATACAACAGAGGTTGAAGCACAGAGGCAGAGGTGAGAAGATGACAAAGCTCACTGGCTGCTCAGTGAGATTAACAGGACATCTCAGAGGGAATCACCCTGGGCAGCCCTCCGGCTGCGTAAGTATAGATGGTTACAGGAACCTTTCCAGTTACTGATTGCCACAGAGCTACCTGTGAAAGCCTCTGCCCTGGACGTCTTTTGAGGCTACTTCTTTCTCACCCTAATTCTAGAAGAAAATCAATGTCTTAATTAGCAGGATTGATTAATGAGAGGTGCATAACAGATGCATAAATTACACTCACAGGACTTCTTTCTCTGTTCTATAGGATCAAACAGGTGTGGATATGAATGGAGTTAACAGCAGAAAATGGGATGGCTTCATACAGACAACTGTACAATATATAAAACGTCACTGATTGCTGGGCCTCTGTTTGACACCTCTGTAAAGATGTACATTTCAGCCCATCTATGAAAGCTGAGTGACCAGTTGGTCAGTTTGAAAGCAATACACTACTGAGCCTCCTGTGCAAAACAATCTATGCCACACATTCTAAAGGAAAATATGGCAGGGACTCCTTTTTTAGAGATAGAGCTGAAAAGTTATGTGATTCATAATAAAATCTCAATCACTCTAACATTTGCACATATAACTTTACTCATACAATTGCCCACACCCTTGCCAAGTCAGATCCTTGACTTCCTACCTGGTATAGGTTTCTCTGCACTAGAGAAATTTTCCTGCTTTAACTCTACTGGTCAGTCCTATCTTGTCACTTGGGAGGGTGGGCTCTAGCCTTAAGCCTTCCAAAGAAGTGCCTACTACATTGCCTATTTAAAACAATCACTTGTCTATCTAGGACACTGTCTCCTGACTTTTCAAAGAGGGAAAATATTGCTAATGTTATTTGTAAGGTTGCATTGGGTGTAGCTGAGATGGAGTTCATTTTCCCTACAGGAGCCCTCACAGTGCTGTGCTTTGCACTGCTGTTGATAACCAGTGTTTTGGCTCCTGCTGGCCAGCGCTGTCACAGCATCAGCATTGTCTCTCCAACGTTCTGCTGTCCTTCAGTAGGCTGCGGGGGGCAAGATCTTGGCAGGGGACACAAATAGGACAGCTAATCCAAACTGACCAAAGGGATATTCTCACTAATCTTCACCTACAAAAGCAGGGGCTTCTTGCCCTTGTCTCCACCTCCTACAGTGGAACACTCCAAAAATTGTTGAACAGATGAAACCAGATGGTTTTTGACTAAGTGGAACAAACTGTTTGAAACTAGATGAACTTTAAGGTCCTTTCAAACTCAAAACCATTCTATGATTCTAAAACTGGGTGCTGTAGTCCAAAGGAGGTCTCACAATAAGTTGTTTTTTTACACACTTTATCTCAAATATCTCAAGAGAACATACTGTGACCTTGAAACATCTTTGTCCAAACATATTTCTAATCCTTTGGACATGATTCTTACCTCATGTTAATGAATTAATATATCTTTTAGATTTCTTAGCTGCTGAGATATAAGCAATACCTCTGTTCTTCACCTCTTCACATACCGACTGAGAAGTTCTTGGGAAGATAATGAGGCTAATACAGTCTAACATAACCATGGGAAAGCACTTTCTTTTCACTTTCTAGTTAATGAGCAACTTTCAGGATAAGTTTGATAAAGGTCCTTATGTTAAAGAACATTGGAGGGAAAAGTGAAATGAAATGTGTGTGTACTGTCTCAAAAACTACCTGTTCAATGCAGACACATTTGCTCTAGTATGTGCTTACATTAAGAGGCCGACATTGTAGTTCTTTTATTGAACAGGTATTTCAATCTACAATCACCAAGATAGCTTAACGTGCTTTTGCACTTGAACATGGGGGCAAGACACAGTATGTGCATCCTGTTAGAGCCACACAAACAAGCTCCACTCGAGCAGGTACCTCTTCATGGCACAAAGGATAATACCACATGACTCAGCCCTGCCAGAGGGAAAGCTTTACCAGTTTGATGCTCTGCTGAGCCTCCTCAACCCTGCTGATTCCTGGGATAGTTCATTAAGCTCTGTCTTGAGTAGCTCAGTAACGGACTATGTTGCTCCAGGGACAGAACAGGTTTAGTTTTGGCTAGAGGGAAATAAACGAGAGTAGATTTGATCTTGGATTCTCTCAGTGTTTTTTGACAGTGCACTCTACAGGTTGTTGGACACACTTGTCTCTCTCTTTCCTACTCATGTGTGGCCACAGAAACCATTTTCTCCCCAGTCTGTCATCACACGCCCTTCTAGGGGTAAATACAGTAGCTGCTTACACAGACATATAATAAAGGCCAAGTCTTCCAACCTTTTTTTTAAGGTTTCCTTTAACATTATTCAACAACTAGAGACGTGCCAGCCATGTGGGTCAGACAAATTCCACAGCCAGTTTTCACACCAGTGTCCTCAAAGGGCACTGCTTTCTCTGAGTCACATTTTGATAAGCAGAAGAGTTATTTAAATCTACCGGAGAACAGGCTGGCAAAACTCATAGCATGAAAGTGGGCCTGGACTTTCATTCCGACTATGGTTAAACTTTTTTCTTCCTAAGAGATCTTGAGAATGAGATTTGGACAGTACACTCTATGGCAAAGCTATAACCTTTTAGGTTAACTCTTTGCTCCCATACCAAGTACGCGACAAGATCTGAATAAAAGAAATGTTAAGCAGAAGCACACGGAAGTTCGACATAAAAGCGTATTGATTTGTACTACACATAAGTATACTTACATATATATATAATGATGAAAATATTCCAGATTAACAGCTGAAATTTGAGCATATCCCATTATGGCTACACTATATTTAAACTTCAAAGTAAACATGTGGTCTCTTCTTATATCGTACAGTGCTGAGTGAAGCTGGCGTTATAACATCTAAATTTCTGCTGACACCAAATCAAATTTGATGGTAAAATATGCCCTGTCACTTAGTGTTCTTGCACACCCACTGGTTGCAAATAAAAAAAACCAAAAATCGCCACAAATCCATATTAATACAAATAGTGCAAAACTTACTGCAAATTATTCCTGTGAATTCCTGAATGCTCTCTGCAATCTACTACTTAATATTTTGTACAATTTTTTGTCTATGGTTGACACACAAGTGAACCCCTCTAAACATATATAAAGTCAGTAGTAACCAAGTATTCTGTGGAATTCTGTAAAATGTTTCAAAGAATCATAATGTAGCATGATGGAAAGAGAACTAAATCCGATATGATGCAGCAGATTGTTGCAGATCTTCTTGAGACAGGAAGGCTCTGCAGAGGGATTTGGACAGGCCGAACTGATGGGCTGAGGCCAACTGTGTGAGGTTCAACATGGTCAAGTTACAGGTTTTGCACCTGGGTCACAAAAACCCCATGTAGCACTACAGGCTGGGGGCAGAGTGGCTGGAAAGTGACCCAGCAGAAAAGGACCTGGGAGTGCTGGTTGACAGCAGCTGAACATGAGCCAGAGTGTGCCCAGGTGGCCGTGAAGGCCAATGACATCCTGGCCTGTATCAGCAATAGTGTGGCCAGCAGGACCAGGGACAGATTGTCTACCTGTACTCAGCACTGGTAAGGCCACACCTCAAATCCCATGTCCAGTTCAGGGCCACTTGCTACAGGAAGGACATTGAGGTGCTGGAGCATGTCCAGAGAAGGGCAACGGAGCTGGTGAAGGGTCTAGAGAGTAAATCATATAAGGAGTGGTTGAGAGAGCTGGGGGTGTTTAGTCTGAAAAGGAGGAGGCTCAGGGGTGACCTTATCACTCTCTACAACTGCCTGAAAGGAGGTTGTAGCAAGTTGGCAGTCGGCCTCTTCTTTCAAGCAGTAGTGACAGGACAAGGGGAAATCACCTCAAACTGTACCCAGGGAGGTTCAGGTATGGCAGCAGGAAAAAATTTTTTTCAGTGAAGGGCTATCAGGTATAGGTTGCCTGTGGTGCTGGTGGAGTCACCATCCCTGGAAGTGTTCAAGAAATGACTGGACATGCCGCTTTGTTGACATGGTCATGTTCAGTTGAAAGTTGGATTCTATAATCTTGGAGGTCTTTTCCAGCCTTAATGAGTCCATGATTGTACAATTCTATATTTGAGTTAATACACAAAATGTTCTGACACTTAAAAGTCAAGAAATCTGCATTATTTGTGTCAATGATAAAACAGTTAAAACTTTCATTATTTTCTTATGAAAACTAAATAGTGTGTCAAGCAAATAGCTTAGAGTGCTTAGAGTTCTTTTGGAGACATACTCAACAAGGTATAAATCTCTTGACTGTAGTACGTATAATATTTATATGTTCTAACCTATGCCAGAATATTATTATTAATACAGGAGAAGAAAAATGATAAACATGCATGTGTTAGAGAATATTATTTCTGCAATTCCCTCCATTCCTAGCATTTCAGCACTATACTGCAAACACCAGCAGTGAACTCAAGGCCAGCATTCATTTCTATGGTTTGACTCTGCCCAATAGCCAGTGTGAAGTGCAATCATCAGCAAACAATGCAGTATGAACATTAATTTATAAGTTAACATGAGTTAACAGTACGAGCTAACACCAATGTATTATGGGTAATTGGTGTGGAATATGGAGAATATAATTAATGCTAAGGAATTTTACACCTGATATGCTCCAGTGATTGCCACCACATTTTTTGACCATGGGGATTTACATTCTTCATATAAGTTTTGGGAAGAATCCAAATTTCTTCCCAGCAGCTATATATCCTATATTTTTAAGAAGCCATGTGCATTTCACCTGATGAACTTAAGCCAGCTTTCTTTGTACAGAGTTAGATTAATAAAGACAATTGAGACACACTACTTTCACGGAATACTCTTTAATAAATGTTCCTACACTGCAAGTTTTTTTCCCTCTCTTTCTCTCTGTATGTATCTCAAGTAAAATAATTATATATGTATATATAAGTCCCTATAGCTACATACACGCAGACCTATGTAAGAATGCACACAGCCTGAACACTCAGCTGAACCTCACTGAGTGCAGTGCCTTCACTCTGTATGCAAAATCAGTCTCATTCTGAAGTTCAGTTGAAGCAAATGAAGCAACAACTGCTCATTAAGCTAAAGACCCGGTCCACAGTTTTTGTGCTTCTCTGCCCTCACAGAATCCATAGTAGCTGCTTACCAGCGATACTCACTTCGTATCACCAACATAAATGGGAATAAATGTGCTCACAGCACCATACCCACACAAATTTACCTTTTTTTAAATGTGGAAGTTATGCAGTGGGATTTATTTTTCATCTTACAGAGAATTCAATCTTCCTTCAGGGCTGGAAGCACCTATGTAACAGGCTGAGGATTAATTCTCTTTGGCTGTTCAAAATAAATCAGTAACAAGGATAATAATATTACAATTATGGATAGTAATAGTATTTTGCTGGATGAAGCAAAGTGAAATATACTGTAGATCTCCAGAGTATTTTTAATGTGTTAATGGTTCCATTCTACCTGACTGACACTCCAATCCCTGTAAGAAGCAATTCCAAGAGCAATTCTTCATGAACCTGGTCCAGGAGTGCAGCAGGCTCCCACAGCACACACAAGAGAAATCAGTTCATACATTTTCCCAAGACATAACTGAAACTTCACATTCTGTCAGTTAACCAAGACTAAGCAGCCTGTTCTGGAGTGAAAAATACATTCTGTGAAAACAATGCAGTAATGTCAGGCATTCTCTCCTACCTTCAATACTGCAGTGTAAGTTGGTATAACTCACTGACCTTTCTTCTCCCATTAGCCAGACTTTTACCATCGAGCAGTCCATTGAGCCTTTGGCCTGGATGCTACACTGACTGTGGACACTGCTGGTTCCACACAGCCAGACTCACTAGAAATATCCCAGTAACTAAAGAGACTGTGGAGTGCAATGGTCTGGCAAAAAAAAAAAGTGATGGCTATCCTGAGCAGAAAACTCTTTTTGATGTTTGTGGAATTCCTTTATCTACTCTCTCCACTAAACTTTTATACTCATGCTACCCTTTACTGGAATAACAACTTTTACACCTCCCCGTCTAAGTAGGATTATAACTCTGAGCTATATGTAGCTCCTAGTTATAATCACAACCCAAATCCTTGCCCTTTCAGGAGTGATCCAGGCTGTAGACCTGCTGGTTCTAGTAACTTCAGTTCCTTCCCTGTTCTTGCCAGCAGCAGCTGGAAGCTCTCTTCCACTTTCTCTCCAGAACTCTCTACGTAGGGAGACATTACTGCATTAAATTACACTCCTGCTATGTTAGACAGGTTTTTTTGAAAAGCGTTTATTGAGATTTTTTTCACCTAACTTTGGATGAGGTAGATGTCTGCATCCTAAGATAGTTATCCTAAGCATTCATTATATCCAGGGAGGAATAGTCAGTGGATTTGTATCCTAATGTCTAAAGATAGGTATTCAGGGTCATTTGAGATCCTTTAAGGTATCTGAGACATCTGCAGACAGCTGGCAAATATAACACAAGATTAACAGGAAACCTATGCCCTTCAGCAGGGTTGGACAGAGGTCAGGCAGGTTGGCTGGAGCCCTCACAGTACACTTGGTCCTATGCTGAGAGAACTGAAACATACCCAGTAGTGTCTGGAGAGCTATTCAGCTCATCATAAAGAAGTCACTTGCACTGGCTGAATAGTTTTGTAATTCCAAACTGTACCATCTAGTTTTTCATGGACCACAATGGGACCTTTGACAACTAGACACATTCAGAAACCTGCATTTTGTCATCTAACTTCATCTGTCTTCAATCTAGCACAAACTACATGTAAAACTTTCCTCAGAGAAGGCAGTATGCAGATTGAAAAACAAACATGTTACATGGCATCTGACTCTATTGCTAAAAGGGAAATTTGCAAGCCCTACCTCTTGGCACCATATCTTTGAATGAATCAAACAGGCAGCCTGAAGCAATAGGCAAACAGGGTGGGACAGGAACACATGTTTCAGAGCAGGACACGTTCTGAAGGAGGCAGTATCCATTTAAGTGTTGGTCTCAGATTGGATTAAGCTGACTGAAAACGCATCCCAGAGTCACAGCTTCCTGTATGCATCCAGCACATCCACATACAGACTAAGTGCTGACAAAGAAATCAAGGACTCCCTGCCCAGGCTCTCAGTCCCAGCTCCTGCTCCATCCCCTCCCTGGAGCTGGCACAAGTGGTTGTATGGCTATTTAAGGAACCGCTCCAGGGAAATGATCTCTTGTAGAACTAAATGCAGAGAGAAACAGTTTAATTTTAATCTGGGTGTTTTCCCTGACCCAGAGTTCATGGCACAGCAGTTACAGTGCTTGTGCCAGTGTGAGGGAGGCATCAGCACAGTGATAAATACCAGGGGTGGGGAGAAAGTGGGACTGCTGTGCTTGGCAGCAATGCTGTCTCTTGATGTTAAAAGCAAGCCCTCATGCTGACATTCCTTGCTGGTATAAATCGTGTGTTAGAATGTAAATCTGGCCCTCAACCTGAAAAGTTAGTTTTCCATGTTATTTCCACTAAGAAACAACTTTATCCCTATGTCTGATACCTAATGTAGAGTGAAACCAAGGAAACACATTTTTATGGTGACACAAATCACATCACTTTTAACAACAATGAAAGTGATTCCTGATACAAGCCAGGAGTTGTTGTGGCAATCATTTACAGAGGTCATAAAGGTTCCTGCCTTACAATGCCTCCCCAGGTTATTCCTACAGATAACCAGGCTTTCTGTTAAGGCCCATTTCCATCAGACCCACAGGCCAGGACACTAATGTGACTGAAGGACAGAGCTTTCTGAAACACTGTAACTTGCTCCTTTTGATCATTTTGGAGGCACAACCTTGCACCTAACTGCCCACCAGCCCCCCCCTTTAAAGGTAAGCAGTCACTCCACAAAATGAAGATTTGATGTCCTAACAGGAAAACACACATAAAAAATCTAACCCTCTACAAAAATTAATTCTCTTAAACTCGTGCTTTATATACACACTGACAGCTACCTACCTAAAAATACACAAACATGTAGCTTATAAAGCACCCACAAGAATGAATTCTAGAGTGAATGTATAATTTTAAAAAAGAAACTGAATGGATAGAAGCCTGGTTTGTTTGATTTCACTTGTACCAATATGTTAAATATGAAAATCTAGATAGGTATTAGGAAATTAAAAACATACTTTGTTTTCACAGACTTCCTTGTCTTGAGAAATGTGTTAAGGGAGTCACTTCTGAATGTATCCATAATTGTATCCTATTAACTAAACCATTTAACATCAAATGCAAACATGAATTTGAACTCACAAAACAATAAAGGACAAGGAATACAGGTCTCATCTGAAAATCAAGATCTGTGTATTATTTCTCCTTTCTGCAATGCTTCGGTTCAGTGCCCCTTCCACACGTACTATACATACATGAAAATTGGAGAGGGAGTTTTTACAAGGACATGTAGTGATAGACAAGGGGGAATGGCTTTAAAATGCAAAACAGTGGGCTTAGATTTGACATCAGGAAGAAATTCTCTACTGTGAGGGTGGTGAGGAACTGGCACAGCTTGCCCAGAGAAGCTGTGGATGCCCCATCCCTGGAAGTGTTCAAGGCCAGCTTGCATGGAGCTCTAAACAACCTGCTCTAGTGGAAGGTGTCCCTGCTCATGGCAGGGGGGGTTAGAACTAGGTGATCTTTAAGGTCCTTTCCAACCCAAACCCTTCTACAATTCTGTGATTCTATGTCACTAGCCCTGCAAACACACAAGTGACCTTTTTCAGTGTAGTACTCCTATGCATATTAAAGTATTTGTATAGACAAGTTATGTGAATGATTGACCCAGAAACAGATATTTGCTGGAAAATCCTTTTTTCATTATTTACTTTTATATTAGAGAATAAACAGATCTGCTTGACTGTGACAGACACCAGGGCAAACACAGGGAAGAAAGCGCAGTGAGAGTAAGACGAATCTGAACAATGCGTTCTTTAGTTTTCTTCGTTCTTCTTGATCACGTTTCAGTAAATGTAACTAAGACACACAAACACAAAATAAATTTCACATTAACCTCTGGCACCAATTAAACTCTCTCATAATTTCATGTTTGTTTGTGTTAGTTTTAAATGCAGAGATGTTTTAACAGTACCTGACAGTGCATGCAAGAGAATCACCATATTCTCTAGCACAATGATCATGGAGAGTATGGAAAGAATTTCATATCTCATTCAAAGCCATGATCAATGAGTAGACGGAAATCTCATGTCTTCTTTCTCAACATCAGTCAAGCCTGAAAATTTGGCCCTTTGCAATAATAAATGAAAGTTGATATTATAACTGTGAAACCATAAATAGGAATCTTCTCACCTGATTCAAAGTTAAAAAATCTCTACATTAATCAACTCCCCTTTGGAGACAGGCATATCTAGTACATGATACAACATACCAGTCTTAAACCTTCCTCTTAATTGGGTGATAGTTTATCATGCTGAAGGAATGGAAGAGAGCAAACTTATAAGCAAACAGATGGAAGGAAGCACTGTTTGTAGATATCATTGCATGAGAGGTGGCATCTCTAAAGAAAGTGTGAGGAAGTACATATTGGATTGAACATTTGAGAGCAAGTGTTTTTACCACAGAGCTGTATTGTGCCTGAAAGCTTTAAATCAGGTTTTGTGGTAGGCCAGGACTGAAATTAAATATCATTGTATCCAAGATACTAACTTTGAAAAATTAATGTGTATTTGGCCTATTTCAGATTTTGATGATGGCAACTTAGCCTTAATTTTGGTTATAATAATGTATGAAGAATAGGTTTCTTCAGAAACAACTCAGATTGTTTTATGTTTGAAGGCAAAAAGAGGGATTATGTCACGGGGCAAGGCTTTGCTTTTATTATTAATTACAGAAAAAAAGAGCTATTGGTTTTTATCACTCTTCTTATGGTCACAGTGATGTGATATATCTTTAACGTGTGTCCTTCAGTCAACAGAGAATGCTAAATGATAACCAAACACTCCCATTCATCTGACCAGCAGAGACTTTAAAGGGTATGTTCAGTCTTTTTGTTAAACAGTTTTTGATGATTTCACAGTGAACTTTGACTTACATATAAATCAAAAAAAACATTCTTTCAAGGGGTTCATTATTCTGGGCTGAGCATATTTAAAACACTGCTTAAAGCTCCAGTTCAACTGGCTAGTCAATATTCCTCAGGCATAATAGTTTTTGTTTTTTTTTTTCTCCTGAAGGTAAAGCCTGTCTGTGCAGGAAATGCAGCTTGCTTGGGAGCTGGTCTGAGTTTGTGAAATGAACTCCCCCAGGAATAAAGAACCATCACAAATCTTCTAATTTGAGTCAGAGTATACACCTTTGGTTTCTCTTTAACAAACATATAATAATGTAACAAATACATTTAAAAAAAAAAAGTGCTAAGTTACACTGCACACCCAATTCTGCCCCAAGGAAAGGATGAAAGAAAGTACATTTTGTGACAGATGCTAATCATGTTTGCTCATGTACTACTGAAAGGTGTTTGGGTACTACAGGAAGGGGGCGGGGGGAGTGCAGTAAGAACCAACACAGAAGAGAAAAGCCACACCATCGGTCACGTCCCGACGTGTTCTGTAGGGCTGCTTCCCTGCCCCAGTGCCATGCTCTGTGCTTTAGCAGGAACACATTCTCTTTGCCATCTCCGAAGACTCACATCTCAAATAAAACTGACAGTTTATCCATCATGCCAGATTACTAAACCTGAAAACATTACAATGAATACTGTAAATGTTAACTATGATTATCAACAAACAGAAAACTGGAATTTAAATATTACTGACAGTACAGACAGCTATCAATAAACCAAGTCACTAACAGGAAGTTCCACAAATTTCTGCATCTGCTATTAAGCAAATACGGTTTTCAAGCTCTATTTCCCAGTTCCCAAACCATTTCTGAAGTTTTTTAGTTTATCCATTCTTATTTCAAGACAGCTGAATATCATATTGGACATCTGTTCACATGTAAATCTTTTTAATGCCCTTTTGATGGGTTTTCAAAACCATGTAATTTGTAAAACTTTCAGATACCCATTTCTGTTTATATAGTAGATTATTAATCCTGGTTCCTCTGCCAGAAAACTGCTAAAATGCAGAATCCATTCTCCACTCCAACTTGCCTTGTGCTGACAGTTGCATGATTTTACCACAAGCAACATCTGTGTACTCCTTATCCAACTACAGGCATAACAGAGAGGAAGGAAAGAGACCACTTGACTTTATTTGATGGATAAATGAAACTAAAGACATCATGCAAATACTGTGTATCTTGCAAAATGGTCATGAAGTAGTTTTACAGATTGAAAAAATGGACAATAAAATTTCGTGCTGGATGCTTTATTGTGCCACACATGTTTTCATTTAACAAAGCCTCTGTCATGATTGACCTTGTAATCTTATCATAGTTCTCAAAGTGACCGTTTCAATAGCAATAAAATGCATTTTGAAGAGATTTGTTGGTGTTATTTGTACATTTAGGACTAAAGTCTTTACCATATAGTCAATTCAGGCACTGAAACAAATGTGAAATTTGCGAAACTTCAAAATGACAAAATTGATCTCTAGTAATAAAAATGAAGTTCCTGCAAAAAGTAACAGAGACACTGTAACACAAGATATTTCATTTTATACAAAATGGAAGAAGGAGCACCATGAAAGCAATTTATACAAGTAACCAGTAAGTTTGTTTTATTGCAGCATTTGTACAAGCAGTACTCTCTACTACTACAACAAGTTCCCCTTTGGAGCTGATACTTTCCTCTCACCAGGATACTTTGCTTCCTTTTGCTAAGTCGTCCTTAGCACAACACTAGCATTAGCCTGTTCTCAGATTGCCTCAGACAACAAAAGTAGTACACAAGCAGTCAGCTAACTACTGTGGACTGGATACACTTAAAGACCTTGTCTTCTCATGAAGGGAAGGACTGGCACTATTGAATAGAACACAAAATGAAGATGGGGAGAAGGTGCTTCCCACCTGTCCTCCCCAGCACTGGCAAAGCTGGCCAGACAGGCATTCATGCCAGAAAAATCTCAGAGGGGCTTCTCTCTTTCTCTGAGCCAGAATCTCCCTGGCAGCTCTCCATGGGCCCTGCTGTTTTCTATGGGACTTGTCATGGAGAAATTGCAGTAAACAAAATGCTGCACACTCCAAGGAAAACTGAACTTAGATGCTATAGGCAGACCGTGAATGACTACGGACAGGTGGAAATTCCACAGCAGATGCAGCTACGCGTCCAAAGTCTAAAAAGGGTTCTGGAGTTCAAGGAAACTCTCATGACAATCAATACAATTCCTGTTTTATAAGGCTATGATGCAAAATGCAGAGCATTTAATATTGTGCCTTCATTTTTGGTTTCAGGGCACTAAAGTCACACTTCAGTATAGATGTGTTTATTGGACAGGGGCAGCTGGGAATCCTGAGAGGTGTGCAAATGGCAAGCCAGAGATTTTGATGTCCAGTTAGTCTTGGATAGGGGCAATACTGTAAAACACTGCAGTGAGTGAGCATATGAAGAAGATTAGCTGTATCACTGCAGCTGTTTAAATTGTTATATTTAGTTTTAGGCTGCAGCCAGACATTCATTAAAGAAATGAATGAGATGGTATTAGAAGCTGATATACCTTGGCTACTTGTTTCTGCTCCTTTTCTGAAGGCTTCCTCCAGCAATATAAATAAACAGATCTTGTGAACCTCTCTCATCTACTCCAGTGCAAATTAACCAGCTTAACTTAAAGCCTCTTCATCAACAAGTTAAGGTAACTCAGGTAGCATTATGCTGAACCAGAGAAAGACAGAGTTCTGTTGCCTTCTCTCATCCTGTGTGAGGATGCAGCCTTCAGCAGAGGTTTAGTACTGAACAGCTGAAGGACAAGGACATCCTAAACCACCACAGCTGCATCTGTGATGATTGTCTGAGAGGGCCTCAGTGTTAACTTACTGACATGCATACACAGGGCAGGTCATATATACGCTAAATGCTACAGCATGCTTACAGATTTCAGAAGAAAAAGAATACTTTATTGATGTGATTTAGATGCCAAAGTGCTGACAACTAGTGCAATTTAAGATGGTTATGGAAACCAGACTGCAGGCTGGCTTTGGGACATATGGAAAACCTGGATTGTTGTGACGGGACATCTAGAGACCAGAAAGCTACCTCTTGGTTCTACTCTACCTGGATTATTGCAAGACATGTATATTTAGGCAACTCATTCTTAAAACAATTTGCTTGATTATAAGGACTGGGAATGCATTTTTAAAATTAAAATTCAGGAAAGGATTTTTTTATACCCTTATTTTTCTCCCATAAAATCAATGGTAAATTTCCTGTTATTATTCAGTAAGGACAGAATAAGATTAACATTGGACACTTTTTCAGATCATACCCTTCCATTCTGGAACACAGTGTACAGGCGAGATTCTGCAGCTGTAGGTGTAAATATATCTATGGTCTTATCTATAAGACGCCACTGAGCCCTTATATTAGTGAGTCTACTGCCAGTGCTTTTTCCTAATTCCCACAGGCATCACAGTTACCTGCCTCTGCTGAAGAAAAGTCTTTTAGATTTTTCACAAATTACCAGCAGAGCTCAAGGAGAATCAAGTTTGTTGGAAAGGTGTCTCAGCAAGTGGCAGTTCTTCTGTAGATTACTTATACTTTGAACCACTTTGTTAGCCAACGTGTGCTGCCAGCCAGAAAATACACACTCAAGTGCTGCAATGAGGTTTCTGCCAGTCATGAGCCGGCAAGCGTGTGCAGGATTAGGGAAGGGTGCTGCGCAGCTCCCGGACAAAGACGCTCAGTCTTGTGATGACATCTACTGGCTAACCTCAAAGGCACTAACCCACCTGTAGGGAAGCTCATTCCAACACTTTCCATTCATGAACATTTTATATACGTGATCTAACCTCAGAAAGGGCAGGTTAAAACTGAAAGGAAAATAAGGGCCCATCAAGAAACTCTACCTCTGCTGTTGATCCCCATTCTTACTGCGTATGTTATCTGCTCCCATAGAAGAGAAATGCAAAATAGACATGTATATATCTATAGAAATAGATATGTACTTGGAATGTCTCGTAGGTACAAATTTTCCCTTACTGTAGCAGTTTTTCAGCTTTGCTTTTTTTCAGTCCTTCCTTTTTCCCTTCTGTAAGCATGAACTTTCTGAAGTTTCCGTGGTTTGCCCCTTTTTTAGGTGCAAAAAAGGACTGTTGTGGTTTAACCCCAGCAGCCAAGCCCCACACAGCTGCTCCCTCACTCCCCCACCAGTGGGATCCGAGGGAAAATCAGAAAGGTAAAATCTGGAGAACTCATGGGTTGAGATAAAGACTGTTTAATAGGGAAAGCAAAAGCCATGCACACAAGCAAAACAAGGAATTAATTGACTGCTTCTCATGGGCAGGCAGCTGTTCAGCCATCTCCAGGAGAGCAGGGCCACATCACATGCAACAGTGACTTGGGAAGACAAATACCCTCTTCCTCTTTCTTCCCCCTCTTCATATATTGAGTATGACTTCACATGGTCTGGAATATCCCTGTGGTCAGTCTGGGTCACCTGTCCTGGCTATGTCTCCTCCCAGCCCTTGATTTCCTTGCCAGCGTCCAAAAGGCAGAAAAGGCCTTGGCTCTGTGTAAACCCTGCTCAGCAGTAACAAAAACAACTCTGTATTATCAACCCGGTGTTCAGCACCAATACAAAACATGGTCCCATAACAGCCACTGTGAAGAAAATTAACTCTACTCCAGCCAAAACCAGTACAATGAGCAAGGTATGAGAAGTGTAAAATGCAAACAAATTACATAAAAGAAAAAAGATAGATTTTTCAAATGCCTTCATTTCTACTTATCCTGGAGTTTATTAACTTCAGAAGTGCAGAAGAAAAATGTCAAAGAATCAAACTTCCTTTTTAAAATACACATGCTAAACCTTCCAAAAACCATAATTCCTTACAGTTGTAAGATTATTTTGTCCTTTGACATAGCATTCACATTATAATTGCACTCTATTCAAGCCAGTTTAGGCTAAGTGAAAATGGGCAAAACTGAAGGCACTCCAGAATGATTCTCCAGGACAAAGGCATTGTGTAAGTATTTGAGGAGATACACTAAAGAGTGTTAGAATGGACTGCCTGGCCATGGCAGCCAGTTCAAGGCAAAAGCATTAACCTGACAGATTTAGCAGATTTTGTACATAGGCATGACACAATCTAAAGACAACTCTAAAATCCTGACTCGCAGAAAAAAATATTTAAGTTATTTAACTAAAGAGCAAAGTTTGCTATTGGCAGTCTGGTATACCTGTCGATAATAAAGTTCAGAAAACTAAATCTCATACACACACATTTTCATTTATTGAAAGTCCTGTAACATTTTTGGATCACAACATAAACACTAAGATTAAAAATTCACCCCACTAACTAATCAATATTCCTGATTTTCAAGAATGACCTTTTAAAAGCTTAAGGTAGAAGATACCCCTGGGTAACATGAAAGGTATTTCAAACTATGTCACATGAACAGGAGCATTGCCAGAAGCCAGCTATTACTCTGGAAGAACCCTTCAGTGGTCATTCAGCTGGTTTCGTTTTTTCTTTTCTTCCCCCTAGGTAGGACCAATTATTGGACACAGATCTGAGAGCACACAGGCAGCTCTCTCCGAGGTCAGGAAACAACTACTTAATGTATCCTGCTTTCAACTCTGCTAATGAATGGGTAACTCCTAGGTTAAAAATTATCTTCCAAGGTTTATGTACTTTATGCTAGAAAGGGCAGGGAAAAAAAGAAAAGGGTGAATTGAACTCCTGCTTGTTGCCTGTGTAACCTATGTGTGTGAAATGAAATGGCAGTAATCACAAAATATGTGTCAGTTTGCTGACAAATATTTTTGATGTGCATGCTAATGCCACCACCTAGGAAAAAAAGATTATTAACGTTAACATAGCTCCTAAGAGGATTTAAGCATAACTTTTTATAAAAAGGCAAAAGCTTTAATGCAATTTCTGTTTCAATACTTTACAAAATTTATTCCACACTTTTAACTCTGAGAAATAAAAACGGTGGCAATGCTCAGTTTTTATAAAATCAGGTGATTCTCTCCTTCATTTTATGCAGTTGCCTTAAAATCTGCCCCAAATACACTGAACATCCCATACTTGATTCTGAAGACAGCACAGTGGCATAAGCTGAAGTTCCCTTTTCCAGTGGCCACAGATAAACACACCAAACAAAATAAAGTATGGGGAGAGAGAGAGAGAATAAAAAAGTGTATTGTTAATGTGCCAGATCTGGGGCAAAACCATGTCTCATATGATGTCTCATAATTCAGCCTCACTTCAGGAGGCTGTTAGGAGCTTCTTAGCTACTTATGGAGGGGTTGGTTAATTGTGAGCACAGAACTCATCAAGTGAGCAGGAAATAAAATACAGATACATCCCATTCCATGATGCCCACAGCTGAGCCTGTACCTTGAACACCTGCAGAACCATACACTGGTTCTTTTCCTGCTTCAAAACACCCATGTCCCAGAACTTGGCTTATTTTGTCAGAGAAAGAGAGAGGTTGTTATGTTACATAGCCACAAGGATACAATGTACAAGTGATCCATGATAACAGAGTCTTGCTAAAATATATATTCTCCAGCTACAGCTTAGTGTCACAGCCCAGCTTTTATCACAGGGCTTGGCATGTCCCATCAAGTGACATGACACAGCCATTTGCAAACAGTGTATCAGGCTGTGAGCAGGCACCTTGAGCACTTCACATACCTTGGAGCTTTGCAGATACTAACCCTCTGCCAGTTCCCCAAACCACTCCTGGATTCCAAATAAAATAAGAATTCCTTAGCAAGGCCTGCCGATAATAAACAGCACAAAGGTGTTCATCACAGCTCTTAAGAGTTCCACTAAACACATCAAACGCGTATTTCCGACACATTTCCTTGGGGCAGTCCCCTGCAGGAGTACAAAGGTGAGGTTTCCCTGGCTCTCTACCACGTGTACTCCAGTAAAACCACTGTTCTGCAGATTTCCTGCTCACTGCTCACCCCATTCAGGCCATCTTCTCTGCACCCCTCTGTGTAGCTCATCTTTTTGTAGTGGCCACTGCTGTTTCTCCTGCTAGCTAACAAATTGAGGCTTTGCAGCCTGCAGCCCATCCTAACAGATCTCATCTGTTTTTATTTCTATAGCCCATATCCATATTTGGAACTCCATGTTTGTTATGTATACAAATTTTTAACAAAATTCCATGACAGTGAAGACACAGTACAGCAGCCCAGTCAGTACAAACATCACACTTCAGTTCCTTCAAGGTGTCAGCAGAGAGAAAAGGAGGGAATCATCTCATGTCAAAACATATATCTAAACTAAATCTAAGTTAGATGAAATAAATCCCCTCCTTGAAAGACAGTTTAAAGATGTTGTAGGCTAAATAAGGACAACAAAAAGGAGATTTCCTACCAATGGGAACTGCAACAGAGGGACTAAGGGTTCTACGCAACATTACCAGCCAGGTGAAACATGACTGAAAAACTGAACAGAGATTTCAATCTCAGCCTGGTCTGGTGCCTTTCCCCAACCCCCTATTTTCTCCTCAAGCACAATAGATAAAGATTTTCTGAAGTGAAGACAGAGGGAGATGGGAAGGTAGGTGTAGAAAAAAACATTTGTATGTGTGTCTCTGTGATCACACTGAAGGGACTCAGTTTGAGTTGTTTTTGTTTCAATTATTTAAAGTAGGATAAGTTTTCTATTAAAATGAAAAATGCTTTTTAAAAGCCTCCTTAATCAGGTCACTGAAAAAATCCTATCACACAAAGGACACGTGTAACTGTATACACTCTTGTGACAAAAGACCAGTCTGCTGATATTTCTCTCACCACAAGAAAAATCAGATGGCATAAAGTTTTAAGTCTTAGAATTGGGTATAACCAACATTCTATTCTTTCTATTTAAATTTTCAAGTGCTGTTCCAGTAATACAGAATTACACTTAACTCTGTATTATTCAAGGTTAAGGTTAAGGGGCCTGGGAAAACCCAGAAAATGGAAAAAATAATAACAAGGGAATTATGAGACATGCTGGGGAGGATGATGTGCAGATATACAAGCAACTCTGTAGGGCATCAGGTCAAGTTTAGCCCAGGGTGGAAGCAATTAGTTGAGCTCACAAATAACTGTGAGTTTGCTTATATAATTAATCCTGAATTCCTCTCTGAAGTTCTAGTTTACCAGTTAAAATTTTCAGAAACATCTGAGTCACTCAGGAGCCGCTTACTTTGGTGAAACTTCACATTAATCTCCAGTACAAAGGGACTAGTAAAACAGCGCCAAGTTCTCCTGTTGTATAGCAAGGTGTCAATTCCACTTCACGAGGCTCAGAGGTGAAAAGCCCAGCATATTTGACTGCTTCAGTTGCAGGATTCAAGCGGCATGAAGACAATAAAATAATTTATCCTTCTAGGATAATGAAGAACTCTACATGTCTTGCAAGGGGTTGCACTATTCTCAGGCTTTAGGTCTGCTTTCACTTTTTTTTTTTTTTTTACATTTAACTTCCCCCCTGCTTAATTTAATAATTTCTAATTTTAACACTTTATTTGCTAGCAAAACTTGTTGAGTGACTTTTTTCCTTGAATTGTTCTCCATATGAACACGGGAAAGGAAACAAGAAGATTTAATTCTAAATTTTCATGAATTATCATAATTTTTCTCATAAAACCAAAAGCACCTGAATGACCAAGTGTTTAACAGCATCACAAACTTCCATTGCAATGGCTTCCCTTCCTCCTGCCATGCAGGCATGTGAAAGCACAAACCATTTCTTATTTCGGTTGCTTGCTTGGAAGCAGCCTATGGGATGACAGCAGTACTTTCCTAACCCTCTGTAATGGCCATAGAAAACAGTATGAAATTGCCTTGCAATTGCCTAACAAAAGCACTAGGCCTCATGCTCAGTGCCTGCAGCATATGCCAAAGAAAATGGCAGCCAAAAGCGAAAACACCTTCCAAGCCTCCAACTTCACACAGAACATCTCTGTTTTACTTGATGATAACAATCTGATCAGCCTCAGACACAGCTCTTGGCAGCCTAATGCAAACTACCATTCATGGCAGATTCTCAAAAAGCTTCAGTGAGCTCTACATCCATATGTACAATTTCTAATTATCATGCTTCATTTGTTCCAGGGATGCCTAAAACTGTAATCACTTGGTAGAACACAAACAAAAGGACAGTCTGGGGGAATTGCTCCGGTTAAGTAGTCATCCATCTGATTACTTATAAAGTGTAAATCTCTTCAGAAGGAGGCATGTGACTGAACAAGAATAGTCATGAACAGATGCAGTGTGAGATTGGTCAGAACACTAATATTGCAATTTGCACTAGAAGCTCAGCTCCCCATGTAGAGAACCTGCAGCCATTTCTGTCTCCACTTTGCCGCATCTGCACCCAAACTATGTGATCATCTTGCTAAAACTTATCCCACCTTCTGAGGCTCCTGTACCACTGAATTTCTAGGTCTTTCTGCCTAAAGCAGTCATTGGAGTGCGCTGGATACTGGTATAGAAGGAATGGACAGACAGAGTAGGACACTTCCATGTAAGTCAAGAACACCACTTCAATACCAGAGTGCCCAGAGACTCTCACAACCTAGGAAAAAAAACATCCCAGAGCAGCTCAGTTCCATGAGTAAGAAGCCATTCTTCTGCTTCAGCAAGCTCAGCACTGGAAGTCTTGGCAAGCATGGCTACATGCGGTGAGTTGACTCCAGCCCTGCAACATGAACCCTCAAAAGCAGAGCTGGATCCCTTGCAGGCCAAGATCTCCTCTAGGACCCAGGTCACAGTGCAGAGAAACACACTTTCAGGGAGTTCTAATGGCCAGTCTGCACTCAGGTAAATCTTCCAATCTACTTCATGGAAACCCCACCAGTTTCATCTAATAAAGGACTTGATGATTAAACACACACATAATCCTAGATTCTTGTAATACGTCTTACAAAGTGTGAAACATGTCTGATGATGAAAGTAGAAGGCAAAGAATAGTCTCAGTCACTCATCAGATAGATCTGCTTCAAAGATCCCAAAGAAAGACCTTTTTCCTTGTAAAGTAAAACTGTCAAGAACACATGGGTGGGTGAAAAACACATTGCCTGGGATGATAGGTCTCTCATTAAAACACATAAAGGAGAAATAAAAGACATATAAAAAGTAACCAAATCGTAAAGAGTGACATTTAACCTTGATTATCCAAACTAAGCATCTGTTTTTTTAAAAAAGAGAATGCCCAGTTTAGCTTACATTGTAAGTTATGGAAGAGATATGTGTATGTATAGCTTAAAGCTCCAGCTGGCAAAGAATGGCCAGCAGAAAAAGAAAAATTACATAGAAATCACATTTTGATTACTGTAATTCTGTAGGCTCCATAAATCATCACCTTTTTCTCCTGCAGTACCACAGAAAGCACTGCCATTTCATATTACTCAAGGGAAAATTCCTTCTATTACTTAAACTAATTTTGTAACAAATTAAACCTTCCTTTTTTTTAAAGTCCTTTCTGGATGTACAGCACTTGTTTTCAGGTGCTCTTTATTTCTCTATTAATATCCTTGTCTTTGTTCTTTCCCTACAGCTTTCCAAATCCTAAAGTCAAGTTTTTTCTCATGTAGTTGCATCTACACCAACACATCTGCTCCTTTCCTCCAAACCACAGTTTTCTTAGTTTTATTCTTATTTTTCTTATTTTTTGCTTCATGTTACTCCCTATTGTACTTGCCCTTCACATTCACAATTCCACTTGGCAACCACTATGTCCAAACTTCAATTCCCTCTCAACAAAGCATTCTACCATTAAGTACATGTTAGCATATGAGACATAAATACATTTTGATATAGCCTTCATTTGATATGACAGATACCGGTAATAAAAATATTTCTGTAGTAAAAAGAATTGCTGGCACTGTAATGCTCATGATATTATCCTATTTATTTAAATATGAAGCACTATTTATAAGCACTATTTCTTTAAAGTGCAAAATTCTGACCTCACTGCATCTATGTCAAGCTCAGAGACCAAAGAAGGCTGACTAGAAAACTCTTCCTTCATAGGGGAACCTGAGCTTATTTTACATTGCTAAAACTACATATTAATAAATCAAATTTAAAAATTGAAGTTGTCTGTCTATGATCATTAAAAAACAGGATTGCTTTCCATGACATGTTTTTTACATCCTGTATCATACCAACATGCAAATGTCCATAATTGCAATGAAAAATACAGAACAGTATAATTAAGAGGGTGGTGGATTCAGGGATAACTCGACTGTGGTGTTTTAAATCTGTATGTAGTCAGGATAGGTTTCTAGGCGGTTTTTATTAACTTGGACAGGCCAGACAAACCAACATATACTTCAGAGAAGTGGTAAGTAAAAGCTATTAATGAACGGCGTGATACTGTACATTCTGATGCAAATCTTGATCTCGTGACCATATAGGACAGGAAAGCTATTTTGCCATAGCATCTCTAAGACATTACCCTCCACAGCTGTTCACCCCCTCCTATATTACTGGCAAGTAACTAGGAGCATTAGTGAAGCACAGTGTGTATCCCTGCCCCAAAACACTCGTAGTTCAGCAGCTTAATCTTGCACTGCTACAGAGCTGGACTAACTCTGGAGTTACTAACATATGCATACCACTCTGCTGACTCTGTAAAAAGGCAGCTACCTCTGGCAAAAGGGGATTTAGTAACATATTAAACCACCACACCTGTTTCCTCAGTAAATGACAGTCAGAACTTGTTTTTTCAAATGTGGTCATTACTACATTACTACTATCTTCAAGAAGAGCTTAGGGACAAAATGTGTGACAAGCAGAGTCAGCAAGCTTAGATACATTTGTTTAAAGAAAAAAATGTCATGCTTTTTTACCAGCAAAGAGGGTATGTTCAGATCCTTGCCCTCACACAGGCTCCTTTGCCTTGCCAATGTCCCAATCAGTACACTGGAGCAGAATGCTCCCATGCTGTGGAGGAACAGCAGTTTCTACATCATACCCTACCGTCAGCACAGAGAAAGTGAGGGTAGCTCTAACCATCAACAGTTCCCAATTTTTGGTACCACACACTGGTGCTGTGCACCCAAATAATCAATTGCAGCACAAAGAGATACAAGGCACCTAGCTTTAAACTTGTTAGTTAAAAAAATTATCTGGCAGTGGCAACACAGAACTCAGTACGAACATCTGCAGAGTGTTTTTGCAGATCAAGATAAAACTCAAACTGTTGCGGCTACAGTGTTATTGGTACCTCGTCCAGAAGGTAAAGTCAGCTCAGGTACCTCTCTACAGTCATTATTCTGTCTTAGACTTAGTCTGCTGTGATTGACACAGAGCATCCACCAAGAATAGAGGATTTTGGTGTGCTTTGATGCACACCAGAATCATTATGAATATTCAAAATAGTTTTAGAAGCCAGCTTACCAGAACACCTTCTCTAAAAGTGCAAAAAGATTACATTTTATTTTCATGCAAAGCCAGCCTGGTTATCTGCAACACTGACTGACTATTTTCAGATACTCTGTTCAACAAAATAATCTCTATTAAGCCGTAAAATAGCTTATTATTACACGACATGGAAAATTTGAAACACCTCATCACAGTTGCATTCGAAAATATAAAGTACAGTGATTTTCTGTTCAGTATGACACTATGTTAGATTAAAAAAATGCAACACCGAGCACAAACACAAAAAGGAAATTTGGCATGCACGTGCATGCACTGTCTCTAAACAGAGATGTCTTCAGAAAGAGATCTCCGGAGGCAACACTGCCTTTGTTACGCAAAGGCGATAGCTGGCATCTCTACAGACGCTGCATGTCTGAACAAACACACTGCCATTTCTTGGTTTATTATAGCAATATCTCTGGCTATTGTCTGGACCTGCCTCCCTAACTCCCCCTGAAATCCTTGCAAGGAGAGAAAGGCCTCCTTAGTGCAAACTCAAGGCAGAAGCTGAGTTCTCTCAGCTGATTTCTAAAGAAGCCCTTCTCTCCTGGGTATAGGCCTGCAAGCAAGGGCTCCTGCCCTCATCCCCAGCACTGCAAAGCCACTGACTCAGTACAAGGTGGGAGATTACCTTGCCTTGACTTGCAAACCACCAATAACTACTTACACAAAGCAATAGAGAACATGTATGAATTCTGGAAATCACATGGCCTTTTCCCTTAAAATTAAGAGGATGAACTTTGTGGGGGTTTTGTTTGTTTGTTTGATTTCTTTTTTAAAAAGAAACAAAACCAACCTACTTTTGAAAAATCCTGTGATGCTGTGGTTCTTCATTAGCCTTTACTCAATTCTGGGAGATAGGTTTTAGTGGTTTAGGGGTTTCAGTGGTACTGTTGGGTTGATGGACGTACATAATGATCTTAAAATTCTCTTCCAACCTTGATGGTTCTATGATTCCATGAAACACTAAAGCACTTGCCTAATGACTTCGTTCATCATTCCTTGCATGCTTTGCCATCTCAAAAGAAGATTGTTTTGATGATGTACTCATTGCATGAATGCCACATTTAACTTGTTAATCAAATATTTCATGGAAAGGATGCCATTCATTATGGTAGAAAATGAAATGTAGCCAGCTGGATTTTTCTAACGCACAAGTTTTATAGGATTATAATCCCAATACATATAGGTGCACAACCCATGATTTCAATGATCTAACTGCATATGTCCTACAACACGCAAACCACCATCTTTTGTAATGTACTTAAAATGTTTAACCCACTTTTGATCTAGTAATAATCAACTTGCAGCACAATGTGCCTTCCACAAGAGCAATTAAACTACGTTTTCATCACTTGTTACCTCAATTCCAAGCTAAATCCATCACCAACATTGGTGCAACATTCTAAATGAACTAGGAGAGCTTCCCTTATTGAACAATTAAAATTACTTAAACATTTAACAAAAATTATTAGAATCTTGTTAATTAGAAGACATAAAACTTTCTCTATTTTATAACGTGTGTAATGCTATACCCATGGTTTTTTCTCATGTACAGATTTAGATTTTTTCTCCTACATAGCACGGATATGTATATAATTTTTCACCTTATTTTTTTATTCATTATTTCCTTCTTTTTAATGTTTAGATTATTATTACAAAATATACAGTCTCTTTCAGCATATTGAAGCCCCCAAGAAGAATTTGCCTAAGCTCCTAATGGAGATGTCATGCTGGAATGTCATTGTATAAATTAAATGGACTCTTTTTATAAACTGTCTTTTCTCTATTGTTATGCCACTAGTCAACAAAATATGTGTTATTATTTCTAAAACAGTACCTAGAGAGCTGATTGTTCATTCATTGATTAAATCTTCTTACCCTGAGGAGCCCAAGAATGTGATTCTAAAATGCTTTTAGAGTGATTAATTATGGGATGCTGTAGATAGGGGGAATCCATGCTTTTGCATGTGGCTGCACCATCACTTCTGCTCACACAGAGAGAACAGGTACAGCCAGATGAAATGAGAAGGTGGGACTTCCCCTGTGGTAGGCAGCACAGTTTCCTGTTGCCTCAAGCAGCCTGAGAAGCACCATCTGAACTGACTGGGAAGCAGCATAGCTGGACAACTGAGCTGAACCAATACAGCACCTCAAGCCCTCAACTGGGGAGACTTCATTTCTCTCTCGCCTCCTCTGGTCCCCGCATTCCTAGATGTGTGGTCTCCCTGCTGCTCATCCCTGCCTGCCTGGTAAACCAATTCGGCACCCTACCAGTCACTTAGCCTAAAACCCCACTGGCTTCCTGCCAGAACAGTTAGTTGAATCAACCTAGCATGCTATGAACTGGTGTAAGATGAGATAGGAAAGGCTGAGGGAGGGAAGGGGGGAATCCTGCTGCTTGGCAGCAGCAAGTCATCAAGTCAAATTTGACTGTATCATTGAACCACATTTTAAGGGAGGAACCCAACCAATGTAAACTCTGTAAACAGATTATGGAGAGAATTAAGTAACTCCAGAGGGCTACTCGGCCTCCGTAAGACCTAAAATGTCCTCTAGAGGCACCTACATTTCCTCAATAAAGCTCTGCAGGAATCACATTTAGTGTTAAGAACCAGGTGGCAAGGATTATGAATTCCCTCTCCCCTCCTACTCCTCTCATCCCAACAGCATCTCATTCATTAATCTAAATTAAAAATTAGGGATGGAATTAATTCCAGCTATAAAGCAGTACACTTTTATCATAATTCAGGTACTTTCAGAGTATCCTTTCATACCTCTTTCTTACACGATTTTTTTAAAGTCCCCCAGTTTTAGATAGTTAAATTGAAAGAAAAATTAACACTTTTGAGTTTGCTTCCCAGCTGACTCTTCTAATTTTACCAGCCATTGTGGATATGAATGTCTGTGTTCCAGCCTATAATACTCATGCAGAGAAGGAAGAGAGAAAACAACAGCTTGCAGCTGTTTTGCCATGAGCCAAGGTAATAAATGGTATTAGATCTTGTGAGCTGCTGACACAGCCTTTTATGTGATTTCCCCAGAATCCTACTATGAGATGTACTTACAGATCTACTTACAGCTGTTTGTTTCTAACCATGCTCCATTTTCATGTGGAACATGGAAAATGGTCTCTAGCCCTATCTCAGCTATTAGTGATTCACACTAATTTGGAAATGCTCCTTGCATATAAAATTTGCAAGCCACTCACTCACTACCACTTTGTGGTAGTTTGTACACTTGAATACCAGAGTTTTGCTTCCCCACAGATGAATGAAGTAACAGGGAATAGATTTTTTTCTTACTGCCACAATACAAGCCCTGGACTTATCTAGTTTGATACATGATAGTATGAACGTAATCAGCATTCTGGGGTGACTTGCCAGGAGGTTGAAGTATGTGATCCTTGCCTTCTGCTCATGAAGAGACACACATGCATTGTTGGGCCCAGTACTGAGACCACTACACGAGAGACTTGGACATACTGGAGCTAGAAAGGCCACAAGGGTGATTAAGGACCCGGAGCATCTAACTTGCAAGGAGAGATTGAGAGAATTGTTACTGTTCAGCCTGGGGAAGAGAAGGCTCAGGTGGGAAACTTAACAATGCATGTAAGTACCTGATGGGAAGGTGTAATGAGAGGGAGTCGGGCTCTTCTTGGAGGTGCCCAGAGACAGGACAAGAAACAATGGGGACAAATTGAATTACAAGATGCATTCAACCATGACAAAACCTCTTCTTTATTGTAAGGGTGACCAAGCTTGTATCACATTGTTCAGAGAGGATGTAGAAGTCTCCAGCCCTGGAGATACTTGACTCGTTCCTGGACAATCTGCTCTAACTGATTCTGCTCTGCACAGGGATATCAGACTAAACAATATCCAGAGGTGGGTCCAAACCTTTGTTATTCCATGATTCTATGGCTTGCATGAAGTCACATACCAAGTGTGAAAAATTAGGAAAAAAATCTACTTTAGCAAATTCATTTCAAAGCCATCCTTTCTCCACTTAGAGACACAAACAGAACTGGAAAGTACCAGATCCTTTTCTATTAATATTATTTATTATGCTCCTCAAAGCTGAGAATATTCAGAATATTCAATATGTCTTTCTTTAACTTCACAGCTTATATATTATTTGCATTTTTTTACACATATAAACATATATGATCAGGACACTCTACACTCACATAAGTATTTAGAAAAATGTAGATAAACATTCATAAAGAAGCGTTTGCAGTATTTTGCTTTCGATTTTGTAGTCCAATTCTCAACTCCCTATTTGCTCTCATCATTTCATGCATTAAAGGATTATATATATATAAGATAAAAAATTTCCTTGCATTTCTAAGCATTTTTTTAATGTGAATCACAACTTCTTGGTATTTCATTTAATCAAAAATTATCTCTGTATTCTTTCCCAACTATTTAGATAAAAGGAATGGCCACTGCAAATGAAAGGGACTTGCCAAATTTACAGTGAAGAAAAAGATAACACAATCTTACTTTTTAAATTTCCTTAACTCATTAAAACTGTTGTCAGTATCTACTGCATATTTTGCAGTAATTAAGTTTATAAAGAAATAAAGTAAAACCGTGAACCATCTCCAAGCTCCAGGAAAGGTTAAATACAGAACTTGAATTTAGATTTTCTGAGCAATACATAGGTAAACATTAAACAAATGCATTGAAATTACTGCATAAACATTTTTTGACTCACAACTACATTTTTCTGCAACATTAATTTCAGCAAATAAAACTATATGCGGGAGTTACAAAACTATGTACGCAGATGCAACATTTTTTTCCAATTTCCAGGAATAGCCAAGATGTACCATGACATAAATGGAGAAACGAGCACCTCAGGAGAGCAATTCAACTAATCTATTAGATTGTTTCCTAGACTGAGATGAATCACCCTTATTTAACCAGCTTAACAACTCCATTAACTATAAAGGGATCCCAAAATTACCATTAGATTTGCAGCCATACATTTGGACATCTTTGTTAAAACATATGACTCCCATCCTTTTTATTTTCCTTCTGAATTTTTAAGAGCAACATTGGTCTGTACATAGAGAATATCTTTTTTTTTGTTAAAATGTAACAAATGAGCAGACTACAAAAGCACATGGCTGTTTAGGTCTTGCCTTTAAAAACCCAAAAACTAAAAGTGCCCAGGGAAGTATGCTACAAGCTCCCTCCAAATTCGGTTAAATCTTGAGAAAAATTAAGAACCGCTTAAGAGTACAGGATAGTGTACCTGTGCTTTTTTGATCTAGCTAGCACCCAAACATTAGCAATTAAGGGATTGAAGTTGGGTTTTAGCAATGCTTGCTATTTATTTAGCACGTATAGCCAGAGTGCACAGAAAGTTTGTGCCTGGATGAACATATGTTAGAATTCATGCCGTGGCTTCTGCTACTCTAAGATATGCAGCTAGCTTGAAGTACAACAAATATGCTAGCACAGGCAATTAATCATGCCTTTGTTCCTCCTGTGTATCCTATTCTATGCCATTTAGCGCACGACCTTGTATTTCGGAATGAAGCTGAACAACACTGCCCAAAGGGGAATTCTCGGAGGCAATGTATTTATGGAAGGGAAAAGAAATTATTTTTTTTCTTATCTTAGCAAGAAATAAGGCAAGGACTACTAAACTGCGTAAGTAAGTGAAGAATTTTAAAAGAAGCCCAAAGAAAGAGATACTTAAAAAAAAAAAAAAAAAAGGAGGGAAATCTGTATTTACTCATGGATACCACTTTGCACTGAAAGCCCACCCCATACACTTTATTTTACTCTTAATCCTTAAGCTTGTGTTTATCAACTTCTTGACAATCTCTTATCAGTTCTACACTGGAGAGGTGGGTTGGGCACCCGAGAGCTGTAGTTTCAGATACTGTGATCAGTGAGAACTAAACGTTGACCTAAAAAGCATTCTGTAGAAGTGTGAAAATATCTCTTGATCATCTTTCCCTTCCAAATAATTATTTTTCATCAAAAATTGGAGTCTTTCTGATGCAGAAGAAATGTGTCTTTTTAATATATTTTAAAACTGGCTGCTGCTTGAAACAGTATGCTCTGTCTCCCCTCAGTGCAGCTGACAGGGTAACAGTGTCTATAAGCAATGGTCAGGGTAAAGAACTATTTATGCAGAGCTAAGCACTGAAGGAGGAATACCTGCTTTTTTTCAGGTGGAAAGCCAGTTCAGGCATGTCAAGAATCCAAAAGTCAAGACTTAACCGTGAGCCATGCACCAAAGCAACCTCAGCATTATATGGGAAAAAAAACAGGAGTGAAGCAGGAAAGAAAGACATCCCATAATCAGAGCAGAAAGTCACCCATACCCCCACATTTGGTATCATGTGACGGCACCTCCACATAGAAGCCAGCAGTGTGATGAACATGACATCTCTCTCTGATCTGCTGAGCTTTTCCAAGCAAGACACTAATCAGGCAGGACACATGTTGGATAACCTCTGTGGGAATAACTTAGTTGAGAAGGGGGTAGAAAGCTGGCTAGTCTGGTTCTACTTTCATTTACATAAGGATGGAGTTATTTCACTTGATTATGTCAGAATAACCCTGATCTAGCTAAGAACAACAGGATAAACAATGGAATTCTATAAAAATATTGTCACCTACATATAAAAGAAATATTATTTTAAAGAGTATCTGGCACATTATGGGGTTTTGAACATAAAAAAATACATAAAATTTGGAAAATTTAAGGTTTTTTTACCTGTTAAGTACAAAAGGCTTTAAAAATCAATTGGGTCAAATTTTTTAGGTTTCCGTGTTCTTTTTGGTTGTTTTTTTCCAAGTGCTGCTTACTTATAGAATTCTTTGTAAAAACTTCCCTGAGGTGAAAAATGTTAAGATAACATTAAGATTAGAAAGATATACTTTACAAGAATGTGTGTAGGTGGGAGAGGGATAGGATTGTATGTTGAAATACTAAACAAATAATAACTAGTGACTATATGAAAAGCTATAACAATCCACAGGTTTTGAGTTCTGTACCATTCAGGTTTCATTTTATCTTCTTTGAATTCTTGGCTTCTCAGCTATGTGATTTAAAGATCCTTCTATGACTTTCACAATAGCACTTCTTAATTTCCTTAAGGATCTTGAAGGAGGGTCAGGGAGGAGTAAGGATTGTTTCTTAAATATACAATTTGGAAGAACAGCACTGATAAGAATTTTCTGCAAATGATATATTCTCTTTTCAGTTTTTTCTCACTAAGTTTCCATGAGAGCTTTGCTGCTGTCTCTAGTTGCATGCAAAATAAGTAATAGTTAAGAGTTTCTACAAATTCCTGCTCCATAGATTTCAAGGTATTTGTAATGATTTAGCTTGATCTTCTGTATTAAGAAAACATAGGATTCCATTCAATAACTTTGTGTTGGATGTAGTTTCACAGGGGGGAGGGGGGACTTAGTAAAATATCTGTTCTTGAAGACACCAGAATTCACCACTCGCCTTGAAAATCTGTTACCAGTTAAGACCATCCGCTCTTAAAAACTACATTCCCATCTCCAAGCTGAATTGTTCTGCATTCAAATTCCAACCACTGATCCTTGTCATGCCACTTCCTAACATGGGTGAAACATAGAAACTAAGTATCCAAAAATTGCCAGCAGATCAGAAGCATCTTAGACTCTTTGTTTAGCAAAATCACCATTACTGTTAAGTTTCAAGAAACAAGGTCTCTCAGGAAATTACACTTCCCAGCTTTTGCGAAACTTGACAAGTTCCACAGTCCTTCAAACAAAACATTATAAGCTGTCTAAATTGTCAATTTTATGAAACTGAGTGTTTGCTAAATGTTTAAGACAATTTTGTAATGCATTGCTATGTCAAATGCTGTGGAAAAAGAGCCTGTTAACTCTTTATAGTTATCTTCATACCTAATACTCAATCCTACCATATCTATCCTCTTTCTGGAGTCACCAAACAGAACAAAAAAAAAAAAAAAAAAAAAAAAAAAAAAAAAAAAAACAACCAAAAAAAAACCAAAAAAAAAAAAAAACACAAAAAAAGAAGAAGTGGAATTAAACTGGAAGTATTTACAATTTATATCACTGAATGAATCTGATGAACTAAGCCACATGGACAACATCATGTAAAATCCTCACAAGTCAAAATTAATACTTTGAAGGAAAAACTACACTAAAATTATTCTGTTTCAAAAGCACTCAAAAGGTATGAAAACATGAGATTTAAACAAACAATATATAATGTTTTGCACCAATGTGCATATATTCCATGCAAAGAACAAAACTGAAGAACTGTGGGATAAAACAGTATAGAAGCTATTTTTTTACCTAAATAATACATTGCCTATTGATGAGTGGCTAATCAAGCAAAGCCATGAGTGGTCAAATCAGGGTACATCTGCATTTGTAAAAGTATGTCCTGGCTAGGAAAAGCAGCTCCATCCCAAAGACTTTGCAGACAATCTTAGAAAAAATGTAAGTCAACTCCACAGAAGATCTATTCTCTTTCAATTGTGGAAGCCAAGGGAAGGCTGTTCAACAGCAAGGAAATTCATCACACAAAAGAGCAATCTCTGAGGGGCCCCAGTTGAGTGAAGTTTCCCTAGAAGCAGACAGCTTCAGAAGGTAAGGCAGTCACTTGACATCTCAACAATTCGGTAACCAGATATTGATCCAGGGCTGGCTCCTCCTCACAAGTTTAGATAAATCTGGGGCCTCAAAACAATGAATAAGGCCTGGTTTACATATGTATTTAAGGGAAGTGAAAAATTAGAAGTTGCAATCCCTCAGAGTTACTTGCTTTAATAGGTGGTAACAGTAGCAATCAAGGGAAGGAAATAATTTTATCATATGATTTCAAGCAGAGTTCCTATGACTGATGATTATCAAGCTACTTTAAATAATAGCAGTAACTACATAGAGACTAATAGTCTAAAACTACATTTGCTTATTGCTCAATATGTTGAAGCTACTACAACTTTAAGACTAATATTTTGATGAATGGGTTTGTATTTCTCAACTTCAGATTCTTTTGAGGCTTCTTTCAATTTTCAAGCACACTAAGAGTAGCAAAGAGCATTTTCTCAGAAACAGCTCTTGGACGACAGAAAAAGGGAATTAGTTAAATCCAGGCTATTTTGGGGGTTGTAGTGAGGAGACTCAATAAAGAGAAAAAAGACTGACCTCATAAAAAAATATTTCTCTTTCCTTTCTCATCCTCTTTCCTAAAGCTTTAGTAAACATTTGCAGGTCATTAAGTGGAACATGGTGCAAACATATTTTCATGAGCTGATCAAAATAAATTGTATCATCTTGAATTTACTTGTGCTGTGAACCTAACAATTCAGAAAAGGAGTTCAAATAGCAGCATAATTCAGGGTGGTGGAGACATGACACAGGAGTCACTGCAAGCTCACTACCTTGGTGTAGAGATGGGGGTTGGTGGCTTGTGTGTGCTGCATGGGTAACAGGTACACATAAAACAAGATACATTACAAGTTGGAAGTGCATTAGTACTTTTTTTTTTTTTTAAGAGTTATTTTCCCTTAAACAAATGACTGAATAAAACATTTTTCTGTTGTGATCTGTTCCTCCATTCTTCATAATTGGAAACCCAAGAATTATGCATTATACGATTCAGGGCAGAACAACGCTGGTGAAAATTGTCCTGCTTATTTGAATCTACCTCAGTTGTGATCCTTCAGCAGGTATATGAAGTAGTACATTTTAAAATAAGAACCGAGCATATAGTAACTGTGCAGCTTAAAATGACACACAGGACTCTGCTATGCTATTGCTACCATACCTGCAGGACACACTACTAAATGACCTTCTGCCTATCTTTAAGTGGGGGCAGGGAGGGGAAATGAGAGCTCTATGAAAATATTTGAGCTCATGGACTGCCTGATGAATCCCAATGCAATCCCTCATTTTTAGGCTCCTTCAACCACTGCAGTCATAAAACTTCAGTTTAATGCATAAAGTCTGCCTATTCCAGCTACTCTTTCCTCTTCTTGCCTGTGTTTTTTTCAGTGGTGGCAGAACAGTAACAAAAGCAATGCTTTGCTTTGTCTCATTCCAACTTGCCACTGGTGTACAAACAACAGGATTCTGCAGGAGCACAGGCTAACTCACATTTTCTTCAGCCTAAAGATAACAACAGTTTTGTAGGAAATATCTATTTAAGACTCCTCAGGCAGCACAGAAAATTGAGCACAGGTCTCAAATATCTGCAACAAATCCAATATACAATGATTTAATAAGCAAAAGTGAGACACTGGCAATCTCATGTCCTTTCCTACATTTAGTGTAATGCCCAAATCAGCCAACAAGCTTGAAAATGTCCACTTCACAACTAAAATGTACACCTCGCCAGTGCAGAACACTGCTCTGTTTAATACTTACATGATTTATGCAATTCTAAGTACACATGAAAAGGAAACTATGGGCAAAATTTGATTAGAATTCAGAGCAATTGTTAGTATGCCACATCTAAATCTGCTCATCCTTAAGGTTATGAACAAAACCTAAATTTATTATGGCTATTAATCCAGCTCTTTATTCCTCCACTTGATTAGGATGAATCCAGGACAAAATCCCACCCAAAATGCCCACTAGAGAAGCTCCGTCATTTGGATCTTAAATGTACAACACTGCATCATCTATTCTTAAAGAAGAAGTTGAGTGTGATGCACTTTGCATCTGTCAGAAAAAAAAAAAGGTATTGACTAGTTTCCTTTTCACTAGGATCTTATACCTCTGTGCAAAACACTCTCAGTTGCAATTCTCTCAGGAGGAAGGTATTTGGGCACACACTACTACAAATCCTCTAAGGTCATGATGAGCCAGTTTGAAGGGCATTACTGAGATTAAACAGCGTAGACATTGACTGAATTCAGCACAAAACCCAGGAAAGTCTTGAAATAATATACAGAGTACTTCAGTGGGTTTTTTTAAACTAGCTACAGTGTCTCAGGCTCTTGAGCTCACAAGTTCTGCCTAAAAAGCAGACATCAGAATAAGAAATCAAATACTTCGAAGGCTCTAAAATAAAAACTTCTAGGGCAAAATACTTTTAGGGACAATGAATTACAGCATGCTTTTAGTTACGAGAATCTTATCTTGCATAACCTGCTCTTGAACACCACAGTAGTGAGTGAAAAAATATTTTCACAGATTTCAGTAATGGAGGATCAAACCACAAACCTCAAGGCACAAAGAGTCTCACTGTAGGCACTGGGCTTTGAATTAGGCTTCAAATGTTTCCTTAAAGGTGTCCTTACAATTCCCTCTCTAATTATTATGTTACTCCTAACTACAAAGCCTTAGAGAGGCAGCAAGGTGTGTGGCAACAGCATTCCTACAGTCTTGAAGAAAATGTGCATTATACAGCAGTGACAGAAGTGCTACGCTGGTACTCAAGAGGTACTGAGATTGGAATCCTGGCAAACATTCAGGGCAATGGTGTATCAAGCTGACTGAATTAATGTTTTACTAACGACTTGAACAAGCCAAAATCCTTCTTCAGGGAGGGGAAAATTTTTTTTTGTCTTTTCAAAGAGCTTCCTAAAGGCCTACTGCTAAATGAAATCCTTTCTAGTAATAAAACCAAAATCTATTTAGTTAAATCTGTTAAAAGAAAAAATTAACTGAAGGGAACCCTGAAGAGAACAAGCCACACTATACCAATCTAAGATATTCTGATCTAGACCAAACCCAAACAATAATCAACACTTATCAATTTAATTAATTTAGTCTAACAGGATTTTCACTCTGCTTGTATCATTCCTGGCTTTTAATTTCATAGAATCATATAATCATCTAGGTTGGAAAAGACCTTTAAAATCATTGAATCCAATCACTAACCCAGCACTGCCAAATCACCACTGTATCATGACATCCACATGTCTTTTAAATACCTCCAGGGATGGGGATTCAACCACTTTCCTAGGCAGCCTGTTCCAATGCCTGATGAGATTTTCCATGAAGAAACTTTTTCTAATATCTGATCTAAACCTTACCTAGTTCAGCTTGAGTCCATTTCCCCTTGTCCTGTCTCTTATCACCTGGGAGAAGAGGCCAACCCCCACCTCACTACATGCTCCTTTCAGGCAGTTGTAGAGAGCAGTGGAGTCTCCTCTGAGCCTCCTTTTCTCCAGGGTAAAAACCCCCAACTACCTCAGATGCTCCTCACAGGACTTGTGCTCCAGACCCTTCCCCAGCTCCGTTGCCCTTCTCTGGACACTTCAGCACCTCAGTGTCCTTCCTGTAGTGAGGGCCCCAGAACTGAACACAGGATTCAAGGTGTTGCCTCACCAGTGCTGAGTACAGGGGACAATCACTGCCCTGGTCCTGCTGGCCACACTGTTGCTGATACAGGCCAGGATGCCACTGCCTTCTTGGCCACCTGGGCACACTGCTGGCTCATGTCCAGCTGCTGTCAACCCCCAGGTCCTTTTCCGTCAACCTGTAGCGCTGCATGGGATTGTTTTGACCCAAGAATGGGAGCCAGCACTTTGCCTAGTTCAACTTCTTCCAGTTGGCCTTGGCCCATCAATCCATCCTGTCCAGATCCCTCCACACAGCCTTCCTGCACTCAAGAAGATCAATACTCCCACCCAGCTTGATGTCATCAGCAAATTTACTGAGGATGAACTTGCTCCCTCATCCTTTGTCATTATTTTTCTCCCCACATCCAATGCAGGATAGAGAGTCTCCTCAGTCCTTTGTTTCTTGCTAATGTATTTATAGAAACTTATTTATCGTCTTTCACAGCAGTAGTTAGATTAACCTCTACTTGGGCTTTGGCCCTTCTAATTTTCTCCCTGCATAACTTCATGTTATCCTTGTTGTCCTCCTGAGGTGCCTGCCCCTTCTTCCAAAGGTGATAAGCTCTTTTGTTCCCCAAGTTCCAGCCAAAGCTCTCTGTTCAGCCAGGCTGGTGTTCTTCCCTACCAACTCATCTTTTGGCACATGGGGACATCCTGATTCTGCACTTTTAAGATTTCCTTCTTGAAGAATGTGGGGCTTTCCTGGCCCCCTCTGCCTTTCTGGACTGTCTCCCAAGAGACTCTGTCAACCAGGCTCCTAAACAGACCAAGGTCGGCCCTTCAGAAGTCCAAGGTGGCAGTTCTGCTGATCCTGTTTCTTGTCCCTCCAAGAATCTAAAACTCATTAATTTTGTGATAGCTGTGCCCAAAACAGCCTCCAAACACCGCATCTCCCATCAGTTCTTCCCTGTTCACAAACAGCAGGTCCAGCTAGGCACCACCCCTGGTTGACTCACTGACCAGCTGTGACAGGAAGTTGTCTTCCATACCTTCCAGGAACCTCCTTAGACTGCCTCCTCCATGCTGTATTGGATCTACAGCAGACATGCTGCAAGCTGAAGTCCCCCAGGAGAACAAGGGCTGGTGAGTGTGGGACTTTTCACAGCTGCTTATAGAATATTTCATCTGCCTTTTCATCCTGGTTGGGTGCTCTGTAACTCTCACTACGGTATCTACCTTGTTGGCCTTGACTCCCATCCCTAAACACTCTACCTTACTGCCACCATCGTTAAGCTCTAGACAACCAAAACACTCCCTAGCATACTTCAATGCCAATTATAAGGAACAGGTAACATAATTTCAGGGAAAATTTGAACCGTATCCAAGCAAAATTTGGGCTTATGAAACAAAAATAATTGTCTTAATTTTTCCAGAAAAAACACAGAGGTTGACAAGGCAAGAATTGTCCCTAAAATATCTAGCAAGGCAAACATAAACTTGCAACAGTGAGAATATTGTAAATTAAGATGCACAAATTGCAAAACTCTGATAACAACGCATGCCATCATTACATTTTCTCAATTTTTACTTTAACTTGATTCTTAGCATATTTTCACAGATTAATACTAATTTTTCTTGTTGGAATACTGGTTTTCATGCATCTGTTGTTTTTTTCAGAGGTATTTATCACTCTTTGTATAAATATCAAACTAATTTTTAAAGAAATCCAGAAACTTCCTGCATACATGTTTTTACTACTCAAATGAACCTTTACGGGAACTCTAGAGAACTCTACACAGTTAACTGGCCAGTGAAGTGATAAAAGCTAAACCTATCCTGAGGGCTGTTTAGAATCCCTTGATTAAAACAAGTTGGGAAATTAAACAAGCTGTGCTGCTGTGAGCAGGGTTTCTTGACAGCAGCCAGTGTCCCTTCTCAAGAGCTCTTCAGAATATCCAAATCAAAAATATTTCCAACTGACTACCAAGATAATTTTACAAGCTTATTATAGTTCACTTTAGGAATTAGCGTCTTTCTGCAGGTTCTCATGTCACTGGCAATCAGTGTTACTGCTGAGAGTTCTCAATTCTTCTACTTAAGCCTAGTGTGTCTCCTTAATCCCTTTAATTCTTGCATTTTGACCTAATTTTACCGCTCATTGTCATGCTTCTTTTGCTGCTATCTAGGCCTTATTCTATATCACAAGAATATAAAACCTGAGTTGTGGATTATTTTTAAGTAAAAAGCCTGTAAAGTACTTATAGGGCTACCTTATACCTTCCTTGTCTCTCATCTGACCGGGTCAAATGAAATCAATGGCACTGTTCAGCTCAGCAAAACAAGCGTGATTGAGCTCCAAGTGCTAAACTGGTAAACTTTGTTGCAACTATATCTGTTGTTTGAAAGTGTGATTACTCAGCAAGTGATCTCAGCCGGAAAATAGAAAAATACTATCAACAGGTATTGGTGTTTGAGACATTTCCTTTCTATTCAATGAGCCCAACAGTCCAGGTGCTCATTCTATATGGAAGACAAGACCATTGGCCCTGATTCAAGGAGAACTGGAATGGAATCAGTATCTGTCTGCTCTAAACCCTGATCTAAACAACCAGACTCAGGGTTATTCTGGGAGGCACTGCTCCTAACTGGCCTGTTAAGACATTTTATTCTGTGGAACATAGCAGGTATCGGCAGCAAAGGAGAAATACAGGGGGGAAAGAGAAGAGGAACAAACACAAAAAAATGAGACAGAATTTGTTGGCCCCATAGTAACAATGCTTAGTTGAAAGTGGAACATCCAAGTGCAGGCAATGTTGCAAAGAGTAATTCAGAAATCATATACTTGGGCAGCAAACAGAAAATTAACACAAAACAGGCCAGAATGTAAGTGAAGGCACATTAGTGGGAGTATGGGTTAAAAAGCCTCTCAAAGGAAGGAATTGCTTCTGAGACTTCCATGTTTGGACAAAGTGCCCTAAGTTCTGTATAAAAAACAATTAAAACCACAATTGACTCTCCTTTACTAATCCAAGGTAATATCTAAACCCACCCCTTCAATTACACTGCTTTGCTGTTTTAAAAAAATGATTAAAAATCCAGGATGGGGAGTAGAGGGAAAACTTTGTTTTTGGACAAAATCACCATTGAATCCAAATAATTAAACAAAAATTCTCTTTCCCAATCACAGAGCTACCTTTATTCCTCTCAAAAAAAAAATCTTATTTCAACCAAAGCTGACATTTCCTACGTATATATTTGGGGGATTAGGTGATACTCAAGTTAGAAATGGAAAATTTAATAATTTCCACGATTCAGTCTAAAATGCCAGGACAAGGAGACCAATATAACAACTAGTATAGAAGACAATGAAAGTCTTTCCACTGAGATTAGTAAGGCTTGTGGCCAGTCTTTCTATATGCCACATATAAGCATCTCTTACTCCTGTATAATTTCACAGATACTTAATTTTGCTGAGACCTTGCAGCCACATTCACAATAACGACCCTGTGAACTCATTTTTTATTTATAGTAAAGTTTTTTTTGATTATATTTTTTTAACATAAACTGTAGTGTCAAACTAACTATTTAAATCCCCTGGTAATACTTACAGTAAGAAGTGTGACATGTGGAAAATTGTTTGGGCACCACCCTAGAGTATATTAAAACAGCAGCAACAAACCTGGCAATGGACCAGAATCCAATACAGTACTTGGCAAATGCTGGCAAATAAACCACCAACATGTGATGCCCTCATTTTTAAGCCAAAGATAAACGTAGTTGATGTGTCTTGCCAAAACTGGCGTGCCAAAATGTTACAAGTGAGGTCAAGCAACAATGCTGCAAATAATTCCCAATCATATTTTACCAGTTTGCTACTTTAAGAACTATCAGATATTCAATCCAAAAGATCTGATCCAACATTATTATTACAGCTCACCCAGTAAAACACATCAGCATTTTGGCTTTGAAAAACAGCACTGACAACTGCTATAGTTTAATAATTAAAGTCAAAGGTGTAATATTATTCTCTCACAAATTAAGCATACCAGAATGGTGAAGTTCCTAAAAAAATACTGTTTGTTTAGCAAGACAAAGGATGACAGATGAAAAAATTGTATTTCACAAACTTAATGGAGAGTTTTCTCTAGGCAGTGGAAGTGTGATTCTTAAGCAGAATTTTTTGCATAAACATATTTGGGAAAAGTCTATGAAGTTTTCCCATAAACTGGGCTTAAAGGCTAACTTCAGGGAATTGTTTTTGAAAGATTCTTGCTTCAGTGGGGATTTAGCCAAATGTTAGTACAGCAAAATGCAGTGCTGTGTTAAGGCATTTAGGGATCTGTAATGAAAAGTATAAGTAAGATTTAGCTAATGATGTAAATCACCAGTTTTAGTGAGCCTTGGCTTTGCGATGCTTTGGCTTTAAGTCAGAAAAGCTGCCCAAAGAGCCTGAAATAAAACAATTCTTGTTTCCCTAGTGATCCTCACATTCCTAAAACAACTATGAGAATCTGTCATTACTTCCCCTTTGAAACCATTCTACCCTTGAGGCAAGGTGTTGCAAGATATCACAGCAGTCATAAAGAAGCACTTTGGAGGACTCCACTTAAGCACTGAGCGGAGAAAGAAGTTAGGTAAGGGACAAGCAGATTATGGTTCAGATCAAAGCTCAATAGGAAATGGGTTTTCCCCTCACACATCTGGGTTTTTTCTTCAGAATGCTGCAGACCTAAAAGGCCCACATCAGGGTTATCTCATTTTGTTACTCAAAACAGGAAAATGTAACGGGACTGACTGTAATGCAAAATATTATTAGTGTGGCACTAGCCTCTTGCAACAAAAAAATACTAAGCCTCAACACAGGAATTTCTTCCATGGGTGCTGCAATCCTGGTTGACAGTTTCCCAAGCTTCAGAAGATAGACAGGGGAGGAGGGAGAACAAACATGGCAAACTACTGTGATGAGAGCACTAGTCAAGTAACAAGCAGGCCAAGAACAAGGTCTTCTTTTAAAAATATCTGGGAGCAGACCATTGTTTAAAAGAGATGAACATCCCTCCACTAACTTTACCCAACCTGATCTTGAACATTTTGGAGTCATCTACAAAACCTAAAGAGAATAAAGAATTTTTCTTATGAGAATCAAAAAAGAATACAATAGCTGCTCTCTAACAGGCATTCTGCATGCTGCTGCAGTAGTACTGCTACCCCAGACACCCATTGCTGGGCAGGGGAATGTATTTCCCTTTGATACTGCCTCTGGAGGCATGGAGGTTGTGCTGGGGTTTGAGTTTAGTGGCAGTTTTGGGGTATGTTTGTTTTACTTTACACAATCAGCAGAATCTGGAGAAAAAACTGCCTTAAACCAGTTCAACCAGTTTCAGATTATTTAAAACAGCACATTTCATGAGAAAATATCTTCTATTCTACAGAATGGATAGGCAGGCATTACATCCATATTCTTAGTCAATTATTATGACTTACTGCAGAGACATTAAGGACTCTCAGACAAGCAAAGAATAAAGATAAACAACAGACTTCAGTTTTTTTGTTTTTTTTTTTCATTTTCCGTGCCCAGTTCACATAAGGAGCAAAAATGCCTCAGACATGCATGCATCATAAGGGATGCAGAGTAAAATTGTAGTGTGCAGTTTTCTGCAACAGGCAGAAAACAAGAGCTCAACACACTGGAGCTAATTTCTGTGTCAACTTTCATTCCATGCAGATTAGTGCCATTTTGCACAGCTGAAGCACCAACTCTATGCTGTGCCATACATACATAATTTTCCTCAACCTTGCAGTAATATGAACTTTTTGCAGAAACTGCAGCTTCTCATTAAAATTATCAGATATAAGTTAGCCTGCGAGTGTGTTTTTCACTTATTAAAAGGCTCAAGCATTTTCAGCTGGATCTTTTTTTTTCAGTCTAGTGAGTCTTTCAATAGTGTTCAAACTTACATACCAGAAATACATGCAGGAGTTCAACTATCAGTCTAGATTTGCATTTTACCTCCCCATGAGAAAAAACATCCTGCTTTCCCTGCCTTCTGGTAGCATTCATTCCTTTATTAATCATTGAATTAAGAACTTAATAATGTAAACATCAGGATTCACCACTGTCACATGCTTGCACTTGCTAAGAAGAGTTTTTTCTCCAACTTCTTAATGGAATGTAGAAGCCACTCTAGAGGAATGTGATTCAACTGAGACTATTTTGCAAGCTTTATGAAAAAAAAAAATTCCACACTTTCTTCAAGGTTTTGTGAAAATGGACTCATAATGCTTTTTCAGTTTCAAAAGACCTCTACATGATTATTTTAAGATTAGAATTCAAAACAAAATGGAAAGTAAATTCTTAATATGAACCACGGTAGTTTCTTTCAAAATGTCACACAGCTAACTCAGCAGCATCTGATACACTACAGAGTCTTCTTATTCTAAGTACAACAGAAATGCATAGGCTCACCCACTTCGTAGCAGATCATCTTGAGGCTAAATTCCTATATAGGAAGAATAAAACCACTTTCTACATTTAAAAAATATTAGTGTTGATAAATAGGTGAATTGTGTTTAATTTATTTTACTTTTTAATTACTCTTATTAAAAATGCCATTTAAAGCCAGAAAATCTCTACAGCCATACATTTGCAGGTAATTGATGCTGACAATAACTCTTTCAGGGCTTTAAACCTGAACCAGTTCTTCCTGATGTAACCTCTAATTTTGGTTTGAATACAGCAGGCCTATGCTCTTGCTTGTTAATTATAGTCCTAAAGGCTTTATTTCCTTTTAAATGGCCTTCCTTTCTCTTCATATTGAGCTAATTTCTGTTCTCTTTAGTTATAATCGTGAAGTTTATTATGAGATAGCCATAATCCCCAAGCTACTCTTCGTTTCTCTATACTCCAGTTTTCTCCCCTGGCCACAAAGCGAACAACCTCGTTCCAATACCATATTTCATGCTTTCAGATCCCAGGTCATGATTTGGTATGCAGCATGGCACTCACCTGACTCCCACTGCGAGAAACTGAGCAGGCAAGGGGCCAAGAGCTGGCAGAGGGCTGACTTGGCTCTCTTCCCCTCACCTACCCACCTAGTTTGCTGTTGCCCTAACTTGCTTACCATAAATACTACTACATGTGAGAAGATAAACAAAATTCCAAATCCACAACAAAGTTCACACCAGAGCAGTTTGATGACTCCTGGTACTTGGTCTCCAGGCAATTGCACGAAATAAGAGCCTCAGGCCCCAATCAGACTATCGTCATTTAAGAGGCTGACAAAAGAGCTGCTGCATTTGTTCTCATAAGACATGGTATAATGAGTATGGCAGATCAGCCACCAAAAGACAGACCTAGAGGAAATCATGCTCTTCTCCTGTTTGCAGTTCAGAGACTATGAACAAATATCACAGGACATGTAGAAAAGTATTTTACAGGCAACAGTACGGGTCTGGGACAAAAATAACTTCCTAATTCACATCACGTGAAAAGAGCAGGAACTGATGTTGCATGTTCCTGTTGCTGAGGCATGAAAGCCTAGAAGATATAAAATGCTTGGGTTGCAAGATGTGACTTATTTTAGGGTTTTTAAGTTATTTGACATAACATTAGCTGAATTATACGAACGCATATTCATTCACTGAATCATGTTTCGAAATGCTTCTTGATTTGAACCAGATCACTTATGGACTATCACACAATTTAGTTTAAGTGAAGCCTCACTTATTTAATTTACAGCATTAGGCACTGTAGGGTAGCACAAACCTGTTACTAGTGCAAAAATCCTGATGCAGGAGATGGAAGTCTGAAGTGTGCCTTTCTACAAAGGATGTTGATCACCTGTGCTCCATCCTTCACTCAGCTCTTGTGTGGAGTCTCTTAATATGATTTGGCTTAAAATCAAAAAAAACTAACAATAGCCTTGGTACCACTGAAAGTCTGCCAAAATACATCTGAGTTGCAAAACACTGGCTTTGAAGTCTTTCTGAGGATGGTGGAAATAGAAGTAGATTAAATTGCTGGATTTTTCATCCGTTTCAGATTCTAAAGACATTGCTAATAAATTTGAGATCTTTCAGACAGATAACTACTAATGTTTTTATCACAACTTCATCAATTTTAAATGCATCTTTACCACCTTCAAAATCAGAAACACTCAGAAATGCAACACAGCTCATTTTCCTGTCAACAAATAGCCTCAGGAAAGCAAAGACCATCTTACCACCTAGCTAAGTAGTCTCTAAGACAATAATGTCACAACTTCCAAAGGCTCTAAAAAACCAAAAAGCACCTTGTTATCATAATGATTCTTTGTATTATGAAAATTGCATGCTGTTACAATTGACAAGCTGTTACATCTCTGCCAAATAGAAGCAGATGTGGCAGGTAAGCTTTCCAATGAAAGAAAAATTCTTGGTAGAGTTGGAATATATTAAATGCAATTTGCTTTAACTACATATTTGCCACTATGAAGTGTTAAATAGCATGGAGAAAAGTCCCACAAATGCTGGGCTCTGAAGGGGCAACTCAGTTTTAAGAACTGACGTTAAACAGCTCACTGAGAGGAAACTTTCATCAGCTTTAATTACTTCCATCACACAAAACCTTGAAACGATCTCAAGACTGAATATTTGTTCACCTACTAAAAGAATAACTCGATAATCATAAAAATGTCACCTTATGGTGACACCTGTCATAAAAAAGTATTACTATGAAAAGACAGCATCCCATATTCCATTTTAGATACCTTTAAGCTTCTCTAACCTATAGCTCAGTGAAAAAAAAACATTTATGGAAAGTAAGTCAAGTGTTGCAAACTCTTATCTCACTACCTGGTTTCTAATGTCACAAAGATTTGCAAAGACATTTCCAAAAGTCTCAAAAGGTAAGGTTTCCTCTGTGCTTGTCCAGCACAATAAACAGTAAAACATGCTTTAATATCCCACTCCAGCAATGGTAGGTGATGACAAAACTGTCCAGTCTGTGACAGACAGGACAAATCCCTGTACACTGATCTTAATACTCTTAATTGGTTATGCTTCTTGTAACACAAGCTGAGTACGTGAGCTGACAATCAGCTAACTTGAAGCATTCTTTCTAGGAAGTATATTATTAAATCAACTAATAAAATTCATTGCCAATTACTCATAGAACTATGTATCACACATTTAAAAAGGCATTAAAGTAACATAATCTAGCCACCTGTTACCACACAGAGGAATATCTACATTTAGGAATATCCATATCAAGTCAGACTTTGGATGGAAAAAAAAAGCCTGTTGAAGCATTTTGTTTACCCATTAAACTGTTCTTTCTTTGTGCATTTAAAATGAACAAAAAACCCCTACATATTTTTTCCTCAAATGAGCACATGCCAGTATTGTCAATTTGTTTTTATAATTTTCTTTTGCATCCACCACAATCCCAGAAAATAATATTAGCTAGGAGAATTCACACCAGTCACCTGACAAAGATCTTCGAGAAGACATTGAGGATTCTGTTAAGTAGGTAGAATCAAAACTTAAACACTACATAACAGGTACATCAGAGATACTGTTTTGATATGAACAGTCTTAGAACTGGAACCTTTAAAAAGGTAGACATCAATAACCATAAATGAAAATTTTCTCAGGATAAAGACTTAAGAGAATTTATATGTAAAGAGCCTGGACAGGGAATACAAAGGTAAAACCACAGAAAGTCCAGGTATCTGGACAGAATTACAGAAATTACAGAATTTCATTTTCTTGCTAGATTAGGTTGAGGTTTTTTCATTAGGTGCAATTACCATTTCATCGACACCTCTCTTCATAATCATCAGAAATAGCTCACAATATAGGAAAGCCATTAAAAAAATCACATTCCAGGAGATAACACAGGCTTCCATCAATTAAACTCAGTGTTCTTCAACTCCCAAACCATACTTAAATTCTTTGTCTTTAAATAACAGGAAAAACTGAGATTTTAGGAGTACTCACCACCGTCTTCAACCAAGAAATGAAAAATGTCACTGGTGGCATTGTCACCCCCTCGTAAAACATAGCATATCTTCATATCATCAATATCAGCTGGAAAGAATCAGGAAAAATAGATTTTATTTTAAATGATGAAGGTAGGAAACTGTTTTTATAGAAAAACTTGACATGTATTAAATAGTTTAGCTTCAACAAGAGAGAGGTCAAGGTTCTACAGCAGAACTGAGGAATTCCAGTATTAACAGTGATGAAGTTTTACAGATATCATTCATTCTCCCTCCCTTTACTTCCCCCTCCCCAGAGCTCTTTTAAGCTGTATTTACAAAAAGAACTGAAATGAAATTTAAAAACATGGGCTTGACAGTCAGAACTATTTCATATTTTTAGTGGTCCATTTTCTTAAGCAGAGGTGTATCTCCACAAGGATATTGATATTGATTCTGTCATTCTTCAACCTGCAAAGTACTGTAGAGGACAGTTACAGTGATTGACTGTTTTAAGAACCCAAATAGATGCAATTAAAGTAAACAGACAAGACTTCAGCAAGAAAAAAACCCTGATGTAAAATTTTAAACCATCAGTTGCCATAAAGTACGTAAAAGATAAAAAAATATTTGTTAATATTGTTTTTTTCTGGTTTCCTTGAGTAGTGATGAGAAACATGTAATACATAAAAACCAATTTTTGTCACTTACTTTGAAGGACTGCTGTTGGTAAAAACCCAGGTCTGATAGCTTTTTCAAAAAAAGTGTTAGAAATTAATAACATTAAAGTGGAGCTCAAGTATCACCCAAGTTCTCCTCTGATGTTAGAGTGGATGCATGAGTAAAAAGAAGTCAAAAGCACTTTTGTTAGAGCTTCACAAAATCTTCAGTTCCAAAAGTAACCAGACATCTTTGAGCGCAAACAAGATAAGAGGATTATTAGCAAATATATGTAACTGCAGAATCACTTCCATAAATGTTTGAAAGTTGAAGATCAAAAATTCATGGGGCTGTAAAGAGGATGCAAACAAATACTTGTTCATGCCAGTGGAGCAAACAAATCTTTCATCCTGCAAACACACAAGTACTCAGCTCTTCTCATGTGGGTAGCCTTATCAAAATCCATGGTTCCAACATACACAGAGATAAGCACTTGAACCAGTGTTTGCAGGACCAGGACCACCTCACAAGAAAAAAGGCCACTTGTCATCCAAAGACCTTAATTTTGTCAAAATAACTGCAAAGAATGAGCTCTTCTCTGTTCCTTAAGAACATGTTCAGAGTCACTTAAGCAAGTCTATGCTTTTCTTACACATTAGGTTGTGGTAGTTATATCAAAACTTGCCTAGCTGTAAGCACAATTCATAACCATGTATCTACAGTGTCTGCTAAAATTAATTTTATATTGGAATTCTCCAACATAATTTTGAAATACATCCAATATAATTTTCTATTTTAAAAAATATAATTATCTGCACTAGCATAAGGCAGAAAGCTGTGTTCTAAACAATTGCTCTGCCCTCTCTTTCAGTTACAGGCAATCTGAAAAACCAGACCGCTCACACTGCTTGCACACAATAAAGCTTGTTACCCTACTCAAAGTGGTCCGGCAGCCTGTTCATACGACCACAGGCACAAATCCAAGAAATGGGAGTTTGAGGATGGACTTCACTAACTAGAAAGCAGCTTTCAAAATTTTTTTGCATGCCACCCTGACGAGTCTCATTTGACTTCAAAGTTGTCCCAGTTTTGAGTAGGGATAGGACCAAATGACCTCAAGGGGTTCTTTCCAACATAAACTGGAAGACTCTAACCAAGTTTTACAAGCCCCAGAAGAATCCACACATGTTGATGAAACTGGAAATATTCAGCATTTTGAAAGAGGTGGCACATGGCAGGATAAGAGACCTAAAAAGAGAAGATCAAACCATAAAAGAAAGTGTGTAACAGCAGGTCCAATAGTCAATACAGAGGCTTCCCAAAGTCCATTGCAAAATCTGCCCTTACATGGAGTCATAATGAGTATGACAAAAAAGGGTCTTGTTTATTTCTGCCCTGAACATTAGAAAATTATTTGTCTCAGTATAGCATAAGCATGACCTTCTCAAAGGCCAACATTATTGAAGAAATGTGTTTCTTAAAAACACTCTTCAACACAAATTAAGAGTGCTTGTGCTAGTACTATCAGGGAACTTGTGAAGTTACACCACTTTCTGGGGATCCTCACTAGCTTTAAAACCAATCTTTCCTAAGGGTTGCATGCTTCTTACCCAGATTGGGCAACCCCAGGATATTAAGATAGCCTTCATGTCTCATGGTTGGACTGCCAATTCAAAGCTAAGTAACAATTTCATTTTGATCATCAGACAAATGTACGCCTGGCCACATGGCACAAGAGAGAATGGAATAAGTACCTCTCCCAAGTGCTCCCCATCCTCAAAAAAAATGAGGTATCACTGTGCTATGCAGTGGTCTGCTTTCAAGGAACACCTGTTCAATAATTCCACACTCTTCAATTTAAGAGGAAACCCACTAAAATAAGTGATTATCTGTTTGCTCACTCCCTTTCTCTTTTGTTTCTCACTTATTCTGACAACACTCTCAGTATTACTCACAGTTCACTACTGAAGCCTTACATTTAAGGAGCCGTGGTGGTTCCCAAGCTTGGACACACTTTGGTCTCTTCTCATCCTCTTTTTTGCACTAGCACTGCAAAACTTAAGACACTCCAGCCATTGGAAAGTTCATCAGGCCTGTTTGAAAGATTTGGTATTCCTGACAAGAACATTGCTACAGCCAAGACAGTAACATGGGTATGTACCAGTGTGGGCTTTGTGAAATAAACACAGCCAACTGCAAGTGTTCACCTCAAGCCTTTCCACCTACACAGCCCAGCCTGGCTGGTCCCCTTTAACTTTGAGTGTCCATACTGCTGGTGCTGTCTGCTCATCCCACAGCTGCAGAAGGCTGCAAAAAAACCCTGATTTCATTGTTAATTAACTAGCCATTAAGTCATTTCAAAGTAACATGGAAAATTCTCCAGATAGCTAATGCTCCCATTTCAATTAAAGTTACCTTCACAGCCTTGGGTTGAGGCTTTATTTCAGAATACATGACACATGTGGTTTTTGCCCTATTTATACTACCGAATATTTTAGTTCCACGTAAAAAGTAAGTACCACTGACATAATTTTAAAATGTTTACATTACCTTTTAATTTACCACAAACACGTTGTGGTAAAGATTTGTGTAATTAAGGCAACAAATATTTCCCACTGGTGGAAAAGATTTTGCTTTTACAGTTAGGTGTGCTCAGACTGTACAGCAACTGATACCCTAGCTATGGTATGACCATTAGTTAATAATAGCTTGGCCACTCCCGTAGCATTTTCTAAATAAAACTGGTTAAAGAAAGTACTGTCTCTTAAGATGTACAGCCCAATTCTGTTATCCAAACTTTTATCACTATGACTGATAGGAAGTGCAAATCACATCACTTATTTGGACTAAGCTCTCCAAAGAAAAAAGCTCCTTTATTCGGTGTTTATCCAGCAGACCACATTTCCTGTTTAAAGCTGCCATGGATGTAATAAAAAATAAACAGATGTAAAAAATTATGAAGCCATTATAAATAAGATCATAGTTGGAAAGTTTCTCCCATCTATTATTATACAGTTTAGCATGAAAAATAATGTTTCCAGTGATCTAAAGAAAGCATATGAAGTATTGCAGTACCTTGGGTGAACTGGCTGATGCTATGGTTGCCTTTCCCCAGGTGAATCAGGAAGCCATGGCGTGGACCCTCTGTGATTCTGATCTTAAGAGTAACATGTAAACTGTCCCTGTCTTCCACTTTGAGCACTTTGTTGGTAATCAGAAACCCGATGTGACCTGTGGCCAGAACACGGAGAGTCTGAGCACCCTTATTTATTACCACTTGAGGTACACTGTTGTCCACAGCCATTATTCGAATCTTCATAGTCTGAGGTTTCCTCGTTTCAAACACGGTGTTGGGGAAGACATAGAAATCAGTATGAGTGCCATCTGTAACAGTGAAAGAGAAACTATCCTCAACTGATTCTGTGCCATCATGTTTGTAGCTGATTAGATTTTCATTCAGATCTTGTTTAGTGAATGTGGTGACTGGTTTGGTGTTATTGAACATGATCTGGCCATGAACTGGTATTTGAGTGATGATAAATTTTAGCAGTACATCAGGTGTATCTCTGTCTTCTGCAGTCAGTTCAAATGGGGTTATCAGTTTGTATTCATTTTCACTCACCACCAGGTTATGGATTGTGACAACAGGTTTCTTATTGTCCACATCACTGATAGAAATTCTGAAAGTACGAAACACAGGGTTATAGCCATCAGTCACCTCAAACTCAAAGCTGTCCATTTTCACCTCGTCTTCTGAAGTATGAATGTAATAGACTTTATTGCCTGCTAACAGGAGTTGAGTGAAAGTGGAGATGGGTACCCCAGGCTGATCTGTGCATTCAAGATGACCACGAACGGGTGGTCTGGTAATAGTGAAAACTAAGTTCTCATCTGGACTATTCAGGTCACTGGTACTAAGCAAATCAGTAGTAAGGGTTACCTTCCCTCCTTCCTTCAGAGAAACTCCTTTGCTGATGACATCTGGGAAAACAATATCAATGCTGCCTATTGTCACATAAAAGTAGCGGTCAATTAGAGGATTTATTCCATCTGTCACATCAAACTTGATAAGATCACGAACTCCTTGTTGGCCAAAATGCACGTATCGAATCAAATTTCTATCCACTTCATCTTGGGTGAAGTTCATTCCCAGGGTGATATTTTCAACTACACCTGAAGGCTTTATTCTCTGCAAGAGGCCTTGCCCTGGCCCGTAATTAATAATGTATGTCAAGGTTTTGTCTTCAGAGTCGAGATCAGTAGCCTTCAATATCCTGTTATTAATAGTTCTAGTTTCCCCTATTTCAATCTCCAAACCATCATTGATGGCCATTCTGGGCGTCTCATCATCCACAGGAACAACCATGATGGGTACCATTTTCCTAACGGTGTGTTTACCATCTGTGAGTTGCACCTCAAAACTGTCCGCCCTTGTCTCAGAGTCATCGTGTTCGTAGAGAATGTTGGAGCTCTCTGTTATCTGATCCAAGGTGAAGCTCTCCACTAGGACAGTTCCATTGACCAGCTGGTTCACAATGTGGCCGTGCCTGGGAAGCCTGGTGATTGTGAACGCTAACTCATCAGCAGGGACATCCGCATCAACTGCATTGAGGATAGGGGTATCAATAACCAGGCTCATGCCTTCCATCACAACAAACTCTCGCATGAAGATTTCAGGCTCTTCGTCATTGATCGGCACAACAACAATGGGGAAGAAGCGCCTCTGGGAGAAGTTAATGCCATCAGAACAGCGCAAAGCAAATCTGTCTTCAACAGGCTCTACACCCTTATGTATACTTTGGACATAAAAAATATGCCCTTGACGGAGGTCCTTCAAGGTAAAAGCACTTATAGCTACACCTGCCCTGGATTTTTCAGATCCTGGGGCAGGAGAGATGTTCTCTACATACCCAGATGTGGGCTGAGCAACAATTGTGCATAGTATATCATCACTAGGAGTATCCACATCTTCAGCCCTGAGGTGAGCAAGAGTAATGACCCGTTTGTCACCTTCTGTCACCATGAACTGCTCCCCCACAAAAATCTCTGGAGCTTGACTGTCAACAGGAAGAATGGTCACCAAAACTGAAACTCCTTGAATAACATTGCCCCTGACACGCCACTTCTCAGAGAGGTCAGACAAGGTAAGGTTGAAGGCATCCTCCTTGGGCAGAAGGCCTATTTCGCCACCAGTGTGAGCATATACCACAGCACCATCCAGCAGATCTCTCTGGGAAAATCTCTCTGCAGGCACCCCTTGAACCAGGATGCTCCCATGCTGAGGAGGATCCTCTACAATGAAGGTCAACACTAAGTCATCTGTATCTTCATCTGTGCCCTGAATGACATTAGCAGTGATTTCAGCAGCACCATTCTCCAGCACATCTAGGTAGGAACCAAGAGTGCCTGGGGGCAATCGTAGTGTAGGAACCTCATCATCAACTGGGTGCACACTCATTTTCAGTGTGATGGGCACAAAATGAACCCCATCACTCACATCAAGCCTGCAGGTATCACTGCTGGTCTCAGCTCCACTGTGCACATACACCACCCTCCCTTGCCTGATATCCTCCAGGCCAAAGATACCTCCTGGAACCAGACTGTACCCAGAAAGCTGCAACTGGCCATACCGAGGAGCCTGGGTCAGGATAAACCTGAGATGGGCAAGTTCAGTGTCCGTGTCACTGGCATCCAGCTCAGCTGGACTAAGGACATGGCTGCCTCCCTCAGGCAAAGTGAAGCCAGTATTAGTGATTTCGGGAGGCTGGTTATCCACAGGCTGCAGGTAGATGGTGAAGGTCCCTTTGGCTGCATTGCCAGCCGCATCTTGCACTTGATACTGAAACTGAATCAAATGAGGGGCCACCCCCAGCTCTTCCTGTGGGGGGCGGTATGAGATCTTGTGATGGTTGATCTGGGCTTGGGTGAAGTGCATAACTTCCACAGAGTGATCCTCAGTCAGCACGAGGGATCCAAGGCGCGCTCCATATGCCTCGGGAGGGTGGTTGGAGTCAGTGTCAGTGGGGGGCTGGATTACTGTGTAGCGAAGTTCACGGTCTCCTGAGTCCTGATCTGTGTAACACAAGTGCTTCCTCCGCAGCGGGGTCACCTGCTGCTCTGCAACTATTAAGTGCAGGCTGCTGCTACTGTGGAGCTCCGGGGCTAATCTGTCTACAGGATGTACCCTGATCACAAAAGTCTGTGGTCCAGAGCGGTTGGGTGGGTCATTGTCATCCTGGACTCTAAAGATGAACTGGTCCAACACAACCCCAGGGCCAGGGCTATGAGCCCCAAAGTGGTGGTAAAAGAGACGCCCTTCCACAATGTCCTGTTGCAGCCACTCTCTCACTGGCTTTTCATAGATGAGGGAGCTCCCTGCTACACCTGGCACCCTCCTCCAAGAAAAGCCCTCCTCTTCTTCCTCCTCTTCCCAGCCAGGAGGTGGTTGTGCTTGACGGAGCAGGAGCTGCCCAGCTGCGGGGCCAGACTCCACTGTGAAGAGTAGGATGGCATCCTGCGAGTCAATGTCAGTGGCACTAAGAGCACGGGTGGTGATGGGCACTGTTTCACCCTCAGCCATGGCAAGCCCTGTGTTAGCATTAAGTAGGGGTGGCTGGTCATCAGTGGGCACCAGTGTAATGGGGAAAAGGAACTCAACACGGTGTCGAGAGCCACCATCTTCCAACCGCAGCACCAGGTTGTCGCTGAGTGGAGACTCGCTGCCATCGTGCTGGTAAATGACCCGGCCTGCTGCCAGCTCAGCCACTGTGAAGTGTTTACGAGGGGCACCAGATCCTGGGGTGTCCTCCAGGAGAGTGAGGTGGCCATGCTTCAGCCCTGCCACTACACTCACCCACACCTGCTCAAGGTCATCCTCATCACTGATCACCAGGTTGGGGCTGGGACCTGGGCCCGAGAGAGGCCTTGACTGCCCCTCATAGAGCACAAGACCAGTGTTGCGGGTCACTACAGGTGCCAGGGTGTTCATGGGCTTCACCACAATCACAAAGGCGAAGGGCTCTGAGGCAGCACCCTCTGGGTCCAACACCTCCAGTTCAAGCTCAAAGAGCCGCTCCCGATCAGAATCCTCCATGGGTGGCTGATAGGCAATGCGCAGCTCCCGCACATCCCGCTGGCTGAAAGAGGTGACAGGCAAACTCCGGTCATCTGTGCTGACCATGTGGCCTTGGCCAGGGCCAAAGGGAGACGTGATGTTGAAGAGCAGCAAATCGGGTGGTGACTCTGCATCCTCAGCCGACAGCATGTCAGGCGTGAGGGCGGTGAGCACAAACTGGTCCACCTCCATCATCAGCATGGCCAAGAAGCTGGGTTTGGGGGCCACGTTCTCAGTCCCGGCGCGGATCCGCACCAGCACTTGGAAGTACTCGCGCTTCAGCAGTGCCCCGCCGCCCACCGCCTCCCGCAGCTCGGCCACCAGCGGCACCAGGTCACGGTTCGGGGAGCCGCCGGCGGCCGTGTGCCGGTAGCGCAGCCCCAGGCGCAGGAACTCCTCGCAGTCCCACATCGAGGAAGGCATCGGGCCGCCCCCCGCCGNTCGAAGGCGAACTCCAGGCTGCGAGCGTCCAGCGGGTTGCTGGTGCCCCGCAGGCGCTCCACGGTGAGGGGCAGGTTGCGGGTGACGATCTCCAGCTGGGTGAAGAGCACCTCCACCTCCAGCACCAGGGGCAGCACCAGGGCGCGGTTCGGCGAGTCGTAGCGCAGCTGCAGGCGGACGCGGTCCCGGGCAGGGCTGCGGCCGCCCAGGTGCGAGTACTGCACCTCGCGGGCTCCGAAGTCGCAGGGGAAGCGCCGGGGGCTCAGGCGGCCCGGGCGCTGCCACAGCGGGTCCTCGTCCAGCACGGTGAGGTGGCACCGGTCACCCGGCTGCACCTGCAGCACCAGGTCTCGCGCGGGATCCAGCCAGGCGGAGCGGCCCAGGGGCACCCGCAGCCCGCGGTTGGCCAACACCACAGGGGCCGCCTCCGGCGACCACGGCGAGGAGACCGCGGCGCTGCTGCCTGGCGGCGGCTCTGCCGCCCCGACCCAGGCGCAGCCGGCCAGCAGCAGCAAGCCGGCCAGCAGCCGCCGAGGTCTGGTGGGGAAAGGCTGCATCGTCCTTGCCGGCGGAGCAGAGCGTGGGAGGCTCCGGCAGCGGCCGAATCGCGACCCGACTTGTGCCGGGCGCCGCTCACCCCGCGCATACGCTGCGCTCTGAGCGCGCCGCGCTCCGCTCCGGAGGGGAGCCCCGCGGCCAGGCAAGCCCCGCCCCGCGCCTCCGAGCGGCCAATGGGCTCCCGCGGGGGGAGAAGCCGCCACGCACGATTGGACAGAGCTGCATGCCAATCATGCGGTGTTACGGTGAGGGGCGGAGCCCCCCTCCTTCCCTCCGTCCGTCCCTCCTTCCCGCGGCCGCCCAACAGGTTGCGGTGGAGAAGTCGTCGGGAGAACGGTGGGATGAGCCTTGGTGGTGCGGGAGCGCGGGGGTGGTGGGCACGGATCGCTCTGCTGGCGCCAGCCGCTGCGGGAAGGGAGCCCTCGTATCGGGGGGAGGGCGGCGCTGCTTTCCCGCAGGGCAGGAGCGCACCTCTACCAGCCCCGGGAGCAACGGCAGTGCACCTCCGCCCCCTGCACGGAGCTTCTCCGCTCCTGCCTGGCTCCCGGGAGCAGCACTAAAGCTGGGCTGTTCCCGGCTCGCCGCCGGGCTGTGCTCGGGGTTTCCGTCCCCCTCGGGGTGCGGGGCGGCAGGAGCGGAGCTGCCCGAGAGCCGAGTCGGGATGACGGGGAACGGGGGAGCGACAAAAGTGCCCAAGGGAGAACGGGATGGGTCACACGAGGGGAAGCGGCCCGGTGCTGCGGCGGAGCTGCCTGCCGGCACCGCGGTTCTCTGCGCCATGAAGAATATTGTATAAATATCTCTGGCGCAAAACATATCGGTTGGTACCAGGTAGTGTCCGGTGTCTCTCCTCGGAGGCGGCGAGTCACAGCAGCGGATGAATGAAAGCCTCGCGGTGTTTCTGCCACCTTGTGCCTGCAGTTAAAGACACATTAATGAGAGCCCGAACTTGGGGTTCCTTGCCTTTTAAAGTTCCTGATAGCAGGCTCTTGAGTTTTGAGTCAGCCTGTCTCACAGTTGCTAACATTCTTTCTTGTTTATGAAATGTGATCCACACTCTGGTTTAAGAAAGGTTTCTGACAAAGTGAAAAATACGACAAAGCGACAGATTCAAAGACAGCGTAAGGCTGTTTCAACAATTGTGTAATTTTTTTATTCCTTCTTTTAAAATGATCTTTTACCCTATCCTTCCGTGGTGGAGCAGCATTATGGCACGTGATCTTGGAGTCAGCTTTCTGTATGGCAAAACTCGAATTTGGAACTTGAGTTTTGCAAGTGTGGGCACAGTCGGCTATGTTCACATTTAAGTATTCTTTCTAATAAATAATTCAGCTTGGTTTGGGGTGGGGGGACATCAGTAGACATCTACATCCAGTTCTACAACACTGGATTATTGTAATTTGTAAGATATTTTTATATTCTGTTACTGACATACCTGTGGTATACTGTTGAAAGCAGTATTAATTTAATTTATTTAATTAAATAAGCCTATGCAATAGACTTAGGGACTTGGATGCTGCTGCAGGGGGTAGTAATTCTAGTGGTTAGATATCTAGCAAGTTAAGCAACACTAATACCGTTTGTCTACCCCTTATGAGATATTCACCCTGGATTTCAGCAGTGATTGTCTTATTTGTAAGTTTCAAAGGAAGATACTTCAGTTGAATCCCAGGCATCAATGACCAAGGCATTCCAACTATTAAACTTTTTGAGATATTTCACTGCTTTGGAAAAAAAAGAAATTAAAAAATAGTAAAAGGGATAGAGTTGCTCTATGTCTCATACAGAAATTTCTAATTTTTAGTGGATACAGGGTCTGGTTCTTTGACCTCTGTTATCTCCATCACCAAGTAGTAAATCTCCATGAACAAACAGAAGAAGTCCTCTTTATTTTTAAGAGTTGCTGTCTTGTCAAACAAGTCAGTGAGCTCTTGTGCCACGGTCCAAGTACAAAGTGCATGACTTGCTTTATTTCTTCTTTTTTCACAGGACAACATAAACAAAAATGCTTCAGCTTATAGAATTGATGAGAATTTTGAAAGTATTTTCCTTGGCTTGTGCCAACACTTGTGTTTAAATTGTACTTGAAGAAAATTCATCTTGGCTAAGTTCTGATCTAATGACATAGATGTAAAACCAAATGATTTTCCTACCAATTGTCCCTGAAGCTAGTGTGACAAATCAGGACTAGGTCCATTGATCTTTTAAAATAAATTTTTTAGTGAATAAAGGAACTAGTATTTTACAAGGAAAAAAAAATATACATACTTTTGCATGAAAGCTTGTGGTTTTGCTATACTACTAAACTTTATTTCCAAGTCTAAATAGAAACAGAAAGATTTAGGACACAGAAGACCTCCTCATTTGACAGAACATTAATAAATAAATGTGCTCTGGAAATCCAGTGATGAATATTTCCTCTGCAATAAATTACCTGTGAGGTTCAGCAGGGTAAATCTATATTTTAAGACATTTGTTTACTTAAAAAAGAGTATAAATATATTCTTATTTTAAATGTAACTCTTCCTGGGGGCATCTGGTTTCTGCTTTTGATGATGAATCACAGATGTATTTTCCTTATTGAAACCTACACAACTCACAGTCCTGTGTAAAACAAACAGAAGTTTACTGCTCTCCAAGTCTTCATTCAAATGTATAGTTATCAAAGACTGCCCTCTGTTGGTATGGCATAATCTTAACTTCTAAACAGTAGCAATGCCTGATTTTGCTATTACATTTTGTAACTGTTTCGTACTAGATGATGTAAATAATTCCAGATATGCTCTTCAAATAAGTTAGTAAAAATGAAATTATTTTGGTTGTTAAAAGCTGGTAAAGGAGGCTAAATATGACATACAAACGTCAAGGGTTTTTAACCTTTTCCAACAGTATTTCATAGCTTACAAGGGCAAAAAGATTTGCCATCTCTTGCCAGTGTGTATTTACTATCTTGCCAAGGAAATTAGGAGAGCAGGGGAAGAGGATGGAAATGGCAAGTGGGATTCATGGGAGTATTTGGATACTTAACTGGTTGTGTAAGTAATTTTGCTATTAGAATTCAACTCTGAAGGCCATGTAGAAGCAAGGTGTACAGTATCTGCTGTGCCTCAGAGTGAATGTCCATCATTCATAGTATGTCAAGTAATTTGGTGTTCAAACACCAAAGAACAATCCTATATAAATAGTCTGCTGAAACAAACTAGGAATTTGAAAATTTTATGTCAGCCAGCTGAGAGTGTTTCAGTTGCCTGTGTGTTGCTGTACTTAACCAACAACCTTTCTGTTGCTTCCATACTGTTTTTGTTCATTATTTCAGTAACTAATTATTACACAAGTGGCAATTTATAAGTTATCATAGGTTTATTAACATAGGCATAGGTTTTTGCCTGGGTATATGCAAGAGTATTGCTAAGGTGTAACTTTCAGTCATCCTTTTCCTGCCAGGCATCTCTAGCGGCAGATAGCTGCCTTGAGAGTTGTCCCTGAAATGTCTTCTTTACCATCACACTCTGTAAATGGGTCATTGTCTTGAACCTGTCCTCCATTTCTTCCATGACTTCTGTTTCAGTCCAAATATCTGTTGCCATGCAGGCAGAGATGTTTGTGAGAAGTCCAACACCATTAAATCTGGCATCCATAGTTTATTTCCCATTGCCTTGTAGTGTGAAGAAATGTAACGGGTTTCTGTCAGAATAAAGTTGTGTTCCTTGAGTAGTGAAACTTACACAGTCTGTTCTCAAAATTGTTTTGGTTTGATGCTGGGATGAATATAGTGCTGCTTTGTACATTTCATGTACCTACAGTAAATGTGACCACATGAGCTAAGCAACATTCACTCCAAAACCCAATCCAAAATCACCCTCCATCTTTCTAAAGTTCTGAGATTTTTGTCATACTAGCTTATGAGGCTTATTCTGCTGCTGTCCCAGTAGTTGTTTTCACCTCTCTGGCACTGGTGCTCTGCCCACCCTCCATGTTCCTATTTTTACTTCAACCTTGCCTCTCTGAAAACCTCCTTTTCAAGTCAGCTTTCTTCAAGCTCTTTCCCACTTTAGATCTCATCAGAAGCAATGTGATTTCCTTTATGTTTTTTTTTATCCTCTGCCTTTTGATCGCTCTCACTCTTTTTGTTTCAAAGCCAAAATACAACTTCTTGATCTATTAACACAGGGAAAAGACTTGGTAATTTACTAGACTAAATAAGTTGTTCCATCAAGCTTCTTTACCTATGGTTTATGTCTTCTGTTTGGACTCTGAAGTTTTTTTACTGTGATTATAGAAGATAACATTGTTTTTAAATGTATACTGACACACACATACATGATCTTTGATGTGTTATGAAGGCAACAAAAAAGACACTATAAGTAGCATAGCTGTTTCCAAAAAATATTTAAAGACCTTAAGACCTAGAGTCTCTCTCAAGTTCCTCTTGGATAAAATTGGTGAGGGGTTGGAAATTTTGTTGACAGGAAGTGGCCAAGTACAGTGACAATGATAATTTAGTCTCAATGCACAATCCAGAATAGGTACTTCTTTTTCGTTATATATGGTGTTAGATACATTTATATAAATTAAAAGTGAAATTGTGTATCAACAAGGAATTATTGGTAAAACATTTCATTCTAGCACACATGTTAAAGGGAGTTGAGGTGAAACTTTTTAGAGTACAAACTGACTACAGTTTAATATCTTTGTTGTGGCAATATCTATCTAATGGCAATATTCAGTTTAGTGTTCAGTTTATGATTTTAGGGTTACCCCCTTATAATAAGGAAGGGAAGACTTGTACATAAAAGTAATAACCTTTTAATAGATTTAATAGAAGTTGCTATGCAGAAAATAGAACAGCCTTTGACCTGTCTTATCTTCTGGCCTGCCTTAGAAACAGAGCATGAAGGATATTTGTCCCAAATTAACTTTCTTGTGATAAGTCTATGAAGTAGCTTGAGAGAGAAGTTTGGCCGTTCCTGTAGAATGAAGCTGTGCATGCTGAAATTTAATTCAGGAGATGATCTTCCTCCATCATGGTTTACTATGGTTAATAATTTTATTTATGTTTCATGTTTAGCTGAAAGATCAGTGGTGAGGAGAGACTGTATTTTACCAAGTGCTCCCATCATGTTAAGGTGGTTCATTCGAAGAGTCAATCCATTTTTCTTTAGAGGAGTGATCTCAGTGGTTGTGAGGCTTTTATAACATAAGCATGATATGTTATCAAAACAATTGCAGTAATATCTAGATGAATGTTACTACTATCTTTCACATATATTTTGGATATCTGCTGTTTTTATGGAGGGAGGTATATTTGTCTGTGAGTGAGTTAATTGATGAAAATAGTGCAGTAATTCTGCAGCTGACAGAGGATTAGATTTAGTAAAAATATTTAGAATTATTTTAATTTACCTAAGCCAAGATGTTGATTTTTGCCTATTAATAGAACTCTTTTCAGTCAACTAAATATTTTTTATACACACCTATACTATAAACATGACATACTGCACATTTTATATAGCATGCAGTCATGTTCCATGAAAAAGACTAGTTAAACTAGTCCAGAACTTCAGTCAAACAAGCTGTCAGGTATCCCCAAACTGAATGCTTTTAATAATTCAGGATGCTGTGGTATTTGTTATAAAATGTAACAAAACTCTCTTTTGAAGAATGATCCTGCCATCTCTGCATTGACCTTGGATAACTATTAAAATTGCATATCAAAGGCTGAAGAAATTGCAGTTTAATCACTTAAGATTTCCTTCACTGTAATTTTTTCTGTCCCGCTTTATAACAGAAATTTTACCTAATCTTTGTAGCTTTGGTTGTCATAACAAAACCATCCCACACAGGCAGTTTCATCATATTAAAATTCAAACAGTATCATTGCCATATACACATTTTCCTGTGACTATAAACTACTGCCCTTTATGTTAGACAGCCACAGCCTGGGAAGTAAATGAGAACTAAGCCTTAAGATTGTGAAGAGGACAAGAACCAGCATCCCCCCCTTCCCTCTTCATATCCAGGTAGTGATGTCAACCACTTGCTATGTTTCCTTTCTTCATAGAGATTTCCTTAAGTTAGCCAATGTTAACTTTACTCCCATTTTACACATAACTGGAATAAACACACAGACATCGTAATGTTTTGGGTCTGATACTGTGTCTTCCATTCAAATAAACCTCATATTGTCTTCAGTGAGTTTTTCCAAGGTAAGAACCACAGTCAGTTTAAAATATGATAGATGAGAATTTTATTAATATGCAAGTTGTATGGATGTAGGTGTCTGTTCATCTGGATATCTATTAAAATTAGGCATTTTTGTAATGTTGTGAGTCAATTTCCAGACTTTTCTGTAAAATTGTTTCAAACCAGTTCTCCAGAACTTTCAAATGAACCATCAATTAGTGTCAATGTATGCTATGAAATAGAAACTATTCTGGAGCAACAGCTACTGAAGCCCTAAATCAAACTGATTTTGCCTTGCTAGGATTGCAGGTGTTCATCACAGACAAAACACAGTAGTTAGCAAGGAGAATCCCAGTTTCAGGTTACATTGCATTTTAGATGAAAGATTTTTGAAGGCGTGGATAAGTACGTAGTGCTTAACTTCATCTTTCAAGCAACATAGACATTAACTGGAAGCCAAAGAACAGCTGGGATTTGTGTTTGGAGGAAGATATTTGCAGCAGCACCGAGGTACAGATCTCTCAGAGAAAGTGCTCACCACAGAGCTGGGAACATGCAGCTGGCTGCCCTTAAAAAGAACCCTAAAAACCCAAAAACTTGGGCATGGCAGTTTCAGATTTCCCATCACAATTATGTATGTGTTGAGTGGGAGAGGCAGAATATGGCTGCCTAAGCTGAATGATCCTTTGGTATATTTCCCTTTTTAAACTTAAATTTTATAGTTAAATGAGTTTATAGCATTTTTGTAAGACAGTCTTTGAAATGTACATTCAATAAGCGTATATGAGATGTGCCATTCCTCACTCCTTTGGACACAGAAGGACTGCATTCAGGCTATTTTTGGTGTCTGACTTAGACCTTGCACCTTACTTCCTCTGTTGACAGCGTGTTAAACCAGGGTCTATCAGCCCTGATAGGAAGAGATTTGAATCATTTATTGCTGCCTTGATATTAGAAATTAAGAAATTTTGACAGCTGTCAGGCAGACACCACTCCTCCTATGGTAAGTGAAGGGAGGTGGGGGTTAGAGGCATCTCATCCTGTGAAAGATGTTTGAAAAGTGCTCATATCTTTCCATCCCTGCTATGGAGAAGCTTACATTTCTGGCTTAGACTAGGTGCTTAAATCCTAAACTTGCAAAATTAAGTGTGATAAATGCCAGTCCACATTATGAGAGATTCAAAAGCTGAAAGCCTGTTGCCTCCAGGACTTCTATTTTTAAATTATTAAAAAAAAAAATTTGGATGCACTTCCAGAAGTTCTGCCACTTCATATGTACTCATATTCCTGGAGAAGTCAAATCTAAAGTATCCTCAGGCTTGCCTGTGATTTAGCTGTCTTTAGTGCTCTGCTATGGAATGGAATCCAAAGCCCAGGTGTTTTAGCATGTTCAAAGGCTGTGGTGTGACCTTTGAGATTTCTTTGTGGTTTGTTTACAAGAAAGCAAAAATAGTTAACAGTTTCAAAACATTGCCCACCATTCTGATGTCTCTGTAGAACACAACTTGGTAAACCAAATTAATCCCTGACAAGTTCAATGGGAATATATTTAGCCAAATGGCACAAAATAGAGAGAACAAGTAGTATTTTGCAGTTAGAGTTTCTGGACATGCTTCATGACTGAACACAAAACACGTGCAGCTACCTTCACTAGTTTTAAAAGCAGTTAGCCATAAAAGTTCTTTTCTTTAAAAAAAGCTCAATTAACAAACATACACTCACCAAATAATGAGAATCAGAGGCCACCAGCATCTGACCCACCATGAACTTTACTCTTGCTGTAGCATGTAAACCTGCAGCTAAGCAGGTGAACCAAGATCTCCATCAGGGGCTATGCAACAGCATTGCAAATTGCCTGTGATAGCTAAATAAGTATTTGCAGTCAGATAACATTAGTATTTGCAGTGTTTGGGCTATTTCCAGCTGTTTTCAGGGTAGTAAAATTGGCAGCTTTATTTGAAAGACTCTCAGCCAGAAGGTGAGGTGTATGTGGTTGTTGTACATTCTAGCTCTATTGTTCACAGAATTTTTTGAGCTGCATCACCATCAGGCCTTCTGTGCTCACTGTATCTCTATAAACAGTGCCAAGAGTTTATGGGAGATTTGTGCTTGACATACAGCCTGTGATTGTCCTGCACCCAAAGAAGCACCTTTGTATCTTTGCACCATTTCCAGACATGGCAGTTTTCCCCATTGCTGTTTAAGGCCTGGGTCTTTAGTGTTGTGCTTCAAGAAACTACTTTTTTTTTTTCCATCTGTTCTGTGCCCATTATGGATTAAATCCCACACTGAAGGTCCAAATCAGCACTAAACACGTCATATATATCCATAGGAGAATTCTCCCTTCCCAGGGTTTCTCATCTATGAAAGCATTTGAATTAACCAAAATTCTCACAGAGCAAGTCCCCATTTCTCTGTGCAGTATTCCAGGCTATTCATTTATATAAAAAACTTTATCACTGTAATGTTACACCCTTCATAATATGTCTAGATTTAGATTTGCTTTTCTGCCCCTTACTGTAGACTGGTAAGAGGTCAGTAATGAATACAACACAGTGTTGCCCTGAGCAGTCATTCCTAGTTCAGAACCCATTTAAATGCCCCAGAAAGTTTACATTGTTTTGTCTAATAAAATATTTTGGACTTGTGGAAGTTAAATTTCTTCTGTCACTTTCACTTAAGTTTCTCAAGTCTGTAACTGAGAATTTTCTTACATATCTGTTTTTTTGTAACTACACCAGGACTTCTCAGTGATGAAGTTTTCAGAAACTTTGCTGAGAAGCAAATGTTTCTTTCTTTGATCTGAAACCAGGCAGCCGAGAATATTGTAAAACAATAACTCAAATAAATGGTCTGAAAGCAAATAAATAAAAAGCATAAGTGTATGATATCTAGTAAAAAAAAAAATCCAAAACATATACACAAACAACTGAATCCCTACAGATCTCTCTATAAAATAAAGTGGTAGTGATCATGGATCATCCACTATGATCTCATTGTTGTTACTGGGTTTATGTAAAATGTCTGAATAAGATAGTGAGTGATTTGCCATGAAGATTTTGAGTCCTTATGGTCTGTTTGTTTTAAGGAAGAAGTAAACTTGTTGGTATGTACAAATAAACTAGTGATTAGAGCACCTTCTCAAGAAGTACTGGAGGCCAATTTTAGACTTTTGACTATCAAAGAGGACTTAAAATGTTCCTCCCACTTACCCAAACTGCCAGCTATAGAACAGTTTTGAGATGCCCTTCCCAGTAAAGCTAGACTAGCAGAGAAAAGAAAGGAAGGGCCGGTTACTGTCCAATCTAATGACTGAAGACTCTACTCCCTTCACCTCAGCCCTGAAAATTAGACAAGACACAGGAAAGAAAGAAGAAATATTCTTTGGAGCTTTTCTTGCTGTGTACTTCACAAAAACCATCAATCCCCTTCAAGTGAGTGCACTCCCCCAGGATAGCTGGGAATTCGGATGAATTGAAACAACTCATTATACCTGACTGCAGATGCCTACAGTGAAGGCACTTCTGTGCTCATCACTCCAGGCTCCTTTTGTTATCAGTGGAAAGAAAAGCTGCTTTAATTTGCAATTCATCTGACCTACCTTGGGTATCTACTTCAGAATAAGATGAATAATGCTCGAAAGCATCTCTGTCTCCATTTACTACAAGAAAAGCCTGGGTGAGTAGGTCAGGTGCAGTACAGGGATGAAAATATATGGACTCTTCTAAAAGAGCATCCTTTCTATCCTGAAAATGGGAACATTGGAGACATGAGACTGAATTGCCCTTTATCACTCCTGAGCAATATACAACCGGGAACCTGTAAACATTGCTTATATCAGAGGCTTAATGTTTAAATGTCCGTGGTTATTAATATTTTCTCCTATATGCGACAATGTGGCAATAATAGCACTTAATATTTGAAGACAACAATATGTTAGAAATTCTGAAATGCCCTGAAATTACAGTAGTCATAGTGCATATTTCTAAAGAGAAGCGATTTTTTTTTTTTTCAGTAACTGATGAAATACAGTGAAAATGCGTTTAATTGTTGTTGTTCCTAATTTTGGGGTGTTTTGCAGCACTCATGATTAGGTCCTCCACCATATCTGAATTTTTGCCCATTACGCACCACAACAGCACAGCCACCTATAAATTATATTCAATATGGAATGGGGTAGTTTACTGCACCAACACAGATCTTGTAGTAAATACTTTTCCAAGACATTTATACATATGGATATTATGTGTATATACACTTTGAATTAAGTGGAAGCCTTGTTATATTTTGCATGAATATTTCACAGGTTAAATTGATAGACAGCCATGGACATTTAAAATGTTTCATTTATTTGTAAATATGCAGTGAAATTGCACTGTACCTTTTCTGAATACTTGAAATACAGTTTCTAACTTAGAGAATTTCAGTAGTTTAAATATTATGTGGAGCATTGACATGAATCTCTCTAAAGGGTCAGATCTTTGTAGTAAAAAAATTCCTTTTTTATTTTTTAATATTATATCTTCTTTGATAAGGATTTTATTTACAAAGCATTGAAGCTTAGAACCTACGATGTAGGTCTCTTCCCATGTCAGCTGACTGTGGATGTGAGGTGACCTTGGGAACACCCAGTTTAAGGTCTGGCAGCACTCCAAAGTATGCTTAATTCATTGTTACAATTGTCTTCAATCTAACATCAGACCTTCAGGAAACTTTCCCTATTTATTAATCAACAGCTAAGGAAACCCAGTGGGCTGTAACTCCTTTGATAGTATTCTGTAGAGGTCTCATCATACAGGGAGCTTGCTGTCAGACAAAACTCTGCTGGGTAGATTATCATGTACACCTGAAAATGAAGCTGTAATATTCAGAGGTCAAAGCCTGCGGGTTCTGTTCAGGAAAGCCTGTCTATCTCTGCACAATTTATGGTCCAGCCTTACCTCAGATAATTGAGTTTTCTGCATCCATTTGCAAGTTATGACATCTCTTTTTTTATATATTATTATTTTTTTATTCAGGATGCAGTGATAGTTTTGGGCTTGGTCTATGATCTACAGCAGTCTTTAGGATCTCAGTTTCCATAGAAATGAATGAAGTTTAAACTTGTATATACATTCATAGATTCAGCCTTTTGTCCCCTTATTTTTCCAGTGCCTAACCTTGTGAAGAGCCCAGCAGCCTATTTATCAGGAAAGAATCAGAAAATTCTAGGAAAAAGTAGGACTAAAAAGGATGTCAAGTGGTCAAGTAGTCCACCTTCCTGCCCTAGGGTGGGATTAACTCAACCTAGACCAAATACCTATTTGTCTAATCCAACAAAGCAGATTGCCTGGGGAAGCCATGCAATCTCTGCTAGTCAATCATAAATAGAGACAGTGCAGATCAAAACCTCTTGCTCTGCCTGGGAGCAAGCATGCACACATGGTGCACTCAAGGAAGGACAAGCTAAATCCCAGAAGATCTTTAATGATACAGTCTAAAGGTTGAGATGTCAGTTAAGCTCTTTGATGGGAACAGATCCACCTGCCGTGGCATAGGAGAGACTGCAGCAATTCAGAAGGTTGCCTGTGCCAAAACATGTATTAATAGTTAATACATGTCTTAAAGAACATTTAAGACATAGTCTTAAAGAACATTTCTTTACATAAAAGAAACAAAACAAAGACCAAAATTAATGTTCTTTTCCATCACTCACTTTTAAAATAGTGAGTGATGGAAAATCTGTCTGAAAATAAGAGTGTTAATGGAACATGTGCTGCTTTGGGAGTGGCTTCTTCTGTAATGTTCTGGCTTTGTATGCGTCCATGAGGGATCAATGTTGCTCTCTAGCACTTTGTGTTAGTAGCTCTGTTATTACTTGTTTAAAGAGAATGCAATTTTATTATTGTATTTTGCAGAAATGACGACACTCTGCTCGAAGGTGTCTTACTTTGCCGCTCTTTTAAATATTTTGGCATCAGTGCTCAAGGGGCTCTAATTGGAATAATGAGAATAACTCTGTGTCACCACTAGCTGAACTTTTTTGCTGTCTTTATTTAGTTGCTGTTTCTAGTTATTGGTACATTTTCCTAGTTGCTACATTTCATACCTACTCCCACTGCTTTCCAAACAGGTCTAACAGGAATCTGTGTTTCTGTTCAGAAGTGTACTCCTTGGGTGGTTCTAAGCAGGTCTTTTGTATTAAAAAAGGGCTTTTGCACAGGAAAAAAAAAGAAACCAGTGTTAAAATATAGAATCTAAAATGAAAAAGGAATAGAATGCACAAGAAATGAAGCCTGTTTTATATGAAGCATTACTTTTGTAAGCAATAGAGGTACAGGACCCACTACACACATGGAGTGAGAGTCATTGGCAAGCAGAGTTTTTTATTTTTTTTCTTCAAATTTTAAATACATTTATCTGCATCAGCGTCTCCCACTAAAAAAACAACCCTAGAGATGGAAGAGTAAACAAAGGTTTCCTAATCTTGCTAAGATTCAGTGCAAATATGTGGCTCAAGCTGTATTCCACGAGTGCTGTCTAAGACTCCTAGATGCATATCTTAGCACTCATGCTAAACTCTTGCATTACAGGCCAACTACACAATGTCATCCTGTTTTCTGGCTGGAGAGGTCATAGACTTGTCCTGTAGTCTTTCCAGGGCTGTACTGCTTGAGTTTCCTTTAAAGCATCTGAAATGTGCCCAATATGTGTCCAAAATGCCATATATACTCCTAGAAGATTCTCATAAGCCAGAGCCAGCATGATCAGTAGACTACAGGGCTCAGGGGAGAATGGATTAAACTCCCTTCCACCTAAAAGCACACACACAGAAACACCCCTCACTCCACCAATTTGATCTACTTTTATTTAAAGCAATTAATTCTGCCCTAACAAGCAGTCAGACAGAGAAAATTGGTGATACCCAGGGCTGATCAGACCACCCTCAGAAATCTCTCAGGGAGTGGTCTGTTAAAAGTTCATAGTACTTGTGTAGCCTTGCTGATAGTATACGATCTCTCTGTAAATGATGATATAAAATCTAGTCACTTAAAAAAAAAAAGTAATAATAAAGGAATAATGCTGGGAAATTTGACTTCTTAGGTCTTCATGTCTTCACTCCATGTCCACTCTCCCCCAGATTTTTTGGTTAGATACCTTGAGAGGTATTCAAATGCCTAAGCATAGGTGTCTAGTGCTCTCTTAGGTGCCACGTGGTACCTGAGACATCAAACTGGGCTAGTAAATATGTTACAGGACCTATGGAAGAGCAGCTACCATCTTATGAAGCACAGTGGCAAGAAAAAAATCCACAAAGGCATCTAAAAAAAATGCTACTGTGTGTGATTAGGGACCTGAATCCCACCCTTCATATGTCTCAGATCCTCATTTCCTGTGTCAAGTTATCTGTTAGCAGCTCCATCCTAAACACACACAGACCAGAATTCTCAGGTGGTGAACAGTCATTAGAAAAGCTCAGGCCAGAGACTCACCTCTACTTCACTACTGTCAGATTCAGGAGTCAGCAACATCACCTGCTCTTTACCTGATCCCTCCTGCCTCAGTTTGTTAAAAAACACCCGAGAAACACTCTATGGACTCCCCTCTTCGCTGTTAAAGCAAAAACGCAGCTCAGTTGCCACGTCACCCTGCAGCTCCTTCTCCTTTCCCTGACTCGCGACAAGTACTTGCTGCTCTCACAGTCTTAACCTGTCTGTCCTTCACTCTAACACCATGAAGGGCTGCAGCTACTCTGCTGTGCCTCTAGCACAGCGAAATAAGAGCTGCAGGCATTGTCAACTGAGAGACGCAGAGAAGGGAGCAGCACAGACATTCCCACCGTTGGTCCAGCTCCAGCATGTTCCTTGGGATTAGACACCTGAGCTCATACCAGGACACAAAGGAGCACTTCTCACATGGAAACCAGTCCTAATTATATCACATGGAATTCATTTTGCATTTTTAGGACAAGGCTGCTTGTGCCTGATGAAAACCATAGAAATAGTAGAGAAGTATTGTAGGTAATTTCAGTAGAATCTATGATTTGGTAATACCAGGAAAGACTAAATATGCCTGATACTTTATTAGAAACAGCTGGAGAGAGTTGAAATAACTCATTTAGATTTGACTGGATCATGATCTCTTGATAAATCACAGTTGCATGATCAGTGGAGATGTATGAGGATTATGTAGGCTGCCAAACAAGGACTGTAAAACATGGATCTGAGCATTACCCTAACAAAATAATCTCTTCAGAGCTGCAACAAGGCAAGTGTGAGGTGAGGAGAAGCTATGCAGTAGGGATGAGCATGTCCTACCTCCTGCTGCTGCTCTCGAGGAACAAGGGTCTCAGGTCTGTGTGAGCAGAGCTGACAGAAGGAGGAGGAGGGATAAACAACAGGACAGGTAGATGAAGGAAAGTCAGGGCTGGGCACCGCAGATGTTAATATCTCACGGTACTCTTATTCTTGTTTGTGAAATATTGGAAGTTCTTTGAACAGGAAAGGAGAGAGAGGTGGGGAATAAAACCCCAAAAGTGGCTAAGAATGAGCAAGGAAACTTATAGAAGATAAGGCAGCATGAGAAAACAATTTGAATCATTAGTGATCGTTTGTATACTCTTGTTGTTTCTACCACACTTTCTTGTGTTAAATTAAAAATGTCTATTTTGCTAGCAGAGGTCTCAAAAGTAGCAGTTGCAATGAAAAATTACATTGTGCCAGTTTTGAGTGGGATTTTTTGTTTGTGGTTTTAAATGCAAGGACGACTACAGCTATTATAGTTTGTCATTAAAACTGAAAGCTTGTGCTTGCTTTTATTATGTGCAGGCCAAGCAAAGATAACAGAGCTTAATTTTGACAGGCAATTTGACAGAGTGAGCATTAGTTGCATGGTTTAGTGCTGTATACCAATTCAGCAAAAGGGTTTGGCTGTTCCTGCCCACATCTATTCTTGACTTTTCTTCTCAGAAATTCTTAAATTGTTGGGAATGTACAGTAACAAAAATTTATGCTCTATTTATAGGTACAAGAACAAGTGGAAGGCCTGATAACCTCAGCAGTGCCTTTACAGTAGAGTGGAGCTCTGTTCTTTCTCATATGCACACACCCAGCAGCCAGCCCTAAATATATTGATGTTTTCATGTGCATACACTTAAGTATCCAGTGACAGTAACAGCAATGAACCAAGATAGATTTTCAGAGTTTTTCCATTTGGAGAGGGGATGACCTTCAGAAAGCCATTGAATCGTGATCCTGGTAGACATTACAAGCCTTTTTATAAACTCTAAAATACTTCAGTTATTAATCTCAGGAAATATAGCTTCAGTGCTTGAGAAGCTTGTTATTTTAGATAAATATATTCATCTTTTGTAACTTCCACATCTTTTCATGTTGGTAATGTGTAACTTCTTTGCATGTTAGTTATATTGTAATATAATATATTGTTATGCAATATATTCTATTACTTCTGAGTCTTACAATATATTGTTATATTGTAAGACTCAGAAGTATTAACCCCGGAGCGATGTGATTTACTCGTGTTTCATTTAACATGAAACATACTTGTGATGGGACCATTCAGGAGACAGGCACGAGGTACATCCATGAGAGAAGGCATGAGACAGGCACACCAACAACACTGCTCTGAAGCTCCTACAGCAGCAGGTTTAGGGATGCAGGTCCCACAGGAGGCTGAACAGAGAGTCAGACCTTTTGGTGCCCTCAAGGCCCTGACAGAAGCTGAGAGAGAACTTTTCTGAAGTTTGTCTGAAGGAGCATTGAACTTGTATTGTCCGATGGGAGGCATGGTGGTAAGAGGTGGAGGAATTTGTCTGGAAGGCCATCAGCTTAGCCAGGCTTGCTCTACAAATCATCATCTGGCTGCTAATGGCCCCTGTGCCACCAGACACATGAAGAGATGGTTTCTGTTTTGTTCTTAGCTGAAAAGGAAGCATTAAAGTGACTAAAGCAGAAAGCAGCAGGGACTGAGAGGTGAGCGAGCATTGCCCGAAGGTGATAAAATAAAATGGTAATGTGGAAAGAGAAGAGATTTCCTCCTGTTTGAACAAGGGAGGAAGTGGAGCAAGATTTGGATGTGGTGAGAAGCATCTCTAGCAAATGGAGCCTGGAAGTGATTCAGGATTCCTGAGCCTCCTCTATTGTCAGCTTTAAACACTGCTGGCAAAATGTGTCTCTTCTCCTTGATTTGTGCAGAAGTTGACAAATGTGCAACTCTTAACTAAAAAGGATCCAAAGAGTAAAATTCTGATGATGAACCTCATGGGTCACTGTAATGCTACATAATGGATTTTCTGAGGGGGTCAGTTTCTGTTTTTAAAAAACCCAAGATTTTCCATTAACATTCCCTCTCTCCTCCCTTTACTCCTTCTCCTGTTAGATTAATAGATGAATAAATCTGCAAAGTCAAACATTCACAAATATGTAAATGCCAAGATGAATGTTACTTTTTCAGGAGAAGAAACCTCTGCTGGTGTTGCCACCTGCCCATGTACTCACAGGCAGATAGCTTGTTTTTTCCCCTAATCATTGCAAAAGGGTTGTGGCCAGCCATGTGTGATCCTTGTTGAACAGCTGCCCTTACTCCCAAAAAACATCCTTGTGTACAGATCATCCATGAATTCATTCAAAAAAACAAGGACAAATACATAAAATACTTACAGCTCAAGTGATCTCTCGGCTTCAGCTCTTTTCCTTCTTTCCTTCTATTTACCTCAGAATTATCCATGGATTAATCCAGTAACTCCAAAGGGTTCTGCTATGCTCTTTGATAGATGTGTTTCAATACTTAAAATATATTGGTCAAACCCTCCCATGTCCCTTTCTGAAAGTGATGGCAGACAAAACTCCTTCTCTTTAAATTTCTTTATGTCTGATTTCTAGTAGATTATGTTAAGCATGTTTTGGCATCAGGTTATGTATTTCTGAAAAGAGCAGAGTTAAAATGCATCATAAGATGGATGGCATCCATAGCTATGTGTGAGGGGGAACATTTTTGTACCTTTATGAATATACCAACTGGCTTTATAAGTATATGCTACAAATCTTGTCAAGCAGGACTGCAGGCTCAAATAAACTTTCTGGTCTCTGATCTCAAATGGAATGTTTTACGTGTTGTTAATTCATGACTAAATATTTAAGAAAGACATAAATTGTGGGGCCCTATTACCTGGGCAGAAGGACATTGCTCCTATCTAAAGTTTCCAAATCATTGAAGCAAGTTTGATTTAGCAGTTTGGTATAACTGCTCTGTGGGCAGCTTGATGCTTTCAGTCTAGGCTACAAGCATTTAAGTTAAATGTCTTCTGGGAAAGATTCAGCACGTGCAATCCTCACTGAAGAGAGTGGGAAGTGATGAGCCCCTTAGAAGTGGGAATTAACATTTTGAGGGATTGTATCTTTATTATTCAATAATGATATAAATTATTTTTACTGACTACTTTTGTGGATTTCCTTATTTTAATCCCAAAATGAAACCATCTGCTCCCAGACATTTTTTCCCTGTTCTCATCAACAAATTATTAAATTGCCTGGAAATCTGAAAAAAAAGCTAATCAGTACTTAGAAATTATGTGTTTTTATGATATAGCAAATGCTGTTCTCAGTTGTATACATTCTTATAAGTAGCAGAAGAGAATGCATTAACACTTTGATTTGTCCTGTTCAAATGTGGATTTCTGCAACTCAAATAGGCACATGCAAACCAGTTATGCAAGTTCCTTTGGTGACCAGACATTAAGCCAGTTTGTGAAGCTGAGCATGAGGTTTATCTTGTCTTAAAGCAGAAGCCTACATTTGGTGAAATGAACCTCATTTAAGTGGTTAGACCTCCACTGACTGTGTTAGGAACTTAAATGTATCACATAGAGGTACCAATAATCGATTAAATCGATTGCATTTAAATCATTGTCCTGCAAAAGCAGGGGGATCCCAGAGCTTTCTCTTCTTATTTTTGCATAATATAATTAATAAAGTAGTCGTGCAGAAAGAATGTAGAGAACAAAGATTTTCCTTCAATTTTTGTGATGTAAACTTGTGTCATTACATTACTGGTTTTATTTCCTCCCTCCTAAATGCTCAGTTATTAGTCTTCAAAGCTAGAAAGGTCTTTTCAATTGACTGTATAAATCAAGAAAAATGACACTGCTTTATGTAAGTCTTAGAATGAAATGGAAAATTCTAATTTTGAATAAAAGAAACCTTACCTCATTTTAAGCCTTTATTTTGTTTAAACTATTTTTGTGTTAGCTGTAGACCTCTATTGCATTTGGGAATAACGTTGACATCCTTAAATAGTTTGAAAATGCAAATGTAGATAAGCTGGCTTCTCTTGTAGAATAATTTGTCTGTCCTAAACACCACTCTTCAGATTTAAAAATTCATCCACCAATGCAATTCATACTATCTAGATGAATTAGAGTCTATCAGTATTAATACTCTTTCATCTCAGGGCCAAGGAAAGCTCTAAGTAATCCTGTCCAGGAATGCATCTATTTAGATGACATAATCATGCATTCTGAGTGCAACTGCTGTGTCTCTCTTACTGATAAATTCACCCTTTTCAATGCAGGAAGCTCACCTCCTTACTGCTGGGGTTCCTTTTATTCTAGAAAAAAATAGAAATAATTCAAAGCCTTCTTGTTGTTCATAAGCACACTGACTAACTCTCTATACTCACCCGTTTATGCTTCCATAGGCACAGTCCCACAATGACTAGATTCTAATTTATGGTCATGCCTATCAACTTTCTTTCCCCCTCATTTTATATTTACATTTTGTTCTCTTAACTGTGTTCCATTTTCTCCATGAGGATGGCCGTTGTGCAGGGGGCTGTTTGTTGTGTGAGGGCTTTTTATCTTATTTTTAAGAAAAGGATTGTGTTTTTCTTGTTTTTCCAAATCTTATTTTAAAAAGATCAAATAAATAGTAAAAGGTAAGCCTTTTTTTCCAAGTAGTATTTTTTCCCATGCCTTCACCCCTCATTCATTCACTTCATTCTTAGCTTTGTGAATAATTATTAATCGTTGTGACTTTCTTGTTTTCAGAGCTGAAAATAACCCATCAGTGCTCACTCTCGCTGTTTGACTGTTAACTCAGTGACCTCTTATCGTTTGTGAAGAGCTCTCATTCAGTGTTTGCCCTTCTCAGGTACAGGACTTTAGAATTAGGAGAGTGTTGTCTCAACAGTTTGAAAATTCCAAGGCTGATTTAATATTAGCAGCATAAGGACTTTCAAACATTTCCTTTCAGTTTGAGGTCCCTCACAGTGCCATGATAGATAGATGCTAAAAACCCTGAACTAAATAAGCAAACAAAAAACCCCAGCACACAAGAAACAAACAACAAAAAAAATTGGTTGGATTGTTCTGACTTGCATGCACATGATGGGACTACAGACATTTGCACATTTGTTAAACTGTGGTCTGTAAAGATGTGATGTATCTTTATTCTCAGTCATCTTTACCTCAGGAAAGGTGGTCCTACTTTTTTCATGATGTGCTACTTCTGTTCCCACATTTTAATCACTGGATCTTTTCCTAAACAGATATTGGACACTGAATGTAACCTTCTGTTTAACAGAAAGGCTCATCATGCTCTAGTATTACTAAAAAGATTTTATTTTTTAACTTGGCTGCTTCAATTCTTCTTTTTCATCACCAAGGTTCCCCAGAAAGCAGGAAAAGAGAATCCCTTTTTTTTTTTTTTAATTATTACTATTTTTATTTCTTTTTGTTTTATCTTAATAATTCTTCCAGTATTAGAAACTATCAATATATCTTCTGAGGAAAAAAAAATAGTTGCCTTCTGAATCTTGGCAAGGTTCTGTGGTCTCTGCTGTCACAACAGCACGATGACATCTGCCTATGCCACCCCTTCCCCGGTGAGGCCTGTCAGGACACTTAACCACCTTTTTGCTTGTATACCTTCAGTGAAGCAAGGGGATTCACTGTGTAAGTACAGCACTTTGTAGCATCTGAAAATAGCTAGTTTCTAGGCATTTGCTAGCTTAGGGCAAGAATAGTTAGGCCTAAATTTAATTTCTCCCTCTGCATGCCAACTCTTACCTTGGATATGTTTTCATGTTATGCCCCCACTGAACTCTGCAGAAGGGTGAAGATGCTGTCTGGGAAAGGAATAGTGAACCAGCTGCTCAAATTGTCTCAGCTAAATAGAGAAGCTGATGAGTGGTTTTTGTCATTTGCTATTTTGAGAATTACATTTTAGAGTAAATGAAAAGATAAATACAAGAAGTGTGACAGTGCTGCCAGGAATGTCAGTCCTGACAAGATGTGTCCCTAAGGTCTGTCAGTATTGTTATCAACCTCTGTGAAGCTCAGTAGCAGTAAAACTATAATTTACCATTTTCAAAAGAAATATCTATCAACTGGGAAAAATCCATTCAGATATTTGCCAGTTGCTAACATTAGTTTTGTTTTAGTGATACAGATGTTAAGATCCTTCAGCCAACACTTACGCAAAGCTTAATCTGTGAGGATGAACACTTCAAGAATGGTCAGTGGAAATGTTTGATTTTCCCTGATTAGGAACAGTATGGCTCTCTGCAAAGCACACAGGATCTCATGGGGAAGGTGCGGGAAGGTGCGGGAAGGTGCGGGAAGGGAAGGGAAGGGAAGGGAAGGTGCGGGAAGGTGCGGGAAGGGAAGGTGCGGGAAGG